>BSUD01000007.1:23201375-23231527 GCA_033239045.1 Fagopyrum esculentum
TTTTTTTCCCCCCCCCCCCCCCCCCCGGTGACAAGGGGCCGCCCTTGCAGTACAGGCAATCCCCCCTGCGGATTTTCCACAGATTGCGCCCGATCTGTTTTCGTTTGTTTTATCTTCTTTCCATAGATAGAACATCTGATCTTCTATCTTATGGGCCGACCTTCCTATCTTCTTCCTAACCCTAAAACTTCCTTCCTTCTATAATTTTAGTAATAGCTAGAATTTCCGAATTCTAATTAATGTTGATTAACTTAATCATTGATAGTAATTGACATATAACTCGTGAAGATTGCGTAAGTGACGAGTATAAGTCCCACTGTTATGTTCCTGGCGTAATTTTGGGCTTATGGGGAAATTTTTACTTTTTCCCCGGGTAATTATTTTTACCCTCCGGTATTATTTGGAGTAGTTGGGAGCTCCAATTAATAAATATGCAGTTGAGAGAAATGATCAAGACATCGGGCATGTCCTAGATATGAAATAACATGGAAAGGCAAAATGGCCAAAACAGTCGCTATTTCGTTTCTTAATGGCTAAGAAAGACGGCTTAGGAATACACGTTTTCCGAGGCAATTGTGGAATAATTATCCCTACAATATTCAAGATCTATTATTCCAATTTCGAGAAGTTTGGAGAAGGGGGTTCAACCCGCCATTGGATCGGTTAAAGGATAATTATCGACTTCGCTAAAGGATAATTATCGACTTCACTATAAATAGCGTAAAATCGTTTATTAATTCATTTCCTTTAACGTTTCCTCGTAAAAGCTCTGATTTCTCTCAAACATAAAACTTAGATCTACTCTCCGTTTCTAATTCGATTTCAATTCCGTTTGAGCTTCTGGATTCCTCTCTTCATTCTCTTCATATCGGTACCGAGTTTCTGCATTACCGAGCAGATGAAGACCTGGTCGAGCATATATGTCACCAAGACGGTTCCGTCGTTCAGATTCCGGTGAATTTAATGTTGTTCATGCGTAGCCTGCGTCGTTGTGATTCCGAATCTTCTTTCAGATCGTCAATCGGGTTAGTAACGAATAAGTTATGAATTTATTCATTTTCCGTACTGCGATTTGGCCTAAATTGACCTTAGGCTTGTCTAAATGGATAATTAGAAATTCCATTATGGTCATTATATTATTCTGGTGTTTATGAGTTGTTTGCTTGATGAAATCTGATGATATGTGGGTTTAGAAATGGCCTGTGAGCAAAACATTATTCTAGCGAAATTTAATTAATTAATTAAAGATTAATTAATTAAATTAGAATTAGAATTGAGATTGTGGAATACTGATTAGATGCATGCTAGGTGTTAGAATGAGTTGAGGATCATGATGATGTTATGGGTATCGGTTATGGCTTTAAGGTTTAGTATGTGTATGAGTATGATGAGATGTTATGTTGAGGATATGCCTTAGGCATTTATGAATGTGTTGAGGATCTGAGGTTTAGATTTGAGATATATGTTGGTTGTGGTTAGTGAGACGAGTCTCCTAACCTTTGCTGTATGTGATTGTATGTGCCTTGCTTTTGTAGGCAATGATTACTTCCCTAGGGGGAAGCTGTAACGTGGTACAGGTTACAAGTATTACAGGTGTAATAGCTAGTATTTCCGAATTTTAATTAATATTGATTAACTTAATCAGTGATAGTAATTGACATATAACTTACGATGATTGCGTAAGTGATGAGTATAAGTCCCACAGTTATGTTCCTGGCGTAATTTTGGGCTTATGGTGAAATTTTCAATTTTTCCCCCGGTACTTATTTTTACCCTCCGGTATTATTTGGAGCATTTGGGAGCTCCAATTAATAAAAATGCAGTTGAGAGAAATGATCAGGATATCGGACATGTCCTAGATATGAAATAAATTGGAAAGGCAAAACGGACAAAAGAGTCGCTATTTCGTTTCTTAACGGCTAAGAAAGACGGCTTAGGAATACACGTTTTCCGAGGCAATTGTGGAATAATTATCCCTACAATATTCAAGATCTATTATTCCAATTTCGAGAAGTTTGGAGAAGGGGGTTCAACCCGCCATTGGATCGGTTAAAGGATAATTATCGATTTCGCTAAAGGATAATTATCGACTTCACTATAAATAGCGTAAAATCGTTTATTAATTCATTTCCTTTAACGTTTCCTCGTAAAAGCTCTGATTTCTCTCAAACTTCAAACTCAGATCTACTCTCCGTTTCTAATCCGATTTTAATTCCGTTTGCGTTTCTGGATTCCTCTCTTCATTCTCTTCATATCGGTACCGAGTTTTTGCATTTCCGAGCAGATGAATACCTGGTGGAGCATATATGTCACAAGGACAGTTCCGTCGCTCAGATTCCGGTGAATTTGATGTTGTACTTGCGTAGCCTGCGTCGTTGTGATTCCGAGTCTTCTTTCAGATCGCCAATCGGGTTAGTAACGAATAAGTTATGAATTTATTTGTTTTCCGTACTACGATTTGACCTAAGTTGATCTTAGGCTTTTCAAAATGAATAATTAGAAATTCCATTATGATCATTATAGTATTCTGGTGTTTATGGGTTGTTTGTTAATGAAATCTGATGACAGGTGGGTTTAGAAATGGCTTGCGGGCAAAACGTTATTCACGTGAAATTTAATTAATTAATTAAAGGTTAATTAATTAAATTAGGATTAAATTTGAGATTGAGGAATACAGATTAGATGCATGCTAGGTGTCAGAATGAGTTGAGGATCATGATGATGTTATGGATATCGGTTATGGCTTTGAGGATTAGTATGTGTACGAGTATGATGAGATGTTATGTTGAGGATATGTCTTAGGCATTTATGAATGTATTGAAGATCTGAGGTTTAGATTTGAGATATAGGTTGGTTGTGGTTAGTAAGACGAGTCTCCTAACCTTTGCAGTATGTGATTGTGTGTGCCTTGCTATTGTAGGTGTTGATTACTTCCCCAAGGAGAAGCTGTGACGTGGTACAGGTTACGAGTATATCAGGTAAGTCCATAGGACTTACTTAGCGTGCAGTTTTAGATTGTATGATTGTGATGGTTGTGTGTGTTCATATGATTGTGCATTTATAACCTAAACCGGACTAGGATGACCATTTATTACATTTATTTGGCCCAAGTGTATTATAACGGGCAGTAACCACCGGTCTCCGCCTGCTAGTTAGGAGGAGGTGCTTGAAAGCCAGTAACACAGGGGGACGAGTGACGATCACCCCCAATGCAGACCCTTGTGTTAGCGGGGAAAGGGACGAAGTTCTTGAGGCTCCTCGTGTTACAAAAGAAGTTGAATTAGTAATGGAATAATGTAATGAAAGATAATAAATGTATGTGTGTGGCATTACATGTATGAGATGTTGATGTGTGGTTGTGCTATTACCTTCATGCTTTTCATTGCTGCAGCTAACGGTTTCATACCGTGTTATAGATGATTTGCAGGTTAGGAAGACTGCAGAGTGAGCCAGATGGTGTGAGAAGCCGAGGACTTCTGTACATTAGGATGCGTGGGATGTGGGATCTTTGTGGTTGTGGTTTATGATGTTTGTGTTGTTTATCATGTTATAACGGATAACCGGAATAGGATTCACCCTTTATAACCTTAACTGGACCAAGTGTGTGATAACCGGGCGGCGACCATTGTCTAGTTCTTCAAGAGACTAGAATATGCTATTGCAACCCAAGCCCGTAGGTAACGGATAGTACTAATCTATTCCTATTGGTAGACGGAAACGGAGGCGAGTTTTGGGAGATTCTCGTTTGACAAAAGAAGTTGAATAAGTAATGGATAACTTAATGAAAGATAATAACCGGTTGAGTGCGAGCCTGCTATATGGTTATTGTCCCTTATGTGTGTTTGTGCCTTTACGTTCTTTCTGATATCTAGAATGTTAGCTAACGGTTTATACCGATGTTATGCTGTTGCTTTCCATTTTGTTTTGAACTCGGCTGCAAATCTTTTACGTTTTTCTTTTGTTTAAACCTTTGGTTTTATATTGAGTTTTGGTTTTCATTTGTCTATGACGTGATGTAAGATCCGTTTGTCATTGCTACTCTTAGGGAAGGGAACCATTGTGAGGTCCTAGCCCGTAACGCTTCGAGTTTCCAAAACTTGGGGTGTTATAGCCTGAACCCATATAAGATGATTCTTTGCCTGGCCATAATGAGAGGGCTCAAAAGTAGACAACATCATGCAATAAGAATGGATAAAATCAGGTGAGTAATTGTGATACTGAAGAGAAGAATTAATGTGGGATTTGATGGTGCCTTGTCATCAGAAACGCCAAGAAGTCGAAGGGTCAGACGTTGAAGAGCATCAAAGATCCGCCCCAGCGGAATTACTTAGCCGACCCTGCGGCCTTGAAGAAGATCAACCGATTCTTCCTAAACCGCCCCTGCGGTCCCTGAAGGCCGCCCCTGCGTTTTAACACCAGAAGCTTTACTCCGGCTGTTTACACAACCTTTATGGCATTAAAGGTGGTTGTTTAAGGCCGGTCATTTACTCCAAATTAAGTGTTTTTTGTAGTACTTGACTGATTGCTAGAATCATCCATGCTTTTTCACACAAAAATCCATTTTAGAATTGAATTTTCCATTGTAATGAGTTGCTAACTCCCTTGCTACATTGAGTTGGTTTGAAGCTGCGTTGTTACTTTGGTTGTAAGTTCTTTTTAATATAAGTTTTTATTCAGTAATGCTTTGTGTTTCCTTGATCTCCATTGTTTGATTGCATGTTTACTATTGCTTGAGATTGATCACCTTAGGTTCTAAAGTGCATGTAAACAACTAGGATTTATAGGTTCCGGGTTCGGGTCTTTAATCTAGTAGAAACTTTAAGTAATAACGGGTTGTAATTACTTGAAGAAAAGGAACACAAATATAAAGATAAGTTTAACGGTTTTAATCTTCACTTTATATCCCTTGGTCTTTGTTTGAAAGCTAACTTGTTATTTGTTCTTGTAGGTTTACGGAACATTAATCTATTAAGTTGTGTTGATGCCGGTTGGCTCAACACATATATACGATCGAGAAGGGAGATTACTTAAAAACTTGTAAAAGGAACACACCAAAGTAGCAATTGCATGCTTAGAATCAACCTAGTGTAGATTCACCCATCATTGTCTTACTTGTCGCGTTAATCGTTTTCTTAAGTTTTGTGTGTATCAATTCAACCAACCCCCCCCCCCCCCTATTACTTGCTACTAAAATCGATAATTGCATCTAAAACCTCAAAATCTCTTGGGTTCAACCCTTACTTATCCACTATACTTGTTCTTAGTGCTAAGTCGGGATTTACTTTTGACTAGGTATAGACGACCATAGAGATACCTTCGGTCAAAGTTTGGCGCCGTTGCCGGGGAGTTTTAGTGTTTTATTGTTATTATTGATTATTGGTTTGAACCATTTTTATGGTTCAAACCCGTGCTACTAACCCAAATCTTGCTACTTTTGATCCAGAAACTGAGAGGACGCACATCCGGCAACGAAGACAACAACAAATTCAACAAGAGATGGTTGACCGTACTCTTCATCAACTTATGCAGCCTACCTTGGCTCAAAACCCTCTTGCGGTCACAATACCGGGATTAGGGGAAGGAGTCAACTTTGAGCTCAAGCCGAGCCTCATTCACTTGCTTCCATCCTTCCATGGCCTAAGTTGTGAAGACCCCATCAAGCACCTTGGGAAGTTCCATACCGTGTGTATGAGCATGAAACCGGCCAACATTACCGAAGAAAAAATCAACATGAGGGGATTCGGTTTCACACTCAAAGATTCTGCGGATGATTGGTATTATCACCTTCCATCCGGGAGCATCGACACGTGGGAGAACCTTCACAAGGCATTTTTGGAGAAGTACTTCCCAGCCAAGAAGGCCAACAACTTGAAGATAGCAATAAGCAACATCGAGCAAGAGGCGAACGAAACTCTCTACGAGTACTTCGAGAGGTTTGCATGCCTCCAATCCAGTTGTCCTTTTCACGGATATTCAACTCAAGATCTAGTCTTGTATTTGTACAATGGCTTGTAAGACAATGAAAGGAGGATCGTCGATGCGGCTTGCGGAGGTAACATTCTTAACTCTACTCTTGACCTTGCTTTGGAAAAGATACAGGAATTAGCGGAAGGGACTCGGAACTTTGGAAGAACCCCGTCCAAGAAAGGAGTCCATGCAGTGAGTTCCGGAAAGAGCGAGATTTCCACCGAGCTGGCGGAGTTGAAGGAAATGGTGAAGAGGCTAACACTTATGGGAACCCCACAACAGCTCAAACCTTGTGGAGTATGTGCCGACCCATACCATCCAACAAACATGTGTCCACAAGTCCAGGATGATGATGCTGAGGTGAACGCAATGGGCTATGGACAGCCACAGCAGCAAAGACCTAGGAACGATCCCTATACTCAGAATTTCATGACGAACTGGCGTGACCAACAAAATTTCCGTTGGAGGGACCAACAAAACCAACAACAGCAGTCCCGTCAAGGTAAGTATAAATGAACTGAGGATATGTTGCAGGTTTTGACTAAACACTTTGTTACTCATGTCCAAACAACATAATCCAGCATCAAGAACCTTGAAAAACAAGTTGGTCAAATGGCGGAAGCCATTACAAGAATAGAAACTAGGTCCTCCGGAGGATTACCTTCACAGACGGTTATAAACCCAAAGGTAATACTGGAGGAAGCTCAGTCATAAGAGGTAGAGTCCTTACGTCGAGCCAACGACGTAAAACAAAGGCGCTGATTCGGGAGGCAACCCGAAGAAATAAGAAGAGGAGCTTTTGTCAAGAAAACCGCCCCAGCGGCTGGGTGACACCGCCCCCGCGGTGACATCCTTGCCCAGCACCGCCCCCAGCGTTGAGTCTGCGCCAGCGACTTGCTTGTCACCACCCCCGCGGTGACACCCCTACCGCCCTGCGGTGGCCCACCTTGACGCACACCCTCAGCTCCGCACCCGGCGCTGAGGCTGCGCCCCCCTGTTCCTTGTCACCGCCCCCGCGTTGACAACCTCCGCCCCTGCGGTTCTGTTAAGGAAAGAAAAAAAATACACTTCCCAAAAATAACCTACATTTACCGCCCTCTTCACTCCCTCTCCATTCATTATTCGAAACCTAGCCGTCTCACCTCCCACGCCCTTGCGCCCTTCAGAAGCTCTCACCAACCACCTCGTCACGCCCCTGCGCCACCTCCGGCAACCTAGTGTCACCACACCCTTTGTGACACTAACCCTTTCTACCACCTTCACACAAGCACCACCTCGATCCTCTCACTCTCAACCTCCATTGTCTCTCCGGCAACCTCCATTGTTCCTCCTCCGGCGACGCCTGCAACAGTAAAGAAGGCACCGGAAAAGCCCCATCGCCACCACCTTCACCAAACTCCAAAATCTCCCTCTGCTCTTCGCCCGCCCCTACGCCTGCAAGCTTCCGCCCTCGCGCCTAGCCTCACCCGCGCCTGCTTCAGCCGCCCCTGCGGAAATCACAATAGTAGGTTCGTCTCTTGATCAAATTTCTGAACTTTCTAACTCCTTTGCTTGATTCACTGCAAGAGATGGAAAATCAAAAGAAATACAAGTTAACAGAAGGTGAGAAGGATCGGTATAGGATTGCTCAAAGCCGGGAAGTGTACGCAACTCGGTTCCTAGATGTTCCCACCTTGGAACATTTGGGCATGTTGGAGAGCATGCAGGAATTCCTCAACAATGCTGGACTCGGGGATTTCCTGATAACGACCGCCCCAACGTACCCCGAGCTCAGCCGCCAATTCATCGCCACTTTCAAAATGGAAGTGGAGGACCACCTATGTGTTGGACTGTCATTCAAGTTCAACAAAAGGAAGTACACTTTGGATTACACCCAACTACAGGAGGCATTAGGGGTGACTATTGCCGCCTCCGACGACTGGTGGGAACCCATACCGACACCTGATTTGATGGAGTTTTGGCAGGCCGCCACTAGGTCTGAGTTTCATGCAGGGGGTGATTACTCCAACAAATTCACTCACCCCTGTTTAAGACTCATCTCGAAGGTTTTCATGAGTGTCTTCTGTGGACACAAGGAGGAAAACAAGGTCGCTCTCAAGGACCTTCCATTGTTGTACGCTTGCCTCTCTACAAACGATTGGGTGCCAGATTGACCATACCTTTTCCTTACCGCTTTGAAGCGAATTAGGAAGAATAAGTCATGAGACATTGTGGGAGGCGGGATCATCACCTTATTAGCTGCACGGGTGATGGATCTTGATACCCTGGAGGATAGACTGGAAGCCCCACTTTATATGGAGGATATGTTGAGGAGGTGCAGGCTCCTCGGGAGAGGGATGGGGAGCATCGGTTTTGGATATCACTTGCAGATTGGACTCATATCACGTACATACCCCGACGACTTCCATTAGGAGACGAGCTCTCCAACCTATATGTACCAGCTGACCCAGTTCCTCCGAGACGGCCACAGGTCGATATTGTTGGGAGATATGCAGCAGGCTCCAGCCGGGCTCACACCACTGATGAGGAGATGCCAACGGCAGCACACGACAGGCAGACCATGGAGAGTCTGCAGGCCCAGATGGCGGCTTTGACTACACAGCACCAGGCATGGAAGACCGAGTACCAACGGTCCATGCTTGAGCAGCAGCAAGCATGGCAGTCCATCTTCGCCTCCTCTATGACCACGCACTACGATAACCATGAAGATTCTTGGCAGGCGGCTAATCAGCAGCAGTTGGAGACTCAGCAGCTGAGTTGGCAAACCAGCTACGAGTCTTCATTTAGAGAGAGGATGGAGGTTCAAGATGGCCGTATTGACACACTCTATCGCCGGCAGGAGCATTTCTTCAGCCATTTCCCGTACCCGCCGGAGGAGGGTCCGGATGGTCCAGCCGGACCATCCCACTGAGGGCATCTTTCTCTTTCCTTCTCCCACATTTATCTTTGCTCATTTCCACTTTGGGGGCAAAGTGTACTTCAAGTATGGGGGAGGGACATATCATTGCATGTACAGTTTTATTGAGTTGTTTTTGGAGTTTGTTTTTGCATTGTTGAATTCAGTTTTCAATTCCTATAAAAAAAAGCCAAAGAAATGAAAAAAGGCATGAAAATCCTTGGATAAACCGAAAACCCAAAAGGGCGGTTTAGGTAAAAAGAAGGTAGCCCAACCAACCTTAGGTTGGTGCAAAATTGGGTTTGAGGGATGTAAGTTAAAGTGAGAAAAGAAGAAGAGTGGCAAGGTGAAAACCTGAAAGGGCGCCTTGGCAAAATGAGCGACACCGAGTGTAGGTTTCCCTTCCGACGTTTTGGCGACATAAGAAGGGGAGTCATAAGGAGGTTGTCCGGGTAGGCCACTCATGGAGCGATAAGGATGGTAGTATTTCTTTTTCTCACATTCCCTCTCTTTTTCTTTCTTTCTTTCTTGGCTTTTGCCTTGTTTTCATTGTCTTTTCTTGCTTTCCGTTGCTTCTTGAGGCCATTTAGTCTAGTTGTTGTCATTTGTTTTACTCGGGACGAGTAAAAGGTCTAAGTATGGGGGAGTTTGATAGGTGATGGAATCACTATCATTTAGGGTAGTTTTTAGAGTCTTTTTATTGCATTAGTGTCGGTTTATGCTACTAACACCTTGGTCCAGAAGAAGAAGACTAAAAGAAGCTAAGGAAGGAGTTATAGGCACTTAGGAGTGAAGATCGATCATGAAGCAAAGCTTCTGTTGCCTTACCTCCCCAGCGGATCCTTGCAGCTGCCCCAGCGGGTGACGTCTTCCACTAGAGCGCTCCCTGCGCCGGCCAAGAAGTGTGTCACCGCCCCTGCGCCACTCTATTGGCACCCTTGCGGTGACCTGCCCTGTAGAGACGAAGGCCAGCTCCCCTGCGCCTTCCACTGCGCCCTTGCCTGCGCCTCAACCTGGGAGCTGGAAGACGAAGAGGCTGCGTCACCGCCCCTGCGCTGACATAGGGGCGCCCCTGCGGCCTTGAAGAAGATTAACCGATTCTGCCTAAACCGCCCCTGTGGTCCTTGAAGGCCGCCCCTGCGGTTTAATGCCAGAAGCTTTACTCTAGCTGTTTACACCACCTTTGTGGCATTAAAGGTGGCTGTTCAAGGCCGGCCATTTACTCCAAATTAAGTGTATTTTGTAGTATAAATAGTCCTTGGCCGATTGCTAGAATCATCCATGCTTTTTCACACAAAATCCATTTTAGAATTGAGTTTTCCATTGTAATGAGTTGCTAACTCCCTTGATACATTGGGTTGGTTTGAAGCTACGTTGTTACTTTGGTTGTCAGTTCTTTTTAGTATAAGTTTTTATTCAGTAATGCTTTGTGTTTCCTTGATCTCCATTGTTTAATTAAATGTTTACTATTGCTTGAGATTGATCACCTTAGGTTCTAAAGTGCATGTAAACAACTAGGATTAATAGGTTCCGGGTTCGGGTCTTTAATCTAGTAGAAATTTTAAGTAATAACGGATTGTAATTACTTGAAGAAAAGGAACACAAATATAAAGATAAGTTTAACGGTTTTAATCTTCTCTTTATATCCCTTGGTCTTTGTTTGAAAGCTAACTTGTTATTTGTTCTTGTAGGTTTACGGAACATTAATCTGTTAAGCTGTGTTGATGCCGATTGGCTCAACACATATATACGATCGAGACGGGAGATTACTTAAAAACTTGGAAAAGGAACACACCAAAGTAGCGATTGCATGCTTAAAATTCAACCTAGTGTAGATTCACCCATCATTGTCTTACTTGTTGCGTTAATCGTTTTCTTAAGTTTTGTGTGTATCAATTCAACCAACCCCCCCCCCTTGTTACTTGCTACTAAAATCAATAATTGCATCTAAAACCTCAAACCTTCTTGGGTTCGACTCTTACTTATCCACTATACTTGTTCTTAGTGTTAAGTCGGGATTTACTTTTGACTGGGTATAGACGACCATAGAGATACCTTTGGTCAATGATTGTATGACTTTATCGGATATTTATGTTGATTTTATGCTCTATGTGCTTATCTGTCATTACATGCATACATACAAGTTTTTGTTTGAGAAAAAACATCAAAAACTGGTTTAAATAAATAAAAACCGTGGATGCTTCTGGCCAAACGAGGTTAAACACCTCGGATGACTAGAACACCTCGACCGAGGTGGAGTTTAACTGAAAGGAATTTTCGAAACGATTTTTGTGCTTTTTCTCTGGATATGATCTCAGTGAAGATAAAGATTGCAGACTGACTTTAAAATCTTTACATGCTTAAAAGGTTTTATGATATATTTAAGTTGCTATTTTCTTTGTTTTAAAATGCTAGCATGTTTAATTCTTTATCTTTATCCAAATTATGTTGAATTTGAAGGTTGACACCACATTATGAGTTTTCTCACTCTCTTCCTGGAAAGACCAAGGCAATTCATTCTCTTCTCTTCTTCTTCTTGATCATGCTTAGCTTTTCATATACATTTTTGCCTCCCTTTACCTATCCGGGAATTTGGAAGCAAGTGGTGAAATCAAGTGAAGTAAAAGTTGAGAAGTTGGCTGGAAGTGAAAGTGTTAGAAAGTAATAATAGGTTTTGGGAAGTCAATCATGATGAAGAGTAACTCGATACCATTCACATAGCCGGGTGTTTGTGTCTTGCCAAAGTCGGATTGAGCGATATTCCTAACGGGTCATGGTATGTGCATCAAGGGTTTGACGCATCTCAAGAAATTGATGATTGCTAATCTCCCAGGCTTCGTTATTGTGCACCTCTCTCCATGCATCGCAAAAATTAAAGTAAAATAAAAGGAAGTAAAATAATCAAAGCTTATTGGTGGAGGATCTTGAAGTTCAAGTGAAAGTGAAGTAAGATCCTTTTCCCAGACTCGAGCACCACATTTCTTATATACATCCCACCCCTACACATTTCTTGACCTTTCTGTTACGCTCAGGATGTGATACGCAATGGGTTTTAAATTTATATTCTCGTTATATTTATCTTAACTCCTAGCGAACCCGCAGTGTACGGGACGTTTGTAGTAGGGATAGTATTCTGAGGTCGAACACAAAGACTAAGGTGAGATTGATTTGATTTATGATTAAGTCTAGTGAAGATCTAGGTTAAGACAAGAGAAAGAAATAAAGAAATGAAAATCTCAATTGTTTTTGGTTGGTTTTTCGGTGATCAATCAAAGATCACAAATCATGCGAAGTGTAATAATCAACTAAGCTAACAATTCAACACAATCAAACAACTAAACAAGATAAAACGAGATGTAGATCAAAGATAGAAAAGCGGATTCTAGGGGTTGGAAGTTCCGGTTATGGCATAGGACTCAAGCTATCTAATCATTCCTTGGATTAACTATGATTTGTTGGGAGTGAGTGTTTCTAGATTGGGATCAATCACCGGGTAGGTCTCATGGTCCACTAGTCTATCCCTAAGATCTCATCACCGGGTAAGTCTCTAAGAACCTAAGGGACGGAATTCTACACAAACCGGATTGTCACCTAGAGATCTAACCTATTCTTACCGGGTAAGTCTCGAAAGGGTTAGTCGTAAGTAACTATCCTAGCACACTTAGTCCAATGGCGGCTATGAGGCTCACCACTACCTAGGATTTGTTATCTTTGGAATCTAAGAGTAAGGATTACCGGGTAAGTCTCTCCTAACACTTAGTTGCTAACACTAGGTCACCCTAGGATAGATTTAACTAAACAAACACTTAGGATTTCAACATTCTAACAATCTAAGACTAGATCCATCGAACCAGGGAAGATCACGGGTTGTTCTACCAAGTCCACGGCCGTGGTTTGGCAAGAACAAACCGTGGATCCTAACAGAGGCTACATTCAAGCACACAAGTCATCCAAGGGTTAATCTAAGTCCATCCTATCATAGTCCTAGCCATAACCCTTCTTTCCTTACCCTAGAACCACATCTATTTAGCCTACAACATTCATAATAGCAATCGAAATCATCAAGCATAAAATCATAGCATCCATTTGCAAGATAATGAAGAGAAAGAGATGAAAAAGTGAAGTAAATAAAACCAAGCTGAAAAATGGAATTAGAATGACTTACAACCCTTCTTAAAGAAGGTTCAAATGGTTCATACAAGTCTAGAAATTGATTCCGAAATTCTTCACTACAAAGCTATCAAGTCTATCAATGGTGTGTTCTTCTTCTTCTCCCACAAAGCTCTTCTCCAATGGTAGCTTCCTTCTTCTCCTTCTTCCAAGAATCTTCTTGTTAAGAGAATATTTTGATTGGATGATAATGGATAATGGAGAGCTTCTCCAAGATGATTCTCTCAGCCAATGCAGGACCACTTTTATACTACAACTTTGCAAGAGCTGGCCAAGAGATCGTGGCACAGCTGTCACGAAAACCTGGAAAAATCCACGGGCATTTCCACGGCCGTGGAGTGTCAGTGAACCGTGATTTGGACCTTCAGCTTTGCCTTTGATCATTAAGCTTCGATTTGGTGCATGGCTTGTGTTGGCAAGGTTCCATGAGTCCTCCTTAGCCTTTAGCTTGCATCCTAATGGGTCCGAGGGTGTGTCATCTTGATGAACGATCCTCAAACGTATCGTTTTAGCTCCTAAATCTCCCAAAATACCTACAAAGCAATGCACAAGTCCGTGTAGACGTCTATCTCGACAAAATACGTGAATTGAGTGCAAATGTCGTGAACTAGTGCTAAACCATGTATGAATGAGTGAAAATCTATCTAAATGATTACCTAAACCTAAGTCATAAATCGTGTTATCAAAAATACCCCATACTTAAGGTTTGCTCGTCCCCGAGCAAATGCTCAACTATAGACTACAAGATAATATGATTTATGTATGCAGAAAAATGGCAAAATCTTTTTGGGTTTGTGCTTCTACTATTGGATCACCTTCATAGTCATGTTGTATGGCAAAGGATAAGCAATCATGCATCAAACAAGTGAAGGCATGGAAAGACAATTGTACTTAACTCGAAAGTATGCATGAAATGTAAAGACGAAGAGGCCAAGAAGATCAAGAGTATATCCAATCTAGATCACTAAGTCTTACAAACATGCAAATAGGTCATAAGGTCTTATGAACTAAAAGGCCAAGAAACGTTGTGATTAGGTGGGGATTTTTCTAGGCTATGTGATGCTAATCCGGGAATGGAACTAACTCCACAATCTTGTCCTCGATCAACTTCCCTCAAGTGTGTATTTTTTTTCTATCTTTTCTTTCTTTTCTTTTTCTTATTTTTGAGACAATGGCATTGGTGTACAAAAGCCGAAACCTTGGTGATTAGCCATCCTCGGGCTTTTTTCTATTTTTCGAGGTGCATCCACACCGGGCACACATACCAAAGCTCGTTAGGACTATCGATTTATTTGACTTTGGCAAGGCACCAACACCCGATTATGTGAAGTGTACCGAGTTACTTGTCATTTAAACCAACGTCCCCAAACCTATGTTTTTGTCTACACTTTCACAATAATTTTAGCATTTTATTCATGACATTCTTTCATCAACATCTTCACCCCACACTTGCTTTTCACACACATCAACACACTAACATGCTCCTATTCCCGGATGGGTCAAAAGAGGTCAAATTTATATCAATTGAGGTGCTCAAACAATCATGATCAAGGTGAGAAGTAGAGAAAGATGAATTGCCTCATTCATTCCTAGATGGTGTGCAAGAACTAGCATGTAATTTCGACCTTCAATACTCAATCCATTCTAGCAAACATCATGATCACAAATCATTCATGGTTTCAAAAGAAGTACTTCAAGTCCACATATGCATTCACTAATTTAACACATAAGGCCATCCATAGCCAATCCACAAGACAAAATTCATCATTAGGGTCATATCCAAGCCTAGAAAGCACAAAAATTTTTTAGATTTTCTGAATTTTTATGGGATTTTCGAAATGAATATATACAATGCAAGACATGTGAAGATTTTAAACTATCCTAGATGCTCATCATGCAAAGGATTATGTAAACCCCACCCCATACTTAGAAACACATTGTCCCCAATGTGTTAATGAAGTAAAGAAGAGTGAAAGAAGGTTCTCACAATGTAAAAATGGTTTGCTATGGTATTTGGGATTCTCAAGTGGAATTGATGTTGGATGATCCTATCAACCATGGTAGAGAGCTCTAAGTGTTCATCAAGGCGTTGGAACCCGCGCTAGGCACCGCTAGCCGTCCAAGTTCCGCGTCCGCTCCACCCATAACTGATGAGGGGTTCATTGTCATCATTCACTTGCCAAGCAAGGCTTCCAATGCTACTAAGGTTCTAGCACACACAAGGCACACAAAACACACACAAAGATAGAAAAATCAAAGACAAAAAACAAAATGAAAAAGGGAAAATGTTACCAATGGGTTGCCTCCCACCAAGCGCTTCTTTAAGGTCATTAGCTTGACCAAACTCGGGGGTGTCTACTCAAGGTAAAGTCGGGCAATCATATCCACCGGAGCTCCCGGGATGTACTTCTTCAACCGGTGCCCATTCACCTTAAAGTTCTCACAATGCTCCCCTCCTATCTCAATAGCTCCATGGGGAAAGATCTTCTTCACCACATATGGCCCGGTCCATCTTGATTTGAGCTTTCCGGGAAAGAGCCGCAGCCTTGAGTTGAAGAGAAGGACAAGGTCTCCTTCACTCAACTCCTTGGGGATGATCCTCTTGTCATGCCACCGCTTGGTCCTCTCCTTGTAGATCCGGGCATTCTCGTATGCATCCAACCGGATCTCTTCAAGTGCGTTCATATCAAGCAACCTCTTCTCTCCGGCCTCTTTGAGATCAAAATTTAGCCACTTGATGGCCCAATGTGCTCTATGCTCTATTTCTACCGGAAGGTGGCAAGACTTGCCATAGACCAACTTGTAAGGAGTGGTGCCAATTGGTGTCTTGAAAGCGGTCCTATATGCCCACAAGGCATCATTGAGCTTCATAGCCCAATCCTTCCTAGTTCTAGATACCGTCTTCTCAAGAATGGCCTTTATCTCCCGGTTGGAGATCTCCACTTGGCCACTAGTTTGGGGATGGTAAGGTGTTGCCACCTTATGAGTCACCCCATACTTAGCCAAAAGTGCCCCAAAGTTCCTATTGGTGAAGTGCTTCCCTTCATCACTTATGATCACCCTTGGTGTTCCAAACCTAGGAAAGATCACTCGGTTAAAGAACCGCATCACAACCTTGGCGTCATTTGTAGGAGAGGCGATTGCCTCCACCCATCTCGAAACATAGTCAACCGCCAATAGGATGTAGAGGTTGCCACATAAAGAAGGGAATGGTCCCATGAAGTCCACACCCCACACATCAAATATTTCCACTTCTTGTATGTTGTTCAAGGGCATCTCATTCCTCCTAGAGATGTTTCCCGTCCTTTGGCAAGCATCACAAGCTACCACAAAGCCTTGCACATCCTTGAACAAACTTGGCCAAAAGAAGCCCGATTGCAACACCTTAGCACATGTCTTGTGTGAGCTAGCATGCCCTCCACATGGCAAGGAATGACAATGGCGGATCACACTCTCCACCTCATCCTCCGGTATGCATCTTCTAAACATTTCATCCGGCCCTCTCTTGAACAAAAGTGGCTCACTCCAATAGTAGTGCCTCACGTCCTTGAAGAACTTCTTCCTTTGGGCATATGTCAAACCAGGAGGCACTTCCTCACACACTAAGTAGTTCACAATGTCGGCAAATCATGGCTCGCTTCCTTTAGACACTTGAAACAAGCATTCCTCCACCATTTGTAATTGCTCATCCCGGAATGAATCATCAATCGGGATGTCATCTCTTTCAAGCTCCAATGATGGGAGTCTACTAAGGTGATCCGCCACGGAGTTCTCGGATCCCTTCTTGTCCCGGATTTCCAAATCAAACTCTTGAAGAAGAAGGATCCACCGAATCAACCTTGGTTTGGCATCCTTCTTGGTAAGGAGATAACGGATCGCAGCATGATCCGTATAAACTATGACCTTCGCTCCAACAAGATATGAGCGGAACTTCTCAAATGCATACACAACCGCTAGCAACTCCTTCTCGGTGGTAGCATAATTGAGTTGGGCATCATCCAGCGTCTTGCTAGCATAATAAATGGCATGAGTGCGCCCATCTTTCCTTTGCCCCAAAACAGCCCCAACGGCTACATCGCTTGCATCACACATGATCTCAAATGGTAGACTCCAATCCGGAGGTTGCATGATAGGCGCGGAGATCAAGGCGTTCTTCAACCTACAAAAAGCCTCAAGACAATCTTTGGAAAAGACAAAATCAATATCCTTCATTAGTAGGTTAGTGAGAGGCTTAGAAATTTTAGAGAAGTCTTGAATAAACCTCCGGTAAAAACCGGCATGCCCTAAGAAACTCCTTACCCCTTTCACCGAGGTAGGTGGTGGCAACTTCTCTATCGTTTCAATTTTTGCTCTATCAACCTCAATGCCACGGTTAGACACCAAGTGTCCTAACACAATACCTTCATTTACCATGAAGTGGCATTTTTCCCAATTTAAGACAAGATTTGTCTCCTCACATCTTTGCAATACTAATGACAAGTTAGCCAAGCAATTATCAAAGGAAGAACCATAAACATAGAAATCATCCATGAACACTTCCATGATATTTTCAATGTATTCCGAAAAGATAGCCATCATACACCTTTGGAAGGTGGCGGGTGCATTACACAACCCAAATGGCATCCTCCTATATGCAAAAGTACCCCATGGACATGTAAAGGTGGTTTTCTCTTGGTCATCGGGGTGGATAGGGATTTGGAAGAATCCGCTATAGCCATCTAAATAGCAAAAATGAGAGTGTTGAGCTAACCTTTCTAGCATTTGGTCAATGAAAGGGAGAGGGAAGTGATCTTTCCTAGAGGCCATGTTCAACTTCCTATAGTCAATACACATCCTCCATCCCGTGACCGTCCTAGTTGGGATTAGTTCATTGTTCTCATTGGTCACTACGGTCATCCCACCCTTCTTAGGTACTACATGAACGGGACTAACCCACTTACTATCCGAGATAGGGTAGATAATTCCCGCATCTAGCAACTTAATGATTTCCTTTTTGACTACCTCTTTTATTATAGGGTTTAGCCTTCTTTGATGTTCAATAGAGGGTTTGTGATTATCTTCCATCAATATCTTATGGATGCACAAAGAAGGCTTAATGCCAACCAAATCATCAATAGTATAGCCAATGGCTTTCCTATGCAATCTTAGTTCATGCAAAAACTTAGCAAGTTCATCATCACTCAAGCATGCATTCACAATCACCGGATATGTAGAATTATCACCAAGGAAAGCATACTTTAAATGAGAGAGGAGGGGTTTGAGTTTGAGTTTAGGAGGACCTTTATCGAGTGGAGACGATCCAAATAATGTTGGATGAGATGAATCCAAAGCAAATGAAGACCCTTCAAGGCTCCTTGAAGCTTGATCATCAATGAGGTCTGATTCAGGGGAAACCACGGTTGGAACCACGGTTTGCTCCAAGTCCACGGCCGTGGACCTTGCCTGGCTCATTTGTTGAGGCTTTACAGAGAGTTTGACGGCCGTGGAACCACTTCCACGCCCGTGGAAGTTCCAGTTGTTCAGCTCCTCTTTGTGGCCTTCATCTTGAGCACTTGTCTCCTCTTCTAATGCTTCTAAGGCCTTGATCTCTTCATTGCAAGCCTCCTCAACACCTTCCTCCATCATACTTAAAGTAAGAACCTTCTCCAAGGGATCCTTGATCAAGATCGAGCTCACAACTTCTCTAGATTCCTCTTGCTCGACTATGTTGAAGACATCCCCATCAAGGGTTGGCCCTTTCATCATTGTGGACAGCTTGAACTTGATGTTCTCTTCTCCAATGTTGAAGGAGAGAGTTCCATTCTTGCAATCCACAAGGCACCCGGAAGTGGCTAGGAAAGGTCTTCCTAAGATGATGGAAACCGGATAGTCCGCCGGAATATCCAAGACAACAAAATCAATTGGCACATAGAATCCTCCTAGTTGCACCGGGATGTCTTCTAGGATCCCAACCGGATGGGTGATAGATCGGTCCGCCATATAGAGGGTCATCTTGACCGGTTTTGGCTCTCCTAGCCCAACCTTGTTGCAAAGCGCAAGCGGTATGATGCTTACACTTGCCCCAAGATCACAAAGGGCCTCATACTTCACATCTCCCACTCCAATTGGGACACAAAAGGAACCCGGATATCTTAGCTTGGGAGGCATCTCCTCCTTCATTGTTTGGATCAATTCCGAGGATCTCTTGGTCATTCTTATCTCCCCATACTCCTCCAACTTCCTTTTGTTGGAGAGTATCTCTTTCAAGAACTTGCCATATGCCGGCATTCCTAAAATAGCATCCATGAACGGAATGTTAATATGCAATTTAGACATTAGTTCAAGGAACTTACCAAAGTGATTGTCCAAGCGAGCTCTTGCTCGTGATTGAGGGAATGGTAGTGGTGGCTTGTATGGAGGCGGTGCCACATAAGTTGGCTCTACATCCTTGCTTTTTCCTCCATCTCTTTGCAAAGTCTCTTCCTCTATCACCACTTGCTTCCCTTTAGCATTGTCCTTAGGCAAAGGATCTTTCATGCTCAACCCACTCCTTGTAGTAATGGCCAACACTTGGCCTCTTGGGTTGTCTTCGGTCCTTCCGGGAAGCTTTCCCGGATCTCTATGGGCTTCACCCGCCTTTTGGAACACTTGTGCTTCCAACACTTTTTGAGCCTTGGAAATGGAAGTCACGGTGCTCTCAAGACCACTCAACCTTCCAAGCAATTGCTCAAACATCATTTCGGTTCTATCTTTTGGAGGTTGAGTAAATCCGGGTGGAGGTTCTTTTGAAGCTTTTGGTGGTGGAGTTGTGCTTGTAGAAGCGGGAGGGTTCAAGGCTCCATCCGGGTTAGAGTAAGAAAACCCGGGATGGTTGTGGTTGGGCCGGTAATTGTTGAATTGACGGTTGTTGTTGAAGTTTGTTGGGCCTTGATAGCTGTTGTAGTTGCCCCTTCCCATGTAATTCACATCCTCCTCCTTGGAAGACAAGTTAGCTTGTGGAAGCACTTGAGGAGTTGCTTGGTTCTTCAAGGTTGTAGCACACAACTCCCTCAAGGATTTCAATTCATTGTTGATGGCGTCAAGCTTGAAATTGCTCATGGTGACTTCACTCACCTCATATGCTCCCGCCTTTCTCCCTTCACTCTTCCTATGGGAGTATTTCTCAATCACTAGAGCTTGCTTCTCCACAAACTCCCAAGCTTCATCTACACGCTTCTCCATAAATGTCCTACCGGAAAGAGATTGGAGCTTGAATTGGCTATCTTCATCAAGTCCTTTGAAGTAGATCTCCAATAGCTCAATTTTCGGTATGCCATGGTGTGGACAATCTAAGAGAAGATCTTTGAACCTCTCCCAAGACTTGAATAAACTCTCTCTATCCTTCATCACGAAGGCATTGATCTTCCCTCTTAACTCGGCAGTCTTGGAATGTGGGAAGAACTTAGTCAAAAACTCGGTTGTCATCTCCTCCCAAGTACCAACTCGCCCTTGTGGAATAGATTGATACCAAGCCAAGGCTTTGTCCTTAAGAGAGAAGGAAAACGCCATAAACTTATGGTTGTTGCTCTCCAATCTTGGCGGTCTAAGAGTCTCCATCAAAATCTCATAATTCATCAAGTGTTGATGAGGAGACTCTCCTTCCATCCCTCCAAATTGATTATGCCGGATCATTTGTAGAACTTGAGGGCGGAGCTCGTAATCATGGGCTGCGGGATCTCCTAAGTTCACACCCGGACGGTGTGCTCTTTGTGCCGGATCCATACGTTGCCCCAACGTTTGTGGCTCTTCCATAACTAAGGGCACAACCCTAATATTCACCGCCGCTGGCTGCGGTTGTGGTGGAGGTGGAGGAGGTTGTTGACGGTTAAGCTCTCTTTGCACAAGAGCTTGCCTAATCTCCTCAATCTCCCTCCTAGTTGCCTCTTGCCTCTCATTGGCAAGTCTCCTTTCATTCTCCAAAGCTTCATCCCTTATCCTAATTTGCTCTAAAGCCTCATCTAACTCAGCTTGGAGGTCTCTTCCGGCCATCTCTTTTCCCTTTTTAATGTTCTTGGATCTAGATCTAAGGGTTTTCTCCGGTTCGGGATCGAATGGAGCCAAATCCTTGCCACGAGATCTTCGCATACACCTAAAGAGTAAGAGATGTCCTGAAAAGCAAAGACACAAACCAAAGAGAGATCAAAAGCAACAAGATAGATCTACACTATAAACAATCACAAAATGACTCAATCTATACCTAGTCCCCGGCAACGGCGCCAAAAACTTGTTACGCTCAGGATGTGATACGCAATGGGTTTTAAACTTATATTCTCGTTATATTTATCCTAACTCCTAGCGAACCCGCAGTGTACGGGACGTTTGTAGTAGGGATAGTATTCCGAGGTTGAACACAAAGACTAAGGTGAGATTGATTTGATTTATGATTAAGTCTAGTGAAGATCTAGGTTAAGACAAGAGAAAGAAA
The DNA here is from genome assembly GCA_033239045.1 of Fagopyrum esculentum. Classification (NCBI taxonomy): domain Eukaryota; kingdom Viridiplantae; phylum Streptophyta; class Magnoliopsida; order Caryophyllales; family Polygonaceae; genus Fagopyrum; species Fagopyrum esculentum. Next base: position 23,222,852 of record BSUD01000007.1, read on the forward strand.
TAAAGAAATGAAAATCTCAATTGTTTTTGGTTGGTTTTTCGGTGATCAATTAAAGATCACAAATCATGCGAAGTGTAATAATCAACTAAGCTAACAAATCAACACAATGAAACAACTAAACAAGATAAAACGAGATGTAGATCAAAGATAGAAAAGCGGATTCTAGGGGTTGGAAGTTCCGGTTATGGCATAGGACTCAAGCTATCTAATCATTCCTTGGATTAACTATGATATGTTGGGAGTGAGTGTTTCTAGATTGGGATCAATCACCGGGTAGGTCTCATGGTCCACTAGTCTATCCCTAAGATCTCATCACCGGGTAAGTCTCTAAGAACCTAAGGGACGGAATTCTACACAAACCGGATTGTCACCTAGAGATCTAACCTATTCTTACCGGGTAAGTCTCGAAAGGGTTAGTCCTAAGTAACTATCCTAGCACACTTAGTCCAATGGCGGCTATGAGGTTCACCACTACCTAGGGTTTGTTTTATTTGGAATCTAAGAGTAAGGATTACCGGGTAAGTCTCTCCTAACACTTAGTTGTTAACACTAGGTCACCCTAGGATAGATTTAACTCAACAAACACTTAGGATTTCAACATTCTAACAATCTAAGACTAGATCCATCGAACCAGGTAAGATCACGGGTTGTTCTACCAAGTCCACGGCCGTGGTTTGGCAAGAACAAACCGTGGATCCTAACAGAGGCTACATTCAAGCACACAAGTCATCCAAGGGTTAATCTAAGTCCATCCTATCATAGTCCTAGCCATAACCCTTCTTTCCTTACCCTAGAACCACATCTATTTAGCCTACAACATTCATAATAGCAATCGAAATCATCAAGCATAAAATCATAGCATCCATTTGCAAGATAATGAAGAGAAAGAGATGAACAAGTGAAGTAAACAAAACCAAGCTGAAAAATGGAATTAGAATGACTCACAACCCTTCTTAAAGAAGGTTCAAATGGTTCATACAAGTCTAGAAATCGATTCCGAAATTCTACACTATAAAGCTATCAAGTCTATCAATGGTGTGTTCTTCTTCTTCTCCCACAAAGCTCTTCTCCAATGGTAGCTTCCTTCTTCTCCTTCTTACAAGAATCTTCTTGTTAAGAGAATATTTTGATTGGATGATAATGGATAATGGAGAGCTGCTCCAAGATGATTCTCTCAGCCAATGCAGGACCACTTTTATACTACAACTTTGCAAGAGCTGGCCAAGAGATCGTGGCACAGCTGTCACGAAAACCTGGCGAAATCCACGGGCATTTCCACGGCCGTGGAGTGTCAGTGAACCGTGATTTGGACCTTTAGCTTTGCCTTTGATCATTAAGCTTCGATTTGGTGCATGGCTTGTGTTGGCAAGGTTCCATGAGTCCTCCTTAGCTTTTAGCTTGCATCCTAATGGGTCCGAGGGTGTGTCATCTTGATGAACGATCCTCAAACGTATCGTTTTAGCTCCTAAATCACCCAAAATACCTACAAAGCAATGCACAAGTCCGTGTAGACGTCTATCTCGACAAAATACGTGAATTGAGTGCAAATGTCGTGAACTAGTGCTACAACATGCATGAATGAGTGAGAAATCTATCTAAATGATTACCTAAACCTAAGTCATAAATCGTGTTATCACTTTCTCTTTGAAAAGCCCTTGAGACCTCGAGCTTGTTGATTTACTTGGTGGTTTAAACTGGATTATACATGATTGATTTCGATAAACATGAATTATTATATATTCTATGATTTTATGCAAAGATGAACAACTTTCTTATATTATGAAATGTTTTGACCATGTTTGATTTTATTTGTCTTGAAGCATTCTCTTAGGGTGATCTAAGAGCGGAGCACACCATCAAAAGGTTATTGAAGGATTTTTCATTGATCTTTTTTACTTATAATCCATCCTATCCTCTATCTAATATTCGGAACATGCTTGGGGACAAGAAAGAGACAAATATGGGGTATTTTGATAGCATGTATTATAGTCTATGTTTTGAGACCGGTTTAGACGTTTTATCTTCATAAAATTACATGTATGAGCATACATTCTGTGGTTATATTGTTATTTCATCTACCTTTGCGGGAATCGAGGTCTACACCTAGTTTCAATGTAATTGTAGGTAAAATGACACGTTTTGTATTGAAATGGAGCTAATGGAGCTAAGGAGTCATTGGATCTACATTCTGGAGCTTAAGGAAGAACTCAGGAGGCATGGAAATCGATTAAAGATTCACTTTGGACCAGATTTGAGAGATTTCACATTCAGTTCAGAGTCACCTCGGTCAGCTACAGTACCACTTCGACCGAGGTGATTTTGAGGAGCGTCCCGACCGAGGTGGATACCCTGTCGCCGGCGAGATCATATATTTTTCGGCTAAGATCTTTTAATTATGGAAAGAAGATATCTTATATTTTTGGGCTGGATTTCTGGAAGGAATAAAAGATATTCAGTTGATTTATTTGGATATATTTTATAGGAAAAGATCTTTCAAGATATTTTATCTTTGGAAGATAATTTTCCTATATAAAGGGTTGGATTTTCCACAAAATTAATCCATGCTTAGCACGTGTTTTGACACCGGCTGCATCCAAAGTCCTGCAGTTGCAGAAAAATTCCCTTCGGAGTTAAAGGAAGAAGTTCAAGGAAGGAAGGATTCTTTGTTGAAGTTAGCCCTTTGAAGGAGTTTTGTGAGCTTTATCTAGGCTACTTTTGGTTGGTTGTTCTTGTTAATTTGTGACTTGGAAATACTGATTTGTCACATATTGGATTCAGTTATTGAAGTCTTTTCATTAAAGTCTTCTTGTTCGATTATTGATTCCTTCTTTATAAAGTTGATTATTGTTATCATGATGATTGTTGGCTGAGTTTCTTTTGCGATTCCAGGGTGATTGGCTGAAAGTTGTGGGAAAGACGATGATAGAATGATCTTAATCCCAGCCGGACCCTAAAAGCTCGAGTCTTTTCCTTAACCCTAGAACACCTCGTTCAGCCGACGAACATCTCGGCCGGGGTGGAACTTGACTGATCGAGGTGCACCTTTTTCTGATCCGAAACTGAGAGTTAAGTATTCTAGTTTGCCAAATCCTATTCTTATTTCACCTTTCCTGGTTCAATGCAAGCCTAGAATGAGACTTATCCGGTGCTTTCTTTGCTTGTTTACCTAAGATCATAAGCGATAGGTAATAAAGGTTTACCCTTTATTGGGGGTTTGAGTGTGCTTCCATTCCAATCTTGAGAGTTATCTTGAGACTTACCCGGTAAAGGTTGATTCTATTCACTTGGTTGATGTGTTAGTTTGAGGTTTTAGTTCTTTACCTTAATTCCTTGCGACTTGCCCGGTAATAGGAATTACGGTTTTGGATAGTGAGTAGTGAGACTTACCCGGTGATCTATTCCCATATTAGAAACACCTTCCTTTTGAAAAATCTCAGCTTTGTCCGCTGTATCCTTAGATCTTGAGTTTGAACCACAACTGGATGCCTTAATCTCTAGAATCCACATTTTCCCTTATTTGACTTATATCATCTTTGATTGCTTTGATTGCTTTTGGTTAACTGCATTACTTGACAACCGATTCTGTGCTTGGTTTCGCCTTAAGTCCCTGTGTTCGACCCCTGGAATTTCTTGCTTTTATTACAATTGACCCGTACACTGCGGGTTCGCATCCTTGTTTAAGCATATTTCTTGGGATATAAATTTAAAGCTTGCACACACCTTTTGAAGCGAACAGAAGGCAAAGCTGCAAGGCTTTGGAGCTCATCCCAATTCCCAATGTTTCTTCAATTTGATGTAGTAAATGGACACTGTCGTGTTCTCTTGCTTGAAATAATCCAGATCTTTGTGTATTTGATACACAAGAGATGCATTAGATATTGCAAATTGCTCAACAATTTCATCCCATAATTCCTTCGCATAAAAACATAAGAAAAACTAGCTTCAATTTCTCTCTTCATCGAGTGGATTAGCCAGCATCTTACCATATAATCTGCCCTAATCCACCTCGATATCTTATCTTCATCATCTTTAGGTTTCAAACAGGATCCATCCACAAAACCTGACTTCAATTTAGCTCCAAGAGCCATTCTAATATTTCTCTTCCACCTTAAGATATTCAGACCATCAAACAATGTAGAAACCAATTGCATACCTGGATTATTTGAGGTAGCAAGGTATAGAGGATCATTAGTGTTTCCTGGCACGGATTTTTCAACCATCTAATCATTTTGATTCATGATAGTCATAATCAAAATGAACACAAATTTGTATTCGAAGCTACAGATGAAGAACTAGAACAAAATTTGTGATTGAAAACTGACTCACAACTTGTGGAACTTTAGCTAATCTGCAATCGAACCGAATCGCAGAGGAAGAATAGCAAAATTTCTCACGAAATTACCATCGCTCTGATACCATTTTAAGAGAAAGAACATGAACTGAATTGCATATTACTCATTTTGATAAGAGCTTATTGTTAGATTGAGGTATTAATACCCTCTTCTAATAACCTATAACAAACTCCCTTATTTGCATGGTCAACCCTCTTATTTATCTATTTTCATATGAAGGCATATATTTCTATATATGTCTATAATTTTATCTTATAGCTTCATTAAAGATTATGAATATGTATTAGCTGTATTACTTAGCAACTATGATGCAAGATCTTTAGAAGACGGAGTGTTTCGTGTGCGACACACAAACACTGCAAGATACTACATTACACGACTCAAAATATGGCCCACACGTTTAATATACGGAGTAGAGGTAGGACACGGGGCATAGATGGATAGGACACGGTGAGGAAATGGACTATGTTAGGTCAAGTTACGGTCAATGATAGTGGCCCCTGGTTTTTAGGGCTAAATAAAAAGATAAATAACTTCTAAAGAAAAATTGTTTCACGGACCTAGACCCATATGGTCACTTGTGAGACTACAACTATAGGAAGTGGGACACCGATCTGCTTATTCTTCTTCCTCGATTATATTGTTTAAATGTACGTTGTTGTTCAACCAACCGACTCTTCTCTCAATTTTCTTCCATTCTTCTTATGTAGAAAATTACAGAAATTGATTTTGAACCTTTGATTAGTAATTTCCGATGTAATCTTTGTTGAATGTTGACTGTGTTAATCCAACTCTTCCACTTTTTCTAATTCGCAAATTTTTATTATTGTTTTCCTTGGTTGATTATGTTGTTCGGTGTTGATTTTGTAAAATGGATGATTCCTTCTTCAATTTTCAAAGTATGACTTTTTTTTGAAGATTATAAGACTGAGTATTTATTTCTATGTATAGTAAAATTAAAAATGTTTATGTGTAAACTTTTGTTTATGTTATTTTGTTGTCATGTTCATTTCTTTATCTATTCATATATCATTAGATTTCTCATGTATATACATATACATATACATGACATTATATTTGTTTCTTCATTTTAATAGAATAAAATGATATAGTATCGGTTTTTCTCACCGTGTCCATATTTCCTATAATTTTGAGAATTGTTGTCTTTGTTTCTTGTTGTATCCGTTTCAATGTCTGTGTCCGTGTAAGATCCCAGTTTTTGCCTTCACCGCTCCAACGGTGAAGAAGGCCGCTCTAGCGGCAAGCTGTGTCTGTCACCGCCCCTGCGGCACGGGCAATCCGACCTTGTGGATTTGCCACAGATCGCGAAGACCTTCTTTCCTTTCTCGGTTCTATCTTGTTTCCTATCTTAGAGGATCCAATTTTCTTATCTTTGGATGACCTTCCTGGATCTTCTCAACCCTAGAACGTCCTTCCTTTTATATTTTCTTCCTCTTCTACAAATTCCCTTCTTTCCCCTCTTTTTCGCGTTCTCGCATATGTTTTCTTCACCCTTGAGAGCTACAGCCGTCGCCTTTGCTTCTTGTGATCTTTCTGAACGTGTAAGTTCATCTTTCCTTGTTTCTTCCTCACATTCATGGAGTTACTGCGTGTTCTTCCTTCTGTTTCATTTTCTTCTTTCGTTCTTCCTTTTCTTCTCCTCTAAGATTAGCTTCCCCGTTGTTGATGTGTTGTTGTTCTCATGCTCTTTTGGTTGAGTCTTGACGTGGTTGGATCAAAGGTTCGAGCTTTGAATCCCTTGTTGAGATTTCCATCGAGAAGAAACCCCGACAGCGCCTTCTGCCAGTGCACCGTCCCGGCTGCACATACCTTCCCCCGAGGCAAGCCGCCCTTGCGCTTTGCTCCACCCCCCCGCAATTCCTTCTGTAGTAACTCTCGTCCTTGTGAGTTGTTTTATTCCTTGATTTCCTCGTTCCTTTCCTTGAATACTATGGATGTTCTTTGCTCCCTGAGTGTTCTGTAAGACTAAGGTTGAGCCCTTAGCTTGTGGAGATCTACTAGAAATCATTGTGACTAGAAGTTATAGACTTCTAGCAACCGTTTCGTTTTTGATTCTTGATGCCTTGTATGAACAGGCTTTTCTTACTCTTTTCCTGAGGGAAATTGAGTTGTTCCCTGATCGTTTGAGTTACCTTTGAGTGAGGTAAGTCCCTTGGACTTACTTAGCTTCATTCCATATATTGGTTTGAGTGCATTGGCTTGTTTGTGTTGTTATTGTTGTTATAACGGATAACCGGAATAGGAATCACCCTTTATACCTTAATTGACTCAAGTGTATGATAACCGGGCGGTCACCACTTGTCCAGTTCTTCAGGAGATTAGAATGTGCTCTTGTAACCCAGACCCGTAGGTAACGTATAGTACTGATCTATTCTTGTTGGTAGATAGAAGCGGAGGCGTGTTTCGGGAGATTCTCGTGTGACAAAAGAAGTTGAATTAGTAATGGATAACTTAACGAAAGATAATAACCGGTTGAGTGTGAGCATGCTATATGTTTACTTTACCTTATATGTGTGTTTGTGCCTTTACGTTCTTTCTGATATCTAGTATGTTAACTAACGGTTTATACCAAAGTTGTAGATGTTCTGTAGGTTTTAGGATACTGCTGAGTGATTCGAATGGTATGGTCAGGCGGGGTTCCCGTACATTATAGGACAGGATCGGGTTTATGTTTCTGTTGTTGCTTTTCCCCTTTGTTTTGAACTTGGCTGCGAATCTTTTGCACTTCCGGTTGTTTAAATCTTTTGTTTTATATTGAGTTTTGGTTTTCATTTGTCTGTGCCTTTTTGTAAGATCCATTGTGTCGTTACTACTCTGAGGGTTAGGACTTGTTGTGTGGTCCTAGCTCGTAACGCTTCGAGTTCCCAGAACTTGGGGTGTTACAGTTCGTGTCTATACATCATAGCTCAACACAACACTCGTGGGCTTTTAAAATTTTATATTATAATATGTATGTACATTTCTAATTCACTTAAAAAAGTCTTTCGAAATGCCTTAGAGCCTGTTCGGCGGTGATTATTGCGTAGATTAATGTAGAATTTTGTATTTTTTTGAAAGCTATATGGTGTTGCATAATAGATTTTTGGAGAGATTAGATTTTTGAGGAGCTTTTTGAGGAGCTTTTGGTGGGGTTTGGAAAAGATTTCTAGAATAGCTTGTTGGGTAGATTATCAAAAATTTTACAATTTTACCCCTCTTTTACACCTTTGACATATTGTACATTTTTGTCCTTTTTGGTAAATCTAACATACAACCTATCCACAAATCTACTTTTACCAACCATCAATTAGGTTATTTGTTAGATTTTTCAGAATTTACAAAGCTTTTTAAAACTCTATTAACAAATCTTCCAAAAAAGCTAAAACTACTAAAAAAAAAAACTACACAAAAATCTCATTTTTTCGAAGAGGGGCTTAGTATTTTCCTCCCTCGACCTTGGTAGTACAAATCTTTTGTTCCATTTATCTATTCCTATTTCATACCTCACTTTCTTGATTGATTATTTCTATTTCAAAAGATAAGTTTTAATTAAAGATAATTTAAAATAGAAATTGATAGTTAAAAATAAAAGTTAGCTAATTAAGAGATGGAACATAAGATTAGAACAGGGGAATGATCCAAATGATTTGGACAGTCATCGGTTTAATATAAGATTTTCTTAGTTTTAATTTTAACCTTTTTTTTTTATATCCACAACAATAGTAATTTATATATTTAAAATATATTATTTTATTGAAAGAAACTTAGATTATAAATATATTTTTAAACTAAAGTATTGTTAAATAAAATTAAACACACTTAATTTTTTTTTTTGTAACATTTATAGGTATTTTCATATTTTTGTCCTAATTCCATATGTCAATTTTATCTTTGAATGAAATTACATATATTTTATATTATTTTCTTGCTAAACACGTTAACTATAACATTGTTATACACGTTAAAGATGTTTTATTTATGAACTAGTTTGGGACTCGTGTTGTGCACGGGTATAAGATATATATATTTTTTAGCACTTTTTATAATTTTTAGTATATTGATAATAATTTGTTGTATTTATTTATGAGATAATATACAATGTATTATTAATTTATACTTTAAAATTCAAATTTTTATCTTTAAATAACATAAATTGTTAAGAAAATATAAAATAACACACCTACAATAAATTTTTATGGTTTTTAGGAGAAATTTTACTTTCAAATTTATTCATTTCACAGTATATATATATATATATATATATATATATATATATATATATATATATATATATATATATATATATATATATATATTTTTTTTT
>BSUD01000007.1:23231745-23283532 GCA_033239045.1 Fagopyrum esculentum
ATATATATATATATATATATATATATATATATATATATATATATATATATATATATTTAGCTTTTTGGGTTTATTATTAAAATAAATTTATTTTTTAACAAACTTTGACTGACTACAGAAATCAACTCAAATCATATTATACAATATAATCTTCAAAATTGTTAATCGATCAATTTATACATTCATAATAAGTCTAGGATTTAAGCAAATGATAATAAAAAGTGAAATCGGTAAGTTGGTGATTCACATGTCACTCACACCAGTACGTCGGTGACATACATACCTAAATATTAATCTGATATGAATAAATATTATAATTAATGTTAAAAAAAAGTCAAAAAAATAATTTTTTTTATATTTATTTTTTCAGAAAAATGGAAAGCGGTTATGATAAATTATCTTCTAGAGGTAGTCCATCCTAAAGCATGCTTACGGAATAGTACACAAAGTTCGGGATCGACAGAAAAGGGTTGGTGTTCGAAATTTCCAAATGGGTCAATCGGTCATTGTGTTTCTCTGAACACATTTCTGACCCGGACTTCCTCAAAGAAGCGAAGATCTAGTCTGAAGTCGGATATGATCATCTCGATCTCCCAGGAATAACCCAAAGTCCTTGGAGTGACTTGATAACACATAAATTATCACCCTCAATTTCAATCTTTTTAATGTTAGCCAAAAAGTCAAAAAATATTTTTCATTTGTTTTATCTTCAAACCTTCTATATTTATTCATACAAGTCCTCAAAATATCAATCTTACTTGATAACCGAGGTTAGATAGTTCCGTGAAATTATGACCGAAATTAAAAAAAAAAACGTGAATAATAAATTATTTTTAAAAGTAATTATGAGAAAAAAAATATTTATTACATTTTAGTAAGAGATTAATTGAATATATTTTTAACAATTTGAGGTGAAAAGTTAAATTGCTTTGATGTGACGTGTTTAAAATAACAAAATTTTAATTCAAATAGTTTTAAGAAAATGGCATTTTAATAATACATGAAATTTAATTATAATACTCAATTTTTAGAGTTTCATGTCAACAACTTATATTGAAAGTTAATATATGTATATAGATATGTTGATAATACATAATTAAATAAATCCCATAAACATATAACGGGGAACAAATTTAAAATTAAAATTAGGTAACTGAAAAACATACAGAATTGAACCAACATTAATTTGAATGGTTGCACCTACTGAGTAGTTGCACCTATACAAAGTAATTGTGTGTGGCATTAGAGAAACTAATGGCCAAATATTTTGAGTAGTTGCACCTACCATATTTATATTCTTATTTAAATAACAAAAAATATTAAAGCCGTATTTAATAAAATGATTTTACTTTATTTTCCTGATAATTTATATAGAATTTTTTTTAAAAAACATTACCTAACGGAAAATATAATTCAATGATTGATAAGAGAGCTTGTGACTAAATGGATGTATTAGGAGGAATGTAATAATATATGTTTGAAAATCATACAAGTTTTGTGTGTTAATTTCATCAAACTTACAATATTGTCTATTTGTTAAAACACACATCATTTTATTATTTTTCCTACATTTTTTTTATCTGAAGTCTAGTTTATTATCATGTTGGATGCATGTATTGCTTGAGTAATTTTATCTAGGGTAAAATGATGACCAGATCGCTTATCTTGTGAATGTTCAAACTATGGTCATGCTAGGTTGTGCAAATAAATAGCAAACACCATGTGATACTGACTAGTTGAAACAAGTCAAATGCCTTGACAAAGCATACATTTACCATGCTACTTTAGTATTTGTGACTTAAATTCTCCTTAATAATTAAACACAACATGGTTGAGCTTACTCCTAGTTACAGTTTGGTAGAATTGCCCTAATTCCTAGTATTTTTTTTTCATACTGATACTTGATTCTTGATACTTGTTAGTTGATATTTCTCAAACCCAAAGCATCTGGTCACTTGATCACCCCCTTTCCTTTCAGTTTATACACTCATGTTTTACTTGTTTGATGCATCCTTGAATGTGTTCGATGACAAACTCCGGATCTAGATCGAGCTTGCACTTCAACTACTCTGTTTTGTTAAATACGCATGGATTCGAATGATGGACATGAGTTAGCAGAAGCTTTGAAATAGATGAGAAAGAAAATGGTTCATTCGATCTAGGTAGATCAAGCAAACCGTGAAGTAGAGTGAATAGGTGATTCTTGAAGAATCCTTGAAGGTGGAGACTGGATCAAAGATGAACTTTAAGAGAGGATGATTGTGATACCCAAAACCAAGGAGGAGGAAATACTTCTCAACTAAACTTGATTAAAATTAGACAGGTGCTACAAATGAGCCAAAACATCTTTTATATAGGGAGTATGAAGATAAATCATAATACTTAAATGAATAATTAAAAGCAAATGTTCTAGACAGTAAGAAGGATTTGATGGCATATTTCAACAATTATTCCAAACATTCAATGCCTTCTTAAAGAGAGACATTAAGAAGGGATTTGATGGAAAGAAATATGCGGGAAATGTTTTTTGTCATTGTCTCATTCATTAATCATTATGCATCATATATCCGTCGGCAAAATCATGTAGGAGAAAAGACAAGGCGTGTTGTGGTAATTGTCAAGATATGCGGAAATACGAATGGTGATGGTAGCCAGAGGCGTATGAGTCCCTCATCTTGGATGTGAAACGTCCCGTTTCATTGTCGTCAAAGAAGGGATCAACATATAAGACAAGACCCTCAACTTTAAACATCGGGTGCATACCGTAGAAATCGAGAGGCTCAAACGTGTAGTTTATTACGGTGAGGTGCCGTGGAGTTTATCTACTATGTCCGTAAGGCGGAAAATCAGGTGTCGGTGCTTGAATGGTGACAAAATTTGATGGTGCCGGACTTTTCTATTTGAAGATGAAGCTCCTTCATTTGTTTGCGACTTGTAATAAATATGGCATGAATGAGAAAAGACGTGGCGGGAACCAAACCGATGTGGTGTTAAAGGCCTCGGTTCGGTGGCAAGCTAGGCGGTGTATCATCGGACATAACAAGGACAAACCTTGGAACGAGAGGCTCAAACTTGTAGTCCATTAGAGTGGTGACACCTTTTAACATGCCGTCATTGCCCTTAAAGTTGAATTTCAGGTACATGTCGAATAGATCAAAGGGAAAGTCGGGAGGTAAAGTGTTCGGTATAACAAGGACAAACCTCGGATCGGGAGGTTCAAACTTGTAGTCTATCAGCATAATGGTGCCCTAGTTTGGGTTTTTGTCTCCTTCACCCTTGATGATGACATTTCCTTGGTCTTCTTAGTCATACAACGGGTTGACAAACTACATTGGAAGTGTTAGGGCATAATCTAATAGATCCTCATATAGAGTCATGTCGGACTTGTGGTCAGTGTCTCCTTCTTGTTCAATGTTGATATATCCATTGTCTTCGTCATACAACAGGTTGAGTCAAGATGTGTCGTTGTTAGGATTGACATCTCCTTCACCCTCAATGATGACTTCGTGTTTTCCTTCTTCGACTTTGCCCTCGTCATACAACGGGTTGACAACCAACTCACACTTAGGTTGTGTTGCCGCTTGAGGTCGTGGTTAGCTTGGCCGGATGTGATGGGTGTCGGGGCAACATGGACATAGTATTTCACCCTTTCAATATTTGTTTGGTGTGGTGAGGACTTCGTGAGGGCATCAATTTGCGCCTTTAACACCTCTCGTTCACGCAATAGATTAGCTCTTTCTTTGATTAAGGCGGTCACACGATATCCGGGGACCACCTACATTTACTCGGACGTAACATAGTCGTATTTAGGATAGACTCAATGCTAGGGCACAACATATTCATCTTCGGGATAGGAATGGTGTTGAGCCATAATGTAGTCATCTTCAAGATAGGCATGAAGCCAAGGAGAAACATATGTACCTTCATTATAGGCTCTCCATTGATCATGGGGATTTCGTCGGTGCCCATGGATGGTTTATTTGAGATTTGGTGTGTATGGGGTGGCAATCACTCCTTGTCTTCATGATTGGTACGACGTCGGACGTGGGGGTACTGTCGGTGCCCATCAATGGTTTGTTTAGGCCTTGGTGGATATGGAGAAGGCAACGACTCCTCGTCCTCATCAAAGGACACATCGTCATCATGAGAGAGCATTGATGAACGAAGAATGACGAACGCACAAAAACAAGAGTAAAGAAAGCTTAACTTTGATCCCTTTCCTTTTATACTAATTTGACGCGGCCTTGGATGCGTTCAAGGACAGTCTCCGGATCTAGATCGAACTTGAACTTCAATACTCCGTTTTTTTATGTGCGGATGGATTCGAATTGTGGAAATGTGTTAGTAGAAGCTTTGAGATGGATGATAGTGAAAGTTTTACCGAAGTACAAACAACCTTCCCCGCAAGGATACAAGATTATATGTAGTATGTTCGGGTATCGAATTTACAAGGATTATATCTGAATTGGATAATACCAATAAATAATTATTTAAGTAGAAACCAAGCAATAGTGTAGCACAGTAAAAAGCAGTAGCAATTATGATTGTTGCAAACTCGATCTAAGAAAACCTGATTTCCACTATAATTAATTAAGATATTGATGCGCGTGCATATATATATATATATATATATATATAAACATTTACATATGATAATTGCACATAGCCATCTAAAATAGCCTTGGGCAAAGACAAACCAAGACCGTGCTATCCAACTCACGTGGTTGTCAATCAAGCGGTACGAGTATAGGAAAACCCCCATGAAGCATTTAGAAATCTTGAAAATACTAAGATAAACCTTCGCTTTTGGCCCTTCAGTTTTAAAAAGGTACGAAGACCGGAACTTTCTACGATGATTAGAAATCCTCGAAGCTTTGATAAACTTGTACTCTCAAAACCAAGTTAATAAACCCAATAAAATGAACTTTGCTTTTATCACTTCACTTGTTTTATTCAAAACAATTAAAAACAACAATTAATTCGAATATTATTAAAAGGTAGGAATAAAGCACTTTGAAAAGAAGCAATGTCAAAATATCAATTCATAAAGTTATATCTACAAAGAATAAATAAAATCATTATATGGATCATCCAATCCTTATATTAGGATAAAGTTTAGCCAGCCATGATAGAATATAATGCAAAAACAATATATAATATAAGAAAGGAAATAAACTTACAATTGTTTGGTTCCAACAGGACGAACCTTCATAATAAAGCTAATAACTACATGATGGGTAGAATAAGGAGGAATCAGATTAACTACTGAATTCCGGAGGAATCAAGGTTGAGGTATGCTTATATAAGGGGAGAAATCATAGTCTAGGATTACACAAAGTTTATGCTTTCCGAAGATAAAATCGAAGATTTGGAAAGCTCTCGCCACAGAACCCAAACAACCAACCAAATGGCAGCACAACGACTACCTACGGCCGTTTGCATGCCATTTGGTGGGTGTTTCACTAGTTTGTTGTGGAGATCTAGGGATGGCCTTCGAAGATGGTTCGTGACATCGATATCTCGATCCAAACAGCTACATTATGGCCGTCTGACCGTATATCTTGGTTGTTTCACCTATTGTATGCTTTAATCTCGAATCTTTCGCTTTAAAAATAATTTCACAAACTTTGTATTGTAGTTCCCCGGTTATATAAGGCCTCTTTTTCAGCTTTGACTTTATGAAATATGCAGTTTTTACACATTTCATGTCATAAATACCTAAAACACATAAAAATCAACGTATATATCGAATACAAAAAGTGGAAGCTTTCCGTACAAATATGCATACATGGGATGAAAAAGAGGGTGGGATATGCATGAATACAAAGTGTAAAAAGTGTTACACTCGAAGATCATCAGAATTTCTCATACTTAAACATTGATTGTCCTTGAGTAAGACTATGTCGTATGCATGCTATGTGTAAGAATAAATGAGTGTCTAAGCTAAGAGGAAAACATACAACTCAAACGATGTCATCATAACATCAATCACAATAAGAGGATAATAAAGAACTATATCCATTTAAACCGCTCAAGGGTAATGTGTTTGCTCTCAATCTCACAAAATGTGTTTAGGGATATAACAATAAACTCTCAAACTCAAAAAACCGCTCAAGGGTAATTGTATTTGGGGCGTCAAATCTTTGTAAGTTGAAACTCCTCTAAGGCATTGTCACTTCACACTTTTTTTCTTAACTTGTACTTCATCATGAACCATAACATTTTGAACTTTGTAGCACTTGATATCTCTTCAGGGATAAGCTTTAGCTTCACTTTTGAACCATTCACTATTTATTTGTTGTTGCATATTTGGCGGAAATACTTTTATCCTCTCCACCAAACATGAAAATATCTTCAATAATAACAATATGCATCCAAACTTACACATTCACTTCTTGTATTCACTTTCACACTTCAATGAGTACCACATACTTGATTTCTTTATCTCTTTTTCCAACACAACCCTTGATAGGGTCAATTGAGGCTATAAATGGATGTGAGGCTTTTTAAGGAGCACCAAAGAAGGGATAATAAAGGCAAGAAATGGCTAATATAAGTGGAACATATATAAAGGTGAGAAAAGTCTCATAGGCTTATCAAAGAGGGTCTCAATAATTTAAATATCAATGCAAATAGAATCCAATGAGCATGTAGTTTTTAGAGAGAGTCAATCACAAGTTCTAGAAGAAGCTAAATATGTTGGAGATCTCTCAATAATAAGAAAGACAGAGCACATGAAAATGCATGCCCAAAGGCTAGAGCGCTCACAATGGTTATGCTTGGGCAAGTTATTCATCAATAATCATCCAAAAACTCATGTGCATACACGATAGAAAGATGTAGAAATTAAAAGCATCGTTGAAAAATCAAGAGTAATAGCATGACATATTCCAATTTCTGGAAGTAATAAAGATGAAAGTCGACTCAATCTACGCTAATTGCAATCTTTTTGTGGTTTTGTGTTTCATGCGGAAAGGGAAAAGACTGAGTTAAAAGGAAAATGCAAAATACGAAGCGTGTGACATGAAACGGAGAAATGATATGTGAATGTGAGTAAGAACCCTTACTTCAACTACACATCGTCCTTGATGTGAAAAAAGAAGTAAAGAGGAGGTACTCACAAAGTAATTCAATGCATATGGTGATAAGGAAAGGAGAGTGGTAAAAATGTGGAGTGTTATGGAGGCTTTTTGAATTCCACATGTGTAACTGGAGAGTCCTTGAACATATATGTTCTCTCCAAAACATGTGTGTATATGAAAGGGAAATAGTCTAAAATTATACGAAGAATAAAAGAAATAGTGAATCCATAGTGTATAGATCAATCACAATAAAAGAAAAATATTCCAGGGTCGAACACAAAGACTGTGGTGAAACCAAGCAGTATATTAAATCTAGGTATGAAACATGCAAATAACAAAGCAAAGAAATCAACTAAATCAATGAAAGTATAACAATCAAGAGAGAATGCAGATTCTAGAGATCATAACGTCAGGTTGTGGTTTTCGATTCAAGATTTCTAAAGATCTATGGACAAGGCTGGGGTTGCAAATGAAAGTTGTTTCTAAGGTGGGATAGATTACGGGGGAGGTCTCACTATCCACTATCACTAACCAAAGGTCCTATTACCGAATAAGTCTCAAAGATCTAAGGAAAAGAACTATAATCTCAAACCAACCACTCAACTTAAGGGAATAAAACTAACCTTTACCGGGTAAGTAGCAAGCTAACTTACAAAGGAAAGGTGAAGGCACACTCAAACCTAACAAAGGATAAACCTTTGCTACCTAACACTCATCATCGTTGGAAACTAAGAAATGGAATCATAGGGTAAGTATCTTCCCAAGATTAGATGTAAGCTTGAAAGGTTCAACTAGGATAAGATTTGGGCAATCTATAACCTATGCTCAAGGATATATCTAAACGGGAAAACAAGAACAAATCTCAGATTGTTCTTGCTCAAATCTCAGTTGAGAGGGGAAGCAAGGCTACAACTCTCGTGGGTGAAGAAAACGTATGCAAGAAACGCGAAAAAGAGGGGAAGAGAGGGGATTTATAGAAACGGATGAAATATTAGAAGGAAGGACGTTCTAAGGTTTAGAAGATTGAGGAAAGTCGACCAAAGATAAGAAGATTGGATCTTCTAAGATAGGAAACAAGATAGAAACGAAAAAGGAAAGAAGATATTCGCGATCTGAGGCAAACCCGCAGGGACGGTTTGTCTTGCGAATTTAATTTGCGAATTGATGAGTATAAATTAACTTAAGACATTTACTAATGAATTATAAATTCACTTTTAGAAATGTGATAGTGCTTAAACAAATAATTGATAAGCGTTTTTCCAAAATTCTATTTGAAATAGATCGTCAATTTATGGAATTTTAATATTAGGTTCTATTGAAAATTTTGTAGAAATTTATATAATCACTTTAAATTAAGTTATTGGATTATAAATTAACTTAAGACATTTACTAATGAATTATATAGAAAGAATTTGGTCAAGTAGGTCATTTTCTGTTTTTATTAGATATGAGTACCCATTTACTTTTTACTACTTTTATTAAATTGAAGTTGGAAGGTAAAAGGTTTGATTAGGATTACATTTCCTAAACATATTTATACCATGTGTCTAGTTAATAGATATAAATCTCAAAAAGGCTTACTTAGCTAATTTGGTCGATTATAAATTCTTATAACTCAAGATATATATTGCGGTTATTTTGTTAATTTGTATGCCTAATTCATTTTCGACTCATAGTAAGATCCACCAAAAATGTTATTTTGTATATTTTTAATCGAAACAAACAAACAAACAAAACTTCACTAAATATAATCATTATTTAAAACTAATAAAATATCAGAATTGTTGTGGTACGAAAATGAAATTACAAAGTGCACAGTGTAGTGTATTCGGGCGGCTTCCAATTTTAATAGCAAAAAAATTAGATTGAGAGTCATGTGAGTGCGCTGGAGTGAATTTTTTAACATCGGCCAGTTGAAAGGGCAATTAGACTACTTTTTCTCTAACTTTGTCTAAATTTGATTGAGCTTTAGCACGCCGTGCTACATGTTTCCGTTCAAACATATATTTTATTTTTTATCATAAAATACAATGCATATATTTGATTATTTTTAAGTTATTGAGGATTTTTTGAGGTAAATAAAATTTGGGAATTATTTATAGCATTTTTTCATGGTCACAACCTAGGGTCTTATGGTGTGTTTTGTTTTAAATTTAGAGTAGGGTTTCAAATAAATTTTAGAAGATTTCAAATGTGGTTTTGAGAATCTATCTTTGTAAGATTTTAGGGTTTTTGATTTCGTTTGAAAAGTATTCTTATATACCCTCTTCTTCGCTATAGTCAAATTGATTTTCATAGTCAAATGTGACAACGTAATTTAAATGCATCATTTAATAATATTGGACTATTCCGTTTAGTCACATATCCTTATTAGTTAGAATTAATAAATGTATACTTGATCAAAAAGTTAATCACTGAATTTATATGACACACAAGGATGAACACACGTTTGACAAAAGAATAATAAAGAACTCAAACATAACATCAAATAAAAAGATAATAATTTGATATTAATTTATCCAATCAACAAAGAACTGTTATATTGGAATAAAAAGTACCTATGACAATGATAATGAGAAGAAGTGTCGGCATCAAATCAACACATTACGGGTGAATTTGGTAACTAGGTTGTTTTGAATCTATTGTCTAACAAGTAGGCCCCTTTTTTTTATTAGGTTTATGTACCTCATTTTTTTTTTACTATTCAAGCAGTCTCCCTGAATTAGGGTTACGTTCCCTCTCCTCTTTTTGATTCTTCTCTTCTTCCGCCTCTTCTGCAGTTCCCTCTTCCTTATCTCTCGCAACCATAGCTTCCATGCTTCTCCTCTTCTTTGCCCATCTCCATCTTGTTGGTTTTCGGTGTCTGGTTTTGTGTCAAAGTTGTTCTAATATCTAAAAAGGAGTAGACTAACAACTTACAAGTTGTTGTAAACTCCAATAGGAGTAGACAAACAATTTAATTAGGTAAAGACACCGTAATCTCAAAAGTGATGTAACACCCCGAATCCGCGGGACTCGGGACGCTACGGGTTGGGACCTTACAATGGGTTCCGACCCTTAGCTTGACAACAATTTCACTGGATCTTGCAACAAGGCACAAATAAAGGCCAAAACCAAAATACGTTTTTATGCAATGAAAAGAAAAACCCAAAAGAATACAACAAAGGACTTCAGCCGAAAAAATACAACCCCAAAGACTAAACGCCATACAACATACAATAAACACAATACTCAAACTGACTCCATCCCAAAACCCAAACCTAAAATGTACGGAACCCCGGCTGCCCACTCTTCCAGATCTCTCGGCCGCAATCCTAACCTGCAAGACAATCTACAACAGTCGGTATAAAACCGTTAGCTCATATTCGAAGCATTAGAATCAATGGGAAAGGGACAAACACAAGTAAATCATCATAAACACACAACATTCTCAAAGCACACAATTCCGGTTTATTATCTTTTTATTATTAAGTCATATCCCGTTCTAATTCAACTTAGTTTTGTGACACGAGACCACCGTGGTCCCACCTCGGTCCCTACTTACCGGCATGGAACGGTACGGATGCCTCCGACCGTCTAACCAGCACGGGCTAGTCGCCAAGAACCTCCTAGACTCTCGCAAGAGCTAGGCAGATGATGTCACCGCCCGTTATCATACACTTGGGCCAAAATAATATAAGGTCGGTGGTCCTATTACCGGTTTAGTTGTTATAAATGATAAACAATAAACAAACACCACCAAACACACATCAATGCTAATACAAGGAATACGAGCTAAGTAAGTCCGGAGACTTACCTCGTCCCAAAGATAATCCCGCTAACCACCGCTCTCAACTTCCCGTAGGATATCACTCAACGCCTGGTCAAAATAAGGCACACAATCAACATCTCTCTCACATTCTATAAGTCCTTAGACTTCTAGTCCCAATAATCTCGCAAGATCATAAACCATAACCATGCTAGGATAACAAACTCCTAGTCCTCACGATCTCACAAGGTCAAAACCATCACAACACAGGCTATGATACTCTCGTTCTAGTCTCCACAATCTCAACAATCATACAACCTCAACTCGTAGATTCTCGCAAGTTCAACGGACAACTTAAAGCCATAAACAACCTCCCAAGACCGCAATACCACCTCAAACTTGGAATCAACATCAATCCATCAAACAATATCAAATCCTCGAAACTCACCTAAGGTTCAAAGCCACTACTTGGCATTAACTCTAAGTTATGCTAGATCCATCCTAGCATGATGCTAAAACTTAATATAACTAAACCGAGGGGAAATAATACTCACACGACGTCAAAAGAGGGAAGTCGTTCAATGGATGTCGACTTGGACTCGTTAGGCCTTTATCGGGGCGCTTCCGAACCTAGCACCAAACTAAACTAATTTAGCTTATAAGCTAAAATTGTACGGAATAATGGACATATATAATCTAAGGAAAACCCCACTTCTAAAATCCAAGTTAAGAAAAATCGTAAATTATAATATTCCGGGCAATTGTATAACATCATAAACTCGAGGTAAAACTCGTTTTCAAAGTCAAGGTTAATACCCACAATAAAATTCTTTGCCACAAACCGAGATTAATCCAACAAAGGCATAATATGTAGTATATACAAATATAAGAATATCCCCTAATTGAAACCCGAATTTAAAATCGACAAATACATTTTTAGGGCAAAGATGAACAAATTCATAAACTTGGGTCATATTCTGAAAATAAAACCTTGGGCATTTTTTGTAAATAAAATCTAAAGGAGGGTATAATTGCTACATTCCAAAACCTGGGTACAGAAATGCAATTATAAAAGATGGGCACATTTCGTAATTATCCATAAAGAGGGGAGGGGCCGATTTAATTACAGGAAGTGTTTCTTCAACAATCAACCGCACCCAGGCGGCGGCAGTGAGGACACAGGAGCGGTAGGGATTCCGGCCGGGAGGAAGGCGGCTCCAATGGCTCCTCTCGTGGTTGCAGAAGGGTGGCGGCCGGCCTCTAGCTCCGGCGGGGCAAGGCAAAGTTGAGGAGCAGGGCTTCGTTCTCCGGTTCGATAGAGGAGGGAAAAGCACGGCTTCAACAGAGGAGGGAAAAGCAGGGCTTCGACAGAGGATGAGGCGGAGGGATGGGTGGCAGGGCATCGGCGGCTCCGGCAGGGCTCGGGGAGAGTGCAATAGGCCGCTCTAGCGAGGCGAAGGTAGCGGAGGCTCGAGAATGCGTGCTCCTGTTGGTGTGGTGTCGCAGAGGGGAAGAGCACAGGTGGTTCCCGGCGAGACAGAGGGGATGGGGTGGGGTTGCCGCTGGCTCACCTCCGGCGTCTAGGTTGCTCATGTGAGAGTTGTTGCAGGGAGGTTGAGCAAGAGATATAACAGAGATTGCCTGCTCGCTGTTACGTCTAGGAATTGATGGACGCAAAAAGCTTTAAATTTATAACTCGATATATTTCTCCTAACTCCTAGCGAACCCGCAATGTACGGGACGTTTTGTAGTAGGGATAGTATTCCGAGGTCAAACACAAAGACTGAGGTGATATTAAATCGATTAGTGACTAAGGATAGTGTTGATCTAGTCCAAGAAAAGATTAAAGAAACAAATAAATGAAAATCTCAACATTTTTGGGTTGGTTTTGTGTGGTGATCAATCAAGGATCACAATGATATAATATGGCAAAACAAACTAAGGAATCAAGCTAAAACACAAATAAACAAGCAAACACGAAATTTGTGATCAAAGAGAGAAAAAGTGGATTCTAGGGGTCGGAAATTCCGGTTATGGCATAGGACTCAAGCTATCTAATCATTCCTTGGATCGACTATAGTATGTTGGGAGTGAGCGTTTCTAGATTGGGATCAATCACCGGGTAGGTCTCATGGTCCACTAGTCCGTTCCTAAGGTCTCATCACCGGGTAAGTCTCAAAGAGCCTAAGGATAGGAATTCTACACAAACCGGATTGTCAACTAGGGATCTAACCTCTCCTTACAGGGTAAGTCTCGGGAAGGCAAGTCCCAAACATCAATCATAGCACACTCAGTCCAATACCGGCTTGTGAGGCTTACTACTACCTAGAGTTCGTCATCTTCGGTATCTAAGAGTAAGAATTACCGGGTAGGTCTCTTCTAACACTTAGTTGCTAACACTAGGTCACCGTAGGATAGGTTTCGCTCAACAAACACTAGGATTTCAACAATCTAACATCCTAGCACTTAGATTCATCAAAACAAGCAAGTCAGTCAAAATCACGGGGTTTTCATCAAGATCCACAGCCGTGGTTTGTCTAGAACAAACCGTGGTTTCTAACACTGACTAGGTTCAATCAAACGAATCATCCAAGCATACATTTAAATCTATTCTATCATAGTCCAAGCCATAACCATCCTTTCCTTACCCTAGAATCGCATCTATTTAGCCAACAACATGCATCTTAAAGATCAAACTCAACAAGCATAAAATCATAGAATCCATGGCAAGAAGATGAAATAAAAGATAGATTAAGCAAATGAAACATGTAACACAATCTAAATCAAGGTTCAAGAAGGACTTACACACCTTCAAAAGAAGGTTCAATCGATTCTTACAAAACTTTGAAAAACGTTTCACTCGAAATCACTCAAAAAGACTATGGAACTATGAACTAGTGTGCTTCTTCTTCTTCTCCAATGGAACCCTTCCTTCTTCTCCAATGAAAGCTCCAATCCAATCTTCCAATGAGAGAATATTTCTTGTTGAGAGTGTGGGAGAGGATGGGAGTTAGGGGTCCGTCCTTTTCAGCCTTGCAAGACCACCTTTTATCCTACAAATTTGCAAGAGTCGGCCATGAAGATCGTGGCACAGCTGTCACAACCGTCTGGCAAAAACCACGGCCCATTTCCACGCCCGTGGAAGTCCCAATGGCCGTGGTTTTGGTGCCTCAGCTTGTTTTGGATCATTAAGTCACGATTTGGTTCATGGCATGCAACAACAAGGTCCCATGAGTCCTCCTTAGCCCCTAGCTTGCATTCCAATGAGTCCGAAGGCGTGTCATCTCGAGGAACGATCCTCGAATGTATCGATTAAGCTCCTAAATCTCCCAAAATACCTACAAAGCAAGCAAGAGTCCGAGTAGACGTCTATCTCGACAAAATACATGAATTGAGTGCAAACGTCGTGAACTAGTGCTAAACCATGCATGAATAAGCGGAAAAACTATCTAAATGAGTACCTAAACCTAAGTCATAAATCGTGTTATCACTCGCTGCTGCCTGAAGAAAGGTGAGGCAGGAGGCTACTTGAGCTTCATTCGAGGAGGAGGTGAGGAAAGATCTCAGAGCCGTACGGCTTGCCCAGTTTAAAAGGAGAGGCGAGGGGTCGGGTATAGGTGCAAGGATAGGGTAGCACCAGGCCAAGGCATCACAAGAAAGGTTGGGCGGGGAAACATGAGCTGTAAAAGGCCGTTTGGTTGGTCTCTTGGCATCAGCAAGGAAAGGGGAAAAAAACGAGGAGGAAAAGTGAATAAAAGAAATAAGTGAAAATAGGAAAACAAAAATGAATATGTTATAAACTTTATCAAAATTATTCGGAATAGGATTTTCGGATCGGAAAATATTTCCGAACTTTTCCAAAAATATACCAAAAATATAATTATACTCGGGAAACACATTTTACGCCTTAAAAATTCTTATAATAAAATACTTGAGCTAATAAAAAAAATAATAATAATAAAAATCGAAAACGCGCCAAAATTGGGGCGTTACATCAGATCTCCCTAAAAACAAGTTTCGACCCGAAACTTGCTATGCGTCGAACTCCTCGGTCCCAAAGGCCGAGATATGAACTCTCAACAACTCGACTCGATAACCTCTCGGAACCCTATAACGTGGCAATTATGGCCTTCTAATCAAAAGTGTACCCGCACAACCACATCAAGACTCGCAAGATACACTCATCGGAACATATGCACTATATCATGTCACAAATCACATTAGTACAACCAATAAAAGATCTCGGGACTAACCCGACTGTCCTATAGATGTGGCTAAACCTGCGTAAAACTCGACCAAAGATACTATCCTACGTCTTCCAGTTAGCCTCATCGGCTTCTCGTCTTGACTAGATCATCACAACGGACTGCGTGTCTCGAGTCATGTATGTACTCCCTCGACTGATGCACATGAACCCCAGGTGAACACCCTCTACTCTCGGCGGTCACGCCAACCGGTAAACCACTTTCTCAACTCGCGCTAAGATTTCAAAAGGTTTTGATATATAGGAACTCAACTTCCTACTCAGGTCTTTCTCAATGCTGCATTTCCATTTTGTTTCTCTTTGATTGCTTCTAACACAGAAGGTCGAATCTTCCCATTTACACCTTGTCTTTGGTCCTTGTCAATCCAAACTTGATGTTACGTTCCCTCCATTCTTGTTCCAAGTTCCAGGTAACGAAAGAAGTACTTACTTCATACCACTTCTACTAACGAGACACGTATGCTATTACTTTTATATCGTTCTTCAGTGCTCAACCAAGACCCTGCCTTAGAGAATCACTTTTACACTTCAAACCATTATACCTCGAGACAATGTCAAAACAGTTGCCCCAATGAATCTCCTCTTAACTCTCAACTACTCCATTGCCAATTTTCATCTCATTCAATACTTCGTTGTCATCCGGAGTAGACTAGCCATAGATGGTGTTACTTGGAGAATCTCTTCACAAATCCGGTAATGACCAGCACATCCAAGAAAACTGGTATTTTCTTTCACATCCTTCGGGGGTTGTCATCCCGTGACAATTTGTCATACAACTTCTCTCTTCTCGAGAGTAGACCAAAATATCCTATCTGGCATTAGTAAGCCCATATGGAATCGCTACAACTCGTAGTGACCATGGTTTGTCTAGAATGCCGTATTTGCAATGTCTCAGTCTCGAATTCTCAACTGGTGACAATCAAACCTTAAATCAATTTTAGAAGAGACTATCGACCCTTGCAACCGGTCGAGTAGATCATTCATTCGTTGTAAGAGATACTTGTCCTTCATTGTTATCTTGTTTGTCTCACGGTAATCGATGTACAGACGGAGATAATCGTCCCCCTTTTCGCAAACTAATGTTCTCCATAACAACTTCAAATCAAGAGTTCAAGATAACGTTTGATGTTCTCGATGGCAGTGCATTGGTTCTAATGAACCCTTATCAACACGTCCTTGCAACTGGTCGTTCAAATGTTTCTTCGACTCACGTATTTTTACAAGCGTCATTATGTAGAGTGCCTTGGAGGTCAGAGTTGAGCCCAAACTCAACCTTAGTGGAAAAATCCACATACCGATGTATTGAAATCCGTGGTATCTCAGGTTCCATCTTTTCTCTTCCCGTGACATATCCTAATAACCGACATAATCTTGTCCTATCACTTTACAGGTAGTCATGGTATTAATATCTCCCCCGATTTGTTGGGATGACGTCTTTCAAACACGTGTATTGCTCCATCTTTAGCTACAATGTTAACTGTCCTCTTTTAGAGATCCTTCATCTCTTGAACTCGAAAGACTTGCTCGAGTCTTCTGACTCTTGTAGCCTTATTTAAGTTTTATTTTATCTTAATCTCATTCTCCCTCTTTGATGACATAATTGTAAAAATCTTCTAAACTTTCTCACTTATGTGCAACTATAAGGGTCTAAACTACAGGACTTAACCGTGCTTCAAAAGAATTGACCTCATCTTCTTCACTTTCCACTATATTCCCCAACATATGGGAAACTCTCCTTGCAGTTTACGTAAGCTTCCACTATAAACATCCTTTCTTCAAGTAGAAATTATACCTCACTTTCCTTTTGTAGAGTTAACCCGACGGTAGAGGTTCTAACCTCAATCTTCCATATACTTTTTGTACATCTCTTGTCGACATCAAACTTTAAAATTTCGATATTCTCTTACTCTTGTTGGTCACCTTATGCATCTCTCGGTATTCCATGAACAACTTCACAACTGTACCGGTATGTCCCGTGGAAAATGCTAGAAGAAACTCCCCATCCAAAACCACTAAAATATCAAACTCATTACATCTCCAAGTACTAACATCATAACTCTAAGCTTACAGCGTTGCCCAAATCTAGGTCCTCTCTTTCACGCCATAGCCACCATGTCTCTTCCGTGTGAGTCTAGAAAGTTGACTTATCTCTTGCCCTCGGTAACATATCATCCATTTCATACCTCACATCCTCTATATACTCCCGTTTACGTACCACCTCCATGACACCTTACCTTCTTCTTGATTCACTACTTCCCCTTTTTCCGTGGTCAAACTTTAAAACCTCTAGTTTGTGTCGTTCTCCCATATGCCAATTCCATGACCTACAGAGGTCGCATAAGGTCATCTAAATCCCTCTGTATGCCCATAATCTTGTTTACTCATCCCCTCTTCGCTCACCAATAGAAAACCCGCACACGTGCGTTCTTGGCTGTCACCAATTAACTTATAACACACCTTATCCCATGTCAATGACTTACCATTCTTCTTACCCTCCATGTTACCATTCTCCTTAAAGCTCCTCGAGGTACTCTACCTTAAACTCCGCTAGTTTCTTCTTCATTCCATGCTTCCTCTTGGTAGATATCTTAAGTCTCTCGATCAAAGCTCTTCGTTTCATGTTTCATCTTCTTGGGGTCATCATTTATACACACTTCCTCCTTCTTGGCGTTTCTTAGCTTTATCATCATAGCTGAAATCGGTCAACTCCACGTGAATCCCCACCATGCTCTTCTTCTCATAACTCTAGTAAGGTTGACACTTCACTTATTGGTACCTCGTAAGCTTAACTTATAGTATCTTAAGTCTTTTGTGATTGGTTCATCCACGTCTCTCATCTCGACTCCCATACCTAGGAGCGCCTAGGAAGAACTTTTACGTCTTAATGGAATACCACTTCTACCCTTGCTAGTAGGCACTACTCTTCCTCTCGATATGCGTCTTTGGTTTATTGTCATGCCACTTGGAAGAATCCTAATTTCGTTGTCTCGAATTCGCTTCATTGATGTCCATCCTTGCTTCCTTGGAACCACTCCCATAACTTCATGCCGTTTCCTTTCTTGTATAGCTTCAATCTCGGTTTGGCTTAAGTTAAGTTCCCTTCTATTTGTTCGTCCTTGCCGCTAATGTCCTCTTCATCTTCGAATGGTTTCTTTGACGTCGCCAAAAGGAGTCCGATGAATCCCCAAGGTGTTCGCCAGAACGTGATGCTCAATTCGGTACTTGAGCATACTCATCCTCGTATATATACTATCCTAATCCGAAAAAGGCATTTTTCCAAGGGCGATGATAGCTTCCTATCATCTTAACAATAAGGTCCACTACTACTAATATAATACTGGCATACCATATGTGTATGTATACATAACTATATATATAAGTCCTATGTTCACATTACTACTAATACATCACATCCAGAAATCCATAACGACAAAACAAGGTCTAAACATGCACTATAGTCCACATATTTTAACTATACATATAAATCAAGTCATCATGCAACTTCTATCCACATATATTATACATCTCTACATATCTACATATATGTATCAAAATCCAATAAACTAAGCTGCCGAGATCCGCGGAAGGAGTGGTAGTCCGTACATTCTACCCCGACTCATGCATGCGATTTTAAAAATGAAAACTCAGAACCCGTGGGGTTCTGTTTATTCCTTATTCGGCCTTTAGAAGATTGCAAGTGCCATTGTTGTCAACCTAGGGCTCTGATACCACTTTTGTAACATCCCGAATCCGCGGGACTCGGGGCGCTACGGGTTGGGACCTCACAATGGGTCCCGACCCTTAGCTTGACAACAATTTCACTGGATCTTGCAACAAGGCACAAATAAAGGTCAAAACCAAAATACATTTTTATGCAATGAAAAGAAAAACCCAAAAGAATACAACAAAGGACTTCAGCCGAAAAAAATACAACCCCAAAGACTAAACGACATACAACATACAATAAACACAATACTCAAACTGACTCCATCCCAAAACCCAAACCTAAAATGTATGGAACCCCGGCTGCCCACTCTTCCAGATCTCTCGGCCGCAATCCTAACCTGCAAGACAATCTACAACAGTCGGTATAAAACCGTTAGCTCATATTCGAAGCATTAGAATCAATGGGAAAGGCACAAACACAAGTAAATCATCATAAACACACAACATTCTCAAATCACACAATTCCGGTTTATTATCTTTTTATTATTAAGTCATATCCCGTTCTAATTCAACTTAGTTTTGTTACACGAGACCACCGTGGTTCCGCCTCGGTCCCTACTTACCGGCATGGAACGGTACGGATGCCTCCGACCGTCTAACCAGTACGGGCTAGTCGCCAAGAACCTCCTAGACTCTCGCAAGAGCTAGGCAGATGATGTCCACGCCCGTTATCATACACTTGGGCCAAAATAATATAAGGTCGGTGGTCCTATTACCGGTTTAGTTGTTATAAACGATAAACAATAAACGAACACCACCAAACACACATCAATGCTAATACAAGGAATACGAGCTAAGTAAGTCCGGAGACTTACCTCGTCCCAAAGATAATCCCGCTAACCACCGCTCTCAACTTCCCGTAGGATATCACTCAACGCCTGGTCAAAATAAGGCACACAATCAACATCTCTCTCACATTCTATAAGTCCTTAGACTTCTAGTCCCAATAATCTCGCAAGATCATAAACCATAACCATGCTAGGATAACAAACTCCTAGTCCTCACGATCTCACAAGGTCAAAACCATCACAACACAGGCTATGATACTCTCGTTCTAGTCTCCATAATCTCAACAATCATACAACCTCAACTCGTAGATTCTCACAAGTTCAACGGACAACTTAAAACCATAAACAAACTCACAAGACCGCAATACCACCTCAAACTTGGAATCAACATCAATCCATCAAACAATATCAAATCCTCGAACCTCAACTAAGGTTCAAAGCCAATACTTGGCATTTACTCTAAGTTATGCTTGATTCATCCTAGCATGATGCTAAAACTTAATATAACTAAACCGAGGGGAAAGAATACTCACACGATGTCAAAAGAGGAAAGTCGTTCAATGGATGTCGACTTGGACTCGTTAGGCCTTTATCGGGGCGCTTCCGAACCTAGCACCAAACTAAACAAATTTAGCTTATAAGCTAAAATTGGACGGAATAATGGACATATATAATCTAAGGAAAACCCCACTTCTAAAACCCAAGTTAAGAAAAACCGTAAATTATAATATTCCGGGCAATTGTATAACATCATAAACTCGAGGTAAAACTCGTTTTCAAAGTCAAGGTTAATACCCACAATAAAATTCTTTGCCACAAACCGAGATTAATCCAACAAAGGCATAATATGTAGTATATACAAATATAAGAATATCCCCTAATTGGAACCCGAATTTAAAATCGACAAATACATTCTTAGTGCAAAGATGAACAAATTCATAAACTTGGGTCATATTCTGAAAATAAAACCTTGGGCATTTTTTGTAAATAAAATCTGCAGGAGGGTATAATTGCTACATTCCAAAACCTGGGTACAGAAATGCAATTATAAAAGATGGGCACATTTTGTAATTATCCATAAAGAGGGGAGGGGCCGATTTAATTACAGGATGGGTTTCTTCAACAATCAACAGCACCCAGGCGGCGGCAGTGAGGACATAGGAGCGGTAGGGATTCCGGCCGGGAGGAAGGCGGCTCCGATGGCTCCCCTGGTGGTTGCAGAAGGGTGGCGGCCGGCCTCTAGCTCCGGCGGGGCAAGGCAGAGTTAAGGAGCAGGGCTTCGTTCTCCGGTTCGACAGAGGAGGGAAAATCACGGCTTCGACAGAGGAGGGAAAAGCAGGGCTTCGACAGAGGATGAGGCAGAGGGATGGGTGGCAGGGCATCGGCGGCTCCGGCAGGGCTCGGGGAGAGTGCAATAGGCCGCTCTGGCGAGGCGAAGGCAGAGGAGGCTCGAGAATGCATGCTCCTGCTGGTGTGGTGTCGCAGAGGGGAAGAGCACAAGTGGTTCCTGGCGAGACAGAGGGGATGGGGTGGGGTTGCCGCTGGCTCACCTCCTGCGTCTAGGTTGCTCATGTGAGGGTTGTTGCAGGGAGGTTGAGCAAGAGATACAACAGAGATTGCCTGTTCGCTGCTGCCTGAAGAAAGGTGAGGCAGGAGGCTACTTGAGCTTCATTCGAGGAGGAGGTGAGGGAAGATCTCAGAGCCGTACGGCTTGCCCAGTTTAAAAGGAGACGTGAGGGGTCGGGTATAGGTGCAGGGATAGGGTAGCACCAGGCCAAGGCATCACAAGAAAGGTTGGGCGGGGAAACATGAGCTGTAAAAGGCCGTTTGGTTGGTCTCCTGGCATCATCAAGGGAAGGGGAAAAAACGAGGAGGAAAAGTGAATAAAAGAAATAAGTGAAAATAGGAAAACAAAAATGAATATGTTATAAACTTTATCAAAATTATTCGGAATAGGATTTTCGGCTCGGAAAATATTTTCAAACTTTTCCAAAAATATACCAAAAATATAATTATACTCGGGAAACACATTTTACGCCTTAAAAATTCTTATAATAAAATACTTGAGCTAATAAAAAAAATAATAATAATAATAATCGAAAACGTGCCAAAATTGGGGCGTTACAAGTGAGTAGACGTACAAGCGGCTTACAAGTTGTTGTAATCTTCGCTAAGGAGTAGACTAACAACTTAGTGTTGTAATCTCCCAAGTGAGTAGACAAGTAACCTTAAAAATAACAAACAAGAACTATATATATATTCTGTAAGTCAATGTCCAAAATTAAAGCCAAGGAGTTGTAGTCTCCAAAAGGAGTACACGAACATCCTTATATAGTTAGATTCAATTGCATGCAAAAACCGGTTATTAGGATGTTGTATATACTTGACTTGAATAATGTTGAAATCACTCAAATATCGAGTTTTCCTTCTAAGTGTATTTTCCCTACACCGGGATCCAAATACCTTAGTGGGATAAGACCAACAAGTCACAAAGACTAAAGTATAGAAACATACCTTGTCTTACGTTTGTAAAAGGAGTTCTTCCAGATCTTGTCAAAACTTGATCCTTCTAATGGATGCCTAACTTTCTTCAATATGAATGAAGTATTTTGGTCTTCCAAGTTTCACAAGTCAACCAAATAGAGAATTCCTATCCCTTGTCAAAACTTGGGAACTAATGGCTTAATTTTACATGCAAAATTAGATTTCTTTCAAGTGCAAATGACTCTCCTTTTATAGGCAAAGGGGCACGTTTTTGGGGAGAATAATCGCCACCAAAGAGGTTGAGAGCGGTTACAAACGGTTACTGGCAGTTTAGAGAAGTTAGAGTTTCATAACCACTTTTTGGCCCAAACCCAACTCAATTGAGTCATCAAAAGGCCCAAATTTAAGATAGCTTTTCCGGCCTGACTTTTTTCTCATCAACGAGCTTTGACTAACTCCTTATAGCTAGGTGAAGCTCCAAGGTCAACAAATACACATGAGCTTATCTCACACTAGCTTAGCTCATCAAGCTGCTCACTAAGTAGCTCACTAGCTACCTTCTTGGAGCTCAATGGACATTTGTGATTGGATTTCTCTCAAACTTTGTAACAACTTTGTTCAGCTAATATAATGAGGAATGCCCGAAAGAACGCTCACATAATGTGTCCTAAAAACACAAAGCGTCGGACTCTCAATTTCTGCCGCAAAATGGCCTACGTGTTGGCAAGGCCAATATCGCTCTTGCCAAGTCATGACATTGTCAGGATAGAGTCAAGACAATGTCCCATGACACTCATGAGGCTCAACCAAACCAACTTTAAACATAGCCGTGATAGTTATATCCCTTGGTTTAGTTTAAATAGCTTCCATACTTTACCTCATAATCACTAGTTATTCTAAGTGCCGGTCACTTGGCTTGCCTCCCCCAACCCATACTATCGTGACACACATGTGAGTAACTTATTACACCTTGTCTCGACAACAAGCTCAATGGTTCCGTTGAGACTTAGCACAAATCTCCAACATTCGTCCCCCATTTGAGCAAAGTCGTGAAACTTAATTTAGGCATATTAATAAACAAAACTCTACACATAATCAAAAATATCTTTCGATTGAATTTATTAGTTTAGAACAAATATACATTATGTACAAAAGAATTATGGTATCCTAATGGATTGAACCACTCAACTTGGCTAAGTACACGAAGGCAAAGTACATGTGAGTTTACATTCGTTACAAACAATTGACACATTTATAGGCTATTGTGTCCTAATCCTCTAATGAGTGCGTAGGTGAGTCGACCACATACTCCCTTGAAGAAGCCTTAACACTTCATGTTCATGTAGCCAACTCTCTTTAAGTCTTGCACCTACATATGCAATTATTCGAACGAGTCGTTAAGAAATATTCACTTCATGTTATTCAAATAATATAGGAACCGAGCATCACCTTGGATGGAATATATAAGCTCGCAACCTTCTCGGAATGGGCTTGCCACATTGAATTCAGCAAAGTCGACAACAAGCCTTAGGCGAATTGGGTGTCCCATGATAAGAGGTTTGTTTTAGATCGTCAACCCCATCCCCTTGGCCGACTTTTGTACCAAGTCCCTAGCCAATCTCTTGGTCATGTGATCGGCTAGATTTTTGTGAGTTCTCATAAAATCGACTGATATTATGCCATGCGTGATTAGTTCTCTAACCGAACAATGTCTCACACCAAGATATCTAATTTTCCTATTGTATGTTTGACTATATGCCTTAGCCAATGTAGCAGCA
The DNA here is from genome assembly GCA_033239045.1 of Fagopyrum esculentum. Taxonomy (NCBI): domain Eukaryota; kingdom Viridiplantae; phylum Streptophyta; class Magnoliopsida; order Caryophyllales; family Polygonaceae; genus Fagopyrum; species Fagopyrum esculentum. Next base: position 23,255,616 of record BSUD01000007.1, read on the forward strand.
CTATCGCAATGAATTGATATGGGGGAAATCGGCTTAAGCCATAACGGAATCTCTATGACCAAGTTCCGAAGCCATTCTGCCTCCTTACCAGCTGCGGCAAGTGCCACAAACTCAGACTCCATGTTTGAGGTTCTGATACACGTTTGCTTCTTTGAAGCCCATGTTATGGCACCACCACCTAGCAAGAAAACCCATCCAGTTGTGGATGAATGATCTTCTAGATTAGTGATCCATGATGCATCTGAGTAACCTTCTATAACCGAAGGGGTACTTGGTGTAACGAATACCAAATTCCATGGTTCCTTTTAGTTACCTTAGGACACGCCTTAGAGCTTTCCAATCGTTGGAGCTCGGACAACTAGTATACCGACTAAGCTTACCTATGGCAAATGATATGTCCGGTCTTGTACTAGTCATGGCATACATGAAACATCCTATTACTTGTGCATATTTAAGTTGAGAAACAGTTGTACCTTGGCTTGGCATCAACTTCTCACTTGAGTCCATAGGAGTGCTGACCGGCGTACTCTTATTACATTGAAAGCGTTTGACGACCTTTTCAATGTAGTATGATTGCGTGAGGCTTAATCCTTGAGCGTCACGCTTAATTCTTATGACAAGAATTACATCTGCCTCACCTAAGTCTTTCATTGAAAACATACTAGACAAGAAGTCCTTAGTGAGGTCTACTTGTCTCTGATTTGTGCCAAATATCAACATGTCGTCAACATACAGGCATATGATCACACTGTGCCCGATGCGATCAAAATTTGCTATAGACACACTTGTTGGCTTGGTTTATCTTAAAACCGTTAGCCAACACAACAACATCAAATTTTTTATGCCACTGTTTTGGAGCTTGTTTGAGCCCGTATAGAGACTTTACCAAATGACACACCTTGTGCTCTTTCCCCTTGAAGGCGAACCCTTCTAGTTGCCTCATGTATACCTCTTCATCTAGATCACCATTAAGAAAAGCCGTTTTGACATCCATTTGGTGAATTACTAGATTATGTATAGCTGCCATGGCAATCAATAATCTAATTGTTGTTAGACGTGCAGCCGACGCATAGGTATTGAAGTAATTGACGCCTTCCCTTTGTCTAAAGCCTTGGATGACCAAGTGAGCTTTAAACTTGTCTATAGTCTCGTCAACCTTCGTTTTCTTCTTGAAAATCTACTTGCAAACCAAAGGCTTGCAACCAGAAGGAAGGTCGGACAATTCCCATGTGTGGTTTCCCATAATGGAGTCCATCTCTTCTTGGACAAATTCCTTCCAAAAGGCGACGTCTTGAGACTTCACCGCCTCATCAAATGTCTTTGGATCCTCGTCCATTTTAAAATATGAATATCGATCCAACTTACTATCCTGTGAGCCATCTACCAAGAATACTTGGAAAATAGGGCTTTGGGACCCTTTGACCTTGCCATTTGGATAATTCAAGGCAACGATGCTCATGGCCTTGGAGTCCGACGTCGACTTTGAGTCCAAGATAACTCTACGACGTTTCTTCGAGTAATCCTCTTGCATGGACATGTTGACAACTTCCCTTGGCCTTGGGGTTGAGGTAAATCGTTCCTTGTCGAAGATGGCATCCCTTGACTCGATAACGGTGTTAACCGAGATGAATTCATTAGGCTCTATGACATAGAACCTATATGCCTTTGAGTGTTCATCATATCCTATAGATATACACTCAACTCTCCTTTCACCAAGTATCTTGCGTTTGTTATCGTTTAGCCTAACCACGGCTCGACATCCCCAAACACGTAGATAGTGAAGGTTTGGTTTACGCTTGAACCATAACTCATAAGGAGTTTTCTTGCTCCGTTTATTAGAAACCCTATTTAATAAATAGTTGGCGGTGAGCATTGCTTCACCCCAAAATGCATTCTTTAAACTTGAGTAAAAGAACATATATGGCATTAACCATCTCTTTGAGTACTCGTTTTCTGCATTCCGTCACCCCATTTGATTGTGGCGTGTGAGGTGTCGTGGTCTCAAGAATGATCCCGACACCTTCAAAGTATACTTTGTCCATGAATTCTCCGCCACGGTCCGTGCGAAGCTTCTTGATCAAATTACCTTGTTGCAACTCGGATTCGTTTTGAACACGTAAAACTTATCCAATGCATCGCTCTTTGCAAAGAGCAAGTATACATTGAAATACCTCTAATAGTCATCGATGAATGTTACATAGTACTTTTTCTTTTCCAAAGAAGGAATCGCATGCAAGTCACCCAAGTCTGAGTGGACCAGAACGAGCACGGTTTGCTCCCGTTTAACCTTAGGGAATGAAAGCTTTGTAATCTTAGTTAGTAGACAAGTTTTACATTCTTCATGTGAAACTTCTAACTTAGGCAAAATGCCATCATTAGACATGTCTTTCATTCGCTTGAAATGCACATGTCCAAGACGAGCATGCCATTTATCAAAACCACAATCATTTGAGGAAGAAGACAATATACAGATAAAATCTTTATTAGAGTTAAATCTATTACATAAGGACAAAAGAAACATATTATTGTTCCAATGTCCGAATCCTACAAATATGCCTCTCCTAGACAAGATGTACCTATCGGCTTCAATTACTTGTTTATAGCCGAGTTGGTTAAGCACGCCACTAGACACCACATTCTTGCGGATGGCCGATGCATGCAACACATTCGACAAAACTAAGGTTTTGCCACTTGTGAAGCAAAGTTCTACATGTCCTCTTCCTAGAACGGGGATGAGTGCTCCGTCACTAGCCTCGACGTATGACTTGAATCATCTTTGGTCCTTCAATACGTACGCCGTTGCACCAGAGTCGACCCACCAAAACATGTCATCATCCTGCATGGATAAACACTCAAAAGGTAATGATATATAATACAAATCAGATTTATCATCAAAGTCAGAATTTATACTCATAACCAAATCACCTTGGTTTGGTTGGTTTTGGGCATTTTGGCCGCCACCCTTAGTGTCGTCGCTCTTGGTTCGACAATCACGCTTGTAGTGCCCAGGTTTGCCACACATCCAACAAGTGCTTTTAGGCTTCTTGTTAGCATGGTATTTGCTACCCTTGTCCTTTTCCTTAGACCATTTGGTCTTGTCTTTGCCTTTGCCATTGTCTTGCCTTTGGCGTTTCCTCTTGTTCTTCCAATCTATCAAGTTGACTTCATGGGAAGAGGAGACTTCTCCTCCTTTTTATTGCTCTCTTTTTGGGCCCGTAGGCCTTATTCGATTTGAAGGTGCAAGCCTAGTTCCACCAAAGTAAGCTCTTCCTTCTTGTGCTTAAGCACATGACGGAAGTCTTTCCAAGATGGCGGAAGTTTGTCCATTATGGACGAGACTGCTATAGCATCATCCATATGCAAGGAATGTTGGGTGAAACGTCCAAGGATCCGGAGTAACTTATTAAATTGCTCGATGACAGGTCTAGAATCAACCATCTTGTAGGTATTAAAGTCAGAAACCAAGAACATGCGAGAGGACACATCCTCCGCCATGTACTTGGATTCAAGTTGTTCCCACAAAAGCGTTGTTGACGCTTCAATTTTGGTAAACATCAAACAATGCATCGGACATGCCATTCAGTATATGGTCACAACATATGTAGTCTTCATTGTCCCATTTGTTCCTTTGGCGAGTCACAACCAATTCCTCATCCGCCTCTCCTTCCGGCTCTGCCGGCCTTGGAGAGGTTAGGACATATGCGACCTTGAGGGTTATCAAAAGGAAATACATTTTATTTTTCCATCTCCTAAAGTCAACTCCCTCAAACTTATCTAACTTCCCAAACCGAGAAGTCATATCCGTCAATAGGGTTTTTGCCATATTAAACAATTCTAAAAAACAACAAGATTACACTTAGAAGATTGGTTGTTTTTGGTGTCCTGTTTTGTTTCAAAGTTGTTGTAATCTCGGAGAAGGAGTAGACTAACAACTTACAAGTTGTTGTAATCTCTAATAGGAGTAGACAAATAAGTTAATTAGGCAAAGGCACCGTAATCTCACAACTGAGTAGACAAGCGACTTGTAAGTTGTTGTAATCTTCGTTAAGGAGTAGACTAACAACTTATTGTTGTAATCTCACAAATGAGTAGAGAAGTAGCATTAAAATAACAAACAAGAACTATATATATACATATATATATATATATATATATATATATTCTTTAAGTCAATGTCCAAAATTAAATCCAAGGAGTTGTAGTATCCAAAAGGAGTAGACGAATATCCTTATATAGTTAGATTCAATTGCATGCAAAAACCAGTTATTAGGATGTTGTATGTACTTGACTTGGATAATGTTGAAATCGCTCAAATATCGAGTTTTCCTTCTAAGTGTATTTTCCTTACACCGGGATCCAAATACCTTAGTGGGATAAGACCAACAAGTCACAAAGACTAAAGTATAGAAACATATATTGTCTTACGTTTGTAAAAGGAGTTCATCCAGATCTTGTCGAAACTTGATCCTATGGATGCCTATCTTTCTTCAATATTAATGAAATATTTTGGTCTTTCAAGTTGCACAAGTCAGCCAAAGAGAGAATTCCTATCCCTTGTCAAAACTTGGGAACTAATGGTTTAATTTTTTTATGCAAAATTAGATTTCTTTCAAGTGCAAATGACTCTCCCTTTTATAGGAAAAGGGGGGCACGTTTTGGGGGAGAGTAACCACCACCAAAGCGGTTGAGAGCGGTTACAAACGGTTAAAGGCGGTTGAGAGAAGTTAGAGTTTCATAACCACTTTTTGGCCAAAGCCCAAGGCCCAAACCCAACTCCATTGGGTCATCAAAAGGCCTAAATTTAAGCTAGCTTCTTCGGCATGACTTTTTTTCTCATGAATTAGATTTGACAAACTCAGTATAGCTAGGTGAAACTCCAAGGTCAATAGATACACATGAGCTTATCTCAAACTAGCTTAGCTCATCAAGCAACTTACTAAGCAGCTCACTAGCTAGCTTCTTGGAGCTCAATGGTCATTTGTGTTTGGATTTTTCAAAAACTTTGTAACAACTTTCTTGAGCTAATATAATGAGGAATCTCCAAAAGAACGCTCACATAATGTGTCCTAACAACACAAAGCGTCGGACTCTCAATTTTTGGCGCAAAATGGCCTAGGCGTTGGCAAGGTAAATACCACTCTTGCCAAGTCATGACATTATCATGATAGAGTCAAGAAAATGTCCGATGACACTCATGAGGCTCAACTAAACCAACTTTCAACATAAACGTGATAGCTATGTCCCTTGGTTTAGTTTAATTAGCTTCCATACTTTACCCCGTAATCACTAGTTACTCTAAGTGTCGCAAACTTGGCTTGCCTCCCGCAACCCATATCATCGTGACACACATGTGAGTAACTTATTGCACCTTGTCTCGACAACAAGCTCAATCGTTCCGTTGAGACTTAGCACAAATCTCCAACACATCTAACCGGATCATCACCTTGAAGCCACCTGCAAGCAGCAACCCACCTTACTCCTCGCTCAACTCTCCCCGGTTTTCCTTCATCAACACCAGGAGCCCTACCCTAATTTTCCTTCATCTTAAATCTTCCATCCTCACCTACTTCTCCCAGTTTCTTTCTCCTCGTCTCCCTCTGTTATTCTTGCAACCAGCCGACCACACTTGAAACAACCATTAGCCCAAGCTTTGAGTGCTGAAATAAATGGTGAGCTTTGAGTCAATCAAGACGCTATTCATCTTCTACATTATCTCCAGAGGCAAAAACAAATAATGGAGAAGATGATTTTCAAGGGATGGAGTCCAAGCTTTGATTCATTCAAGACGCCATTCATTGTCCTCTGTGAAGAAGGATTATTGTAAGATGCAGATTGGGTGTTAAAACAAATGGCGAGACACGGTTTCGTGCCTCGAATGGGGATGTGGTGCAAGGCCCTTGAGAAAATGCCATTACATATATGTATTATCAATTGCTTTGTATTTTGTTGGTGATAGTTGTTTGTCTGTGATTCATACCAAACAAGCCCTATAATTATGTTTAATGATTTGTTAGATTAAAATCAGTAAAATTCTGGTATGAAATTCATTTATTCAAATTCTAGTATGAAAATGCCATTATAGATCTATATTGTCAATTGCTTTGAGTTTTGTTGATGATAGTTGATTTCCTGTCATTCATACGAAACAAGCCCCATAACTATGTTTAATGATTAGTTAGATTAAAATCAGTAATCTAATATGAAAATCAATTATTCAAATTCTGGTTGAAATTCTGGTATAAAAATTCTGGTATGAAATTCTAGTATGAAATTTTGGTATAAAACTCAAGAATGAAGTTCTGGTATGAAAATCATACCAGAAAATAAAATAAAAATAAATAAATAAGGTAAAACAAAAGAAAATAAAATAAAAACAAAACTCATATTCATTTTACGTAACATAATGAAAGAATTTGGCCAAATTCATGTATATTTATTTTTTGGCTAATTAGGTAACTAAACTGTTTTGAGTTTTTAGTTTAGTAAATAGACCATTAGTATTTTGTTATTAGGTAAATGTACCCCTCCCATATTTTTTACCATCTAAACCCTAACCTCTCCTTCGTTCTTACGCTTCTCTCGCCCTCACCCTACTCCCGTCTTCTCTTTCCCCTTCCCGATTATCTCGTTCTGCCTCAACAATCCGGTTACCAAAGTCTGACGATGGATTGATGTCGACCGAACCAGGATGGGCTCGACAGCGGTATAAGGCATCATTTTCTCTCCTCTTCTTCGCTTCTGCTGCTCCTACGAGGCGTCCAAAAACTGGACCAAGGTTGGTGATAGGTGATGGAATCACTATCATTTAGGTTACTTTTTAGAGTCTTTTTGTTATATTAGTGTCGGTTTATGCTACTAACTCCTTGGTCCAGAAGAAGAAGACTAAAAGAAGATAAATAAGGAGTTATAAGCACTTAGGAGTGAAGATCATTCACGAAGCCAAGCTTCTGTTGCCTCACCGCCTCCGCGGAGTAGTGTCACCGCCCCTGCGGGTGATACCATACTCCGGAGTGCAGCCTGCGCCTTCGCCAGCACCAGAAACGAAGACTGTCACTGCACCTGTGTCAACCCTTGGCGGCCCTGCGGTGACTTGCCCTAATGAAGCGAAGCCAGCGCCCCTGCGCCTCTGCGTGCGCCTCAACCTAGGAGTTGGAAGATGAAGAGTTAGTGTCACCGCCCCCGCGTTGACACTGGGACGCCCCTGCGGTTCGGCATCTGAAACGACAGAAAGTTGAAGAGTCAGACGTTTGAAGACCATCAATGATCCGCCACTGCGGAACTGCCAGGCCGCCCCAGCGGCCACGAAGAAGATCAAACGTTTTCACCTATACCGCCCCTACGGTTCAGCGACAGAAGTTTTACTCCGGCTATTTACACCACCTTTATGGCATTAAAGGTGGCTGTTTTGGGCTGGCCATTTACTCCTATTTAGTGTCATTTGTAGTATCAATAGACCTAGGGTTGATTGCTAGAATCATCCAATTAGAATCCACTTTTTTCCATCATAATTCTCTTGCTACCTTTGTAATGAGTTGCTAACTCCCTTGCTACATTGGGTTGGTTTGAAGCTTCATTATTACTTTGGTTGTAATTTCTTACTAATATAAGTTTTCATTTAGTAATACTTTGTGTTTACTTGATCTTCATTGTCTAATTGCATGTTTTACTATCACTTAAGATTGATCACCTTAGGTTCTAAAGTGCATGCAAGGAACTAGGATTAATAGATTCCGGGTTCGGGTCTTTAATCTAGTAGTAAACTTTAAGTAATAACGGGTTGTAGTTGCTTAAAGGAAAGAAACACAAATATAAAGATAAATTTAACGGTTTTAATCTTTTATTTATATCCCTTAGTCTTTATTTGAAAGCTAACTTGTTAATTGTTCTTGTTGGTTTACGGAACACTAACCTGTTAAGTTGTGTTGATGCCGGTTGGCTCAACACATATATATGATCGAGACGGGAGATTACTTGAAAACTTGTAAAAAGGAACTCACCAAAGTAGTAATCGCATGCTAAGAATCAACCTAGTGTACACTCACCCATTATTGTCTTACTCGTTGTGTTACTTGCTTTCATAAGTTTTGTGTGCATAAATTCACCCAAAATCCCCCCCCCCCCTTTGTTACTTGAATCTATAATCAATAAATGAATTTAATAAGAATAACAAAACTCTCTTGGGTTCGACCCTTACTTAACCACTATACTTGTTTTTGTGCTAAGTCAGGATTATATTTTGATAAGATAAAAACGACCGTAGGAAAAGGTCTTGTCAAATTTTGGCGCCGTTGCTGGGGAGTTTAGTTATTTTTATTTTATTATTAGTATTATTGATTATTGGTTTGAACCATTTTTATGGTTCAAAACCGTGCTACTAACTCCGGCTTTGCTTCCTTTGATCCAGAAATTGAGAGGACGCACATCCGGCAACGTAGACAACAACAACTCCAAATGGTTGATCGTACTCTTCGTCAACTCCCTCAGCCCACTTTGGCCCAAAACCCTCTTGCGGTTACTATACCGGCATTAGGGGAAGGAATCAACTTCGAGCTCAAACCGGGTCTCATTCACTTGCTCCCATCTTTCCATGGGTTAAGTGGTGAAGACCCCATCAAACACCTTGGGAAGTTCCATACCGTGTGTATTGTTAGCATGAAATATTGTGATATTTTAGGCACGTTTTCTAAGTGTATTTGATCCATATTGATAGTCATTGATTGAGCATTGATGCATTTGTGAGCTAGTTTGTCTATAATGTCGATATAGAGATCTACACAAGCTTTATGTTGATTATAGGTAATTGAGAGCTATTTCCGAACGGAATTGAGCAAGGATGGAGTTGTTTGAGCATGTCCATGGATTGAGGACATTCATAGGAGCCAAGGGAGTGCCAACTTGAAGAATGCACGAGGCTAAGGAAGAATCACGTTTTTGCCCTAAACCACGCTCTAAAATACGGCCGTACTACTTTCCACGTTCAAGTCCATGGCCGTGGAACCATGGCTAGGGAAGCGTGGTTCATTCCAGTAACTTCTACGGCCGTGGAGAAGATGGTTCAAACCGTGTTGATTTCCACGCTCTAAATTACGGCCGTGGAACCCTTCCACGACCGTGATCTTGGCGATCTTTTTCGCCACACTTTAAGCCACGATCTCCTACGCAATTGGGCCGGGCCGATATTCTATCTTACACTATAAAAGGACGGACGAAGGGAGATTCCGTCACCTCTGCTTACACCTTCTCTTACGCATAGACGCATCTTACGCTTACGCTTGGAATTGCCCTAATTTCGCATTTGGCGGAAGTTGTGTGGAGAGATTTTGGCGCATCGCTATTGTGATTTCCGGATTGACGGAAGATCGAAGATTCGGAAGATTATTCGTAAGAAGATTTCGCTTCTTACTTAGGTTTGATTTAGAAGACGGATTGACATCCCGTTCTTCCTTCTTATCTAAGATTGTGATTGTTTGTTTTATTCCAAATCTAGTGACGATTATTGTTCTTGATTGTGACTTTGAGATTGAGTTGGAAGTTATTGAAGGTTTTCGGAAGTTTTCATCTTTCAATCTTTTAAACCTTGAATTTGATATCATTATGACTATTGTTGGCTAAAAACCCTTAACAATTCTAAGGTGAAGGGTTGATAGTTGTGGCTTAGATGATGATAGATCGATCGTAAACAGATTGGACCCTGAGAGTTAGAGAGAATCGCCGACGAACCTAATCCACGGTCTGTTCTTGAGCTTCCACGGCCGTGGAACTCAAGAACTACCCGTAATTTTGTGTTAAGTTACGAACCTGTTTTTACTTTAATCCAAATTTAAAGATTTGCTTTAACTTAGTCTTGGCTTGCCTTTTCTAGGTGGTAGTGAAGCCTCAACAACCTCTCCCTCGATTGTTGTTATCATGAAATATTGTGATACTTTAGGCACGTTTTCTAAACGTATTTGATTCATATTGATAGTCTTTGATTGAACATTGTTACATAAGTGAACTAGTTTTCCTATATTGTCGATATGGATGTCTACACTAGTTCTATGTTGATTATAGGTACTTAAAGAGCTATTTCCGAACGGAATCGAGCAAAGAAGAGTTGATTTGATATGTCCATGGATTGAGGGCATTCTTAGGAGCAAATTGGAGTTTTACTTGAGGAATGCACGAGGCTAGGGAAGAATCACGTTCTTACCCTAAACCACGCTCTAAAATACGGCCGTATTACAAATCACGTTCAGTTCCACGGCCGTGGATCCTTGCAAAGAGAAGCGTGATGCATTCCAGTAACTATTACGGTCGTGGAACATATGGTGCAAACCGTGACCTAATCCACGCTCTAAATTACGGTCGTGGAAACTTCCACGACCGTGATCTTGGCGATCTTTTTCGCCACACTTTGAAGCCACGATCTTTTGAAGATTGGGCCGGGCCGATATTTTTTCTTGCCCTATAAAAAGACGGACGAAAAGAGATTTCGATATCCCTGCTAAGACCGCATCCATGCTATATCGACGCTATCACCGCTAAGACGGCTTATCGACAACATCTTAGCTTACCCTCGCTTAGAAGCATTTGGAGATCTCGTTGGAGATTAAAGTTCGCGCTTGGATTTGCCCAAATCTCGCACTTGGTGGAGATTACCGTTGGGATTTCCATATTTTTCCGGATTGACGGAAGATTCGGAAAGTTCTTGCAAGAAGACTTCTCTTCTTGTTTAGGTTTGATTTGGAAAACGGATTGACATTGTTCGCCCCTAAAGGTGTGTGCAAATTAGCTTTAAATTTATAAAACTAGAATCAAGCAGCGAACCCGCAGTGTACGGATCGACGTAGCTAAGCAAGAATTCCAGAGTATCGAACACAGGGATTTGGGTGGGAACAAATTCGATTTCAGATTGTCAAGCGAGTAAGTATGAGAGTTTTGCAAATATTGGGAAAACAACAATCCGAAAGATCCAAGTATCCAGCTGTGGCAATCGATTCAAGATATACTTAATGATATAAAGACAGAGTTGAGATATGCAAAGGTATACTGAAGTAAGGTAATCGTACGGTGAAGTTCCAAAAACCTTATGTAGCTCACCTACAAGGCACTCTCTATACAGGTTGTTGAGGCTCAATATATAAAGATTCTAAAGGTGAGAATTAGTGTCAAATACCCAAACTTGTAACCCAAGGGTCAAGACTAACTTAACCGATTGAGGTTGTGACACTCACAATCGAGGTAGAGGTTGTTGAGGCTTCACTACCACCTAGAGAAGACAAGTCTAAACTAAGTTAAAGCAAATCTTTAACTTTGGATTAAAGTAAAAGCAGGTTCGTAACTTGAGGGAAATTACGGTTGGATCTTGAGATTCCACGGTCGTGGAACTCAAGAACAACCCGTAATTTATGGTTCGTCGACGATATTTCTCGAACTCTCAGGGTCTAATCTATTTGCGATCGATCTATCATCATCTGAGCCACAACTATCAACCCTTCACCTTAGAATTGTTAAGGGTTTTTAGCCAATAACAGTCATATTGATATCAATTCAGGAATTAAAAGATGGAAAGATGAAAACTTTCAAGAACTTTCAATAAACTCCAAACCAATCTCAAAGTCACAATCAAAAACAAATATTGTCACAAGATCCGTAATAGAACAAACAATCACAATCTTAGGAAAGAAGGAAGAACGGGATGTCAATCCGTCTTCTAAATCAAACCTAAACAAGAAGAGAGATCTTCTTGCAAAATCTTCCAAAAGCTTCGATCTTCCCCCAATCCGGAAAGTGTGGAAATCCAAACAATAATCTCCACCAAGTGCGAGATTAGGGCAATTCCAAGCACGAAACTTGATCTCCAACGAGATCTCCAAATGCTTCTCAACGAGGGTAAGCGAAGGTAGCGGGAATAAACGATTCTAAACGTCGATTATCCTCCTAAGCGATGATCAACGGCGTAAGCGAAGATGACGGAATCTCCTTTCGTCCGTCTTTTTATAGGGCAAGATAAAATATCGGCCCGGCCCAATCTTCAAAAGATCGTGGCTTCAAAGTGTGGCGAAAAAGATTCGCCAAGATCACGGTCGTGGAAGTTTCCACGACCGTAATTTTAGAGCGTGGATTAGGTCACGGTTTGCAGCATATATTCCACGACCGTAATAGTTACTGGAATGCATCACGCTTTTCTACACAAGATCCACGGCCGTGGAACTGAACGTGGTTTGTAATACGGCCGTATTTTGAAGCGTGGTTTAGGGCAAGAACGTGATTCTTCCCTAGCCTCGTGCATTCCTCAAGCTAAACTCCAATTTGCTTCCTAAGAATGTCCTCAATCTACGGACTCACTCAATCAACTTCTCTTTTGCTCGATTCCGTTCGGAAATAGCTCCAAATCACCTATAATCAACATAGAACTAGTGTAGACATCCATATTGACAACATAGGAAATACTAGCTCACATATGTAGCAAAGTTCAATCGAAAACTATCAATATGAATCAAATACGTTTAGAAAACGTGCCTAAAATATCACAATATTTCATGCTAACAAATAACCTCATACTTAACACTTGCTTGTCCCTAAGAAAGGTCTTTCAAAAAGCTTTAAACAAGAGTTAGGATGAAATATGTGTACCTTCTTTTGGATGAATGTGACTTCTAAAGAATAGATCATTCTCAAACCTTTCTTCAATCGTTCATCAAACTTTCACACACTCAATTAAAGAGTAAAAAGCAAAGAGAACTCATGAATAAATCAAACTTCTATGCAAGCATCATAACCTTCAAACATTATCAAAATCAATCATAAGAAACTTCAATTTAGATCACAAAGTCATATAGCATTCTTTTGATCTTAAGGACTTTCAAAGAAAAAGGTCTAGAATGTGGAAGGGGAAGGAAACCTTTAGGTAATGTGGTGCTTGAATCCGGGAAAGTGGACAACTACCTTCTTCTCCTTTTGCGGTTTCCGCAACACTTCACTTAGAGCTTCGCTCTCTTCCTTTCATTTTTCGACTTTACTTTTGGAGTTATGGATAGAGGTGCACAAAAACCGAAGCCTAGGAGATTGGAGTTTCTCAATTTTCATGAGATGCCTCAAACCCTTAGCGCACATACCATAATCCGCTAGGAATATCGCTCAATTCGACTTTGGCAAGACACAAACACCCGGCTATGTGAATGGTTCCGAGTTACTCATCGTCATGATTGACTTCCCCAAACCTACAATTTCTTTCTATTCACTTGATTGCAAATAATTGCTCTCATGGCCCTCCCACATCAAACATGCCTTTTTCATTCACTTCTCCAAAATTCCCGGATAGGTAAAGGAGGCTAATATTTCAATGAGGAGCTAGATGATTAAAGAAAGAAGAAAGAAAGTATCGAATTGCCTTAATCATTTCAACAAGAAGTATAGGAACTTATAACGTGATTTCAACTTCAATTTCTCAACATGATTTAGGTAACATTTTCACATTATAAAACTTGCAAAAGAGGTAAAATTCATTCATTCAAATCCTTTTCTATTCACTATTCTTTTAAGCATGCAATTGTTATCAAACTCCATTCACAAGTAATGATTATCATGGAAATCATCTCAATTCATTAGAAGGACAAAATTTTCAAAATTTTTCAATTTTTATGGGTTTTTAAAGTTCTTTTTCATGCAATGCGAAAATGAAACGTGCAACACATAATGAACATGCAACGATAGTCTCGAATGAAAGCAAACATAGAGAGTAGAGTTATTACAAACTTTTTAGTACATCCCACCCCATACTTAGGACGAACATTGTCCCTAATGTTCATAAGAAAGAAAGAAAAGAAAGAAAAGAAAAAGAAACTCACAAAGTGGTGGCGGGAATGTCTAAAACAAACGGTCATGCATCAAATCACTGCGGTGCCGGCGGAGGTGGGAATGGAGAGAAGCTGGAGTCGTATGGCCGCCCAAACTGCTGGCGGTAGACGTCCCTCATCATGTGGTCAAGGTCGTCGAGGCGTCCGTCTCTGGCATCAGCTCGGATCTCCAACGCTCCTACTCTCTCCGAAAGTCCGGTAGCCCAATCCGGCATCTGCTCGTATCATCCCGGGGCGTGACTGAACCATGCTGGGGCGTCGGATGGTGCTGGTACTGGTGGTGGTGCTGCTGGCTGCTCCGTCGACCAAGGAGGGGGAATGCCATACCATGTGGGAGGTGTGGTCATCCACGTGGGCCTCTCACTCACGCTAGCGTGGCGAGATGACGAGCCTGATGCTCTAGCTGGACGTGGAGAGCGTCTAGGTACATCTGGGGCCGCCTCCGGCTGGTCCGGAAACGTGCCAAACTCCTGCTCCGCTCCTCCTCCACTCTCAAACTGATCTCCTATATCCTCCTCCTCGACAACCGGTGGTAGGACATAAGGGGGAGCTACTAACCTGTTCGCATGCATCGCAGCGAACGTCTCCTTCCAATTGTGGCGTCCCGCCACAATGGAGTACTCCGGCAGCCACTCTATACCCCTGCCTGTCCTACTCTCCCAAGGCATGCCCGCATAAGGCGGACCTCTATGTGTGGGGAAAATGAGACCCCTAACCATGAAAGCATGTAACCCTAGAGGAACGGCCGGTATGCGGGTGCAAGCAAAAAAATCTACACCAAGACTCCTAGCAATGTGGGTAACTATCCCACCATATCCGATGTTTCCCTTCGCCTTGTTCTTGAGCTTGATCATAGTAGCAGCCAAGAGAGTAGCACAATCGGCACGGCGTCCATAAAGCATACAATAGAGCAAGAATAGCTCATCCGTCTTTATCTTTTGGGGCGTCTCCGTCCTAGGAAAGAGACACTCCGAAAGAACACGGTGAGCTATCTTCAAAGCTAGATGGTACATCAATCTAGCTTTGGTATCAGCGGGTTGCCAACAGTCCTCGTCGGCGTAAATCATTGCAACTTCCTCCCAAAAGTCCTTGGGGTAAACACCGCTCGGAAATCGACCATTGAAGGTCTCATGAAACCCAAAAATAGTCCCAAACTCAATGATACTCAAATGGTAATCTCTTTCCATGAGACGGAAAGAGACAGTCCTATCTACGTGGCTGTGCTTGAAAGACGTCACAACCTCCCAGGTGATCTCCTCATAGGCGTCTTCTCGGATAGCCGAGAAGATAACTAGTCCGGCTCTATCCAAGAGCCAAGTAAGGTCATCAACTATGTTGAGAGGATGTAGATCCTCCAACAACAAATATCTAGGGTGAATCACTTCCCTCTTCTGTATCTTCTCGAATGCAGCAAGATGGTTCTCATGTATGGTCGGGACTCTAGGGTGAGGAGGTGAGGATGGGGGTGAAGGTGAAGATGGTGGTGAAGGTGAGGATGGTGGTGGTGCCCTAGAGGATGAGGAGGAAGGATTTCCCTTTCTTTTCTTATTCTGGTTACCCTTCTTCTCTTTTATCCTTCCCGACACTCTTCTTACAAAATCCATTCTGCACAAAAATTACGGTCTGTTCTTCCAAATCCACGGCCGTGGTTTACCCAGAGACCGTGATTCGTCTCAGAAAGTCACGAATCTCAGCAAATTCGCAAGCAATCACCACAACAAGCAGTCCTAGTCTAATTCCTTCCAGTCTTTATCAGTTCTTCCTAATAATCTATAGCAAAAATGACCCAAATTGGCAGAGAATCGAGAAGAAAGAATAAACCTCTTTTTCGGATTGAAAAATCCGAAATGCGCGTTTGTTGATGGATTTCCGCTCGGTTTGTCGCTTGGATCTTGTTTGTGGTTGAATTTGCTGCAGTTTAGGATGAAGAATCGTTGAAAACGATTAGAAAACGAGGAATTGAGAGGGGTCGTGGGGTTTCGGCACCTAGGTCGTGGAAAGGGAAATTTTGGGATGAATTTGTGAAGAATTTGGCTTATATAGTCGCAGGCAAAATTTTTGAAAATCACGGTCTATCGGGGTGTTCCACGGCCGTGGAAGTGTATGGAACCATGGTTTTGGTGATTTTTCAAAGGCTTTTGGAAATTACGGGCACTGTAGCTATGACGACCGTAGTTTAGACCGTGGAACCTCCTGTAAAGCTTCAAAGTCCAAATTTCGTCACTTTTCTTCGACATTGTCTTCCTTTTCTCCTTTTCCATCGATCCTACAACCAAAAACACGAACATACCGGAAGAAATCGAGGCAAAATAAAGCGAAAACGTCTATTCTAAACTAATCTATGAATCGAAAACAAAAACGAAAATGCAAAATTTTTTGGTTGCCTCCCAAGAAGCGCTTTGTTTAAGGTCCGTAGCTAGACCAGTCTCGCACTTATTCGAGTGCGGTAGGCGCGAACTCCTCAGCTTGGAGTTCCGGCGTATACTTCTTGAGTCGTTGGCCGTTCACCTTAAAACTTCCGCTAGCTTCACCCCATACTTCAACTGCACCATGGGGGAAAATACGCTTAATTAGAAAGGGTCCGGTCCAACGGGATTTAAGCTTACCTGGAAAGAGGCGAAGTCTTGAATTGAAGAGGAGAACTTGATCTCCTTCTTTGAAGTCCTTTGGAATGATATGCTTATCATGCCAACGCTTTGCTCTTTCCTTGTAGATCTTGGCATTTTCATAGGCGTTCAAACGGAGTTCATCCAGCTTGTTGATGTCTAGGAGACGCTTCTCTCCCGCTTCCTTCATGCCGAAATTCAGCCATTTGATAGCCCAAAATGCTTTGTGCTCCAGCTCCACCGGCAAGTGACAAGACTTCCCATACACAAGGTTGTATGGTGTGGTTCCTATGGGAGTCTTGTACGCAGTCCGGTACGCCCATAAAGCATCATCTAGCTTCAAGGACCAATCCTTCCTAGTCCTTGAAACCGTCTTCTCTAGAATTCCTTTGATCTCCCTATTTGAGATCTCAACTTGTCCACTCGTTTGTGGATGGTAAGGGGTAGCGATCTTGTGAGTAACCTCATACTTATCTAGAAGAGCTTCAAAGCGACGGGCTATGAAGTGAGAACCTCCATCACTAATGATCGTCCTTGGTGTCCCGAATCGCGGAAAAATGGTCTTGTTAAAGAACTTAACCACCACCATGGCATCATTTGTGGGAGAGGCAATTGCTTCCACCCATCTAGAAACGTAGTCTACCGCCAATAGTATGTATTGATTTCCACAAGAAGATGGGAATGGTCCCATGAAATCAACTCCCCAAACGTCGAAAATCTCCACCTCTTGGATGTTGTTGAGGGGCATCTCATTCCTTCTAGAGATATTGCCTGTTCTTTGACAAGCATCGCAACAAGAAACAAAGGATTGCACATCTCTAAATAAAGTAGGCCAATAAAATCCAGATTGCAATACCTTTGTGCTAGTCTTGTTCGAACTAGCGTGTCCTCCACAAGGTAGTGAATGACAATGGCGGATGACACTTTGTACCTCATCTTCCGGCACACATTGCCGAATGATGCCATCCGGACCTCTCTTAAAGAGGAGAGGCTCGTTCCAATAGTATTCCCGGACGTCCTTAAAGAACTTCTTCCTTTGTGCGTAGGATAGTCCGGGTGGTATCTCCTGGCAAACCAAATAGTTAACAAAATCAGCAAACCATGGTTCGTTACCTTTGGAGATCACGTTGATGCACTCCTCTATGATGTGTAGGTGTTCGTCCGGAAAGGAGTCATCAATGGGTAAATGGTCGTCCTCTAGATGTGTTAGGCGACTCAAATGATCCGCAACAGAATTTTCCGAGCCTTTCTTGTCGCGGATCTCAAGATCGAATTCTTGTAGGAGAAGAATCCATCTAATCAGCCTTGGCTTCGCATCTTTCTTTGCAAGGAGGTACCGGATCGCAGCATGATCCGTGTAGACAATCACCTTTGCACCTACAAGATAAGAGCGAAACTTGTCAATAGCATAGACAATGGCTAAAAACTCTTTCTCGGTAGTGGCGTAGTTGAGCTGCGCTTCGTCCAGCATCTTGCTGGCGTAGTATATGGCGTGGGTTCGCCCTTCCTTTCATTGTCCAAGAACAGCTCCAATAGCTACGTCACTAGCATCGCACATAATCTCGAAGGGGAGAGTCCAATCCGGAGGTTGGATAATAGGTGCTGAAATTAGAGCTTGCCGAATGGTGTTAAACGCATCCAAACATTCCTGCGAAAACTCGAAAACCGCATCCTTCATCAATAGATTAGTGAGGGGTTTTGATATCTTAGAAAAGTCCTTAATGAAACGTCTATAAAATCCAGCATGTCCTAGGAAACTTCTTATCCCTTTCACTGAAATTGGGGGAGGAAGTTTCTCTATGGTCTCTATCTTAGCCTTGTCTACCTCTATCCCTCTACTAGAGACTAAGTGACCCAATACGATTCCTTCCTTAACCATGAATTGACATTTCTCCCAATTAAGAACTAGGTTAGTGTCTTCACACCTTTGTAAAACAAGAGAAAGGTTAGAAAGGCAATCGTTAAAAGAGGAACCGTATACGGAGAAGTCGTCCATGAAGACTTCCATGATTTCCTCTACATATTCGGAGAAGATGGTCATCATGCACCGTTGAAAGGTGGCTGGGGCGTTGCAAAGCCCGAACGGCATTCTCCTATAGGCGAACGTACCCTAAGGGCACGTGAATGTGGTCTTCTCTTGATCATCCGGATGTATCGGAATCTGAAAGAAACCACTATAACCGTCAAGGTAGCAAAAATGTGAATGTTGTGCTAACCTTTCAAGCATTTGATCGATGAATGGCAATGGGAAGTGATCTTTCCGCGTTGCGTTGTTGAGCTTGCGGTAGTCTATGCACATCCGCCATCCGGTCACGGTTCGAGTAGGAATGAGTTCGTTGTTCTTGTTGGTGATGACCGTCATTCCTCCCTTCTTCGGAACTACTTGAACTGGACTCACCCACTTACTATCGGAGATAGGATAGATGATACCTGCATCAAGAAGTTTAAGAATTTCCTTCTTGACAACCTCCTTCATGGTCGGATTCAACCGCCTTTGAGGTTGTCTTGAAGTTCTAAAGTCTTCATCCATTAATATCTTATGCATGCATAGGGAGGGTTTAATTCCTACTAAGTCCTCAATAGTATAGCCTATAGCTTTCCTATGTTTCCTAAGGACAATCATGAGCTGTTCATGTTCATCTATGCTTAGTTCGGAACTAACGATAACCGGAAAGGTAGAATTAGATCCAAGAAAAGCGTACCTTAGATGAGTAGGAAGTGGTTTGAGTTCCATCACTTTCGGAGCTTCCAATGATCCTTGAGGAGCTTCCGACGTTTCCTTAGAAGTTTCTAAGGGTGTTGAGTGAGTTGGAGAGGAATTAAAAGAAGTTGAAGAAGTATGCCGATCACCCTCTTCCACGGTCAGAATTACGGGCTCTCCATATGTTCCACGGCCGTGTAATCCCCTGGAATGGAGGTCGATTTTGGTCGTGAAATCCACGGTCGTGGAATACAGGGTATGACCGTGGATTCTAACATTCTCAGCCTCATCGTGGAGTTTCTCAAACTCCTCTTCATGCATCTCTTCTTGTGCTTCCAAGGCTTCAATTTCCTCTTTGCACTCTTCTTCTTCCCCTACATCTGTTAGACTCATGGTAATAACTTTTTGTAAAGGATCGTTAAAGAGAATTGCGCTCACCTCTTCCCTAGATAAACCTTCTTCATCTTGGATATCGTAAATATCCTCATCAAAGATTGGTTCCTTCACTAGAGTGGAAAGAACGAACTCTACTTTCTCTTCTCCAATATCAAAAGCGAGTCTACCATTCTTGCAATCGACCATGCAGCCAGAAGTTGCAAGAAACGGTCTTCCGAGTATGATCGGGACCGGACTATCTGCAGGAATGTCAAGCACGACGAAATCAATGGGGACAAAGAATTTACCTAGCTTGACCGGGACGTCTTCTACAATACCGACGGGGCGAGTGATGGATCGATCCGCCATGTATAACGTCATCTTCACCGGTTTAGGTTCGCCTAAACCGATCTTCCTGCATAACGCAAGTGGTATGATGCTCACACTTGCTCCTAAGTCACATAAAGCGTCATATGTGACATCTCCCACTTCAATGGGAATGCAAAATGACCCCGGATCTTTCAACTTTGGGGGCATTTTCTCCTTCATGGTTTTGATGAGATCCGAAGAATCCGAACTCATCTTGACCTCTCCGAAATCTTCTAGCTTCCTCTTGTTAGAGAGAAGCTCCTTCAAGAACTTGCCGTAAGCGGGCATACCTACAATAGCATCAATGAACGGTATATTAATATGCAGCTTACTCATGAGTTCTATGAACTTACCGAATTGTTTGTCTAGGCGCGCTCGCGCTCTAGATTGAGGGAATGGTAGGGGAGGTTTGTAAGCTGGAGGAGGAACATAGACATCTTCCTTCTCCTTCCCCTTCTCTTTGTCCTTCTCTACGGGGACTTCAACGAACGTAGGCTGCGGATCGGTAGTAGTCACTCCGCTCCTAGTCGTAATCGCCATCACCCTTCCCTTAGGGTTGTCCTCCGTCTTTCCTGGAAGTTTCCCTTGATTTCTAGGAACTTCCTGCGCGTGGTTGAACATTTGGTTTTCTAAAACCTTTTGAGCTTTATCAACCTTAGAGACTTGATCATCAACCTTGATGAGGCGGTTCTCCAACCCTTGAAGCTTTCCCATAATCGTTTCCAATATGGGGTCGGGCTTCTCCTTCCCCGAAGTGTTTCCTCCATTAGATGATTGCCCCTGGCTTTTCAAAGGAGTAGAGGAAGAGGAGGGTGGAGTTAGTGAATTTGAGTTGGAAGGATAAGAGTTACCGGAATTTTGTTGATTGGAGCGTCAATTGTTGTTGTTGGAACCCCTATTGTTGTTCCAATTGTTGTTCCGGTTGTTGTTGTTTCCATTCCAATTGTTATTCCGGTTGTTGTTCCGGTTGTTGTTGTTGTTGCGGTTTGTGTTATCACCGCCATTGTTGTTGCCCAAATAACCGACATCTTTCCCTTGTTGCTTTGGGAAGTTGGTCTTGATAGTCTCCTTCAATTCTTTGATCTCATTGTTGAGGGAGAAAATCTGATTTTGAGCTTCATGTGTGTGCTTCGCTCCTTGCTCCACACGATTTCCCTCCACTTTTCGGTGGGAATACTTCTCTATGACTCTTGCTTGCTTCTCAATGAAGTCCCAAGCGTAATCTTCTCTCATGTCCATGAACGTTCCACATGAGAGGGATTGGAGGTTGCATTGCGTTCCCGCATCCAACCCTTTGTAGTAAATCTCCAGCAAGGCAAGCTTGGATATGCCATGATGAGGGCAATCCAAGAGCAAATCCTGAAACCTTTCCCAAGAATGAAACAAACTTTCGTTAGGTCTCATAGAAAAAGCATTAATCTTACCTCTAAGTTCCGCCGTTTTGGAAGGCTGAAAGAATTTGGTGAGAAACTCCGCGGAAAGGTCTTCCCACGTATCTAGTTTCCCACTAGGAAGAGCTTGATACCAAGACAACGCTTTCCCCTTCAAAGAGAAGAAGAAAGGCTTGAGCTTGTAGTTGTTGGTAGTAGCATTCTTCGGTCTCATCGTCTCCATCATACACTCAAAGTTTTGCAAGTGTTGGTGTGGAGATTCAGCGCTTGTCCCGCCAAATTGGTTTCGGCGAACAAGAGTAATAACTTGAGGGTTAAATCTAAACCCTTGCACATCTTCAGCATCAAAGTTCACGCCCAAACGGCGTGGTTGTTGTGTTGGATCCATCCGCTGGCAAAGAGTTCTTGGCTCATTATCCACACGTTCGACCCTCACATTCCTAGGTGGAATGCGGCGATTAGCGGCTCCTTGTGGATGGAAGGGATTTATGTTGATCGTGGGATCAATTTCTTCTAACGGTGGCATGGAAGAGTCACTATCATCAGCGGATGAATGACTTCTCCTTCTTCTAGATCTTGATACCCTCCTTGAGGATTGCTTGCTTCCTTTATTCTTAATGTCGCTTAACTCCATCCTCATTTGGAACATCGCATCCTGTAGTTTGCTAACTTCAGATTGATGACGATCCATTTCATCCCGGCGGAGGTTCTCATTCCATTGGAGTTGAGCGTCCTTCTCCGCCAACTCCGTTTGAAGATCACGTTCGTGTTCTTCAGCCAACTTCTTTTCCTTGCGCTTTTGCCTTAAGGTTTTCTCCAGCTCTTGATCAAGAGGTAAGAGATCCTCGGTGTTCCTAGACCTGCGCATACACTCAAGAAAATATCAAATAACGAGAGCAAGCTCCCAAGCTTGACAACCGGCTACCGAATTCGGCCGAAACCAAATCCCCGGCAACGGCGCCAAAAACTTGTTCGCCCCTAAAGGTGTGTGCAAATAAGCTTTAAATTTATAAAACTAGAATCAAGCAGCGAACCCGCAGTGTACGGATCGACGTAGCTAAGCAAGAATTCCAGAGTATCGAACACAGGGATTTGGGTGGGAACAAATTCGATTTCAGATTGTCAAGCGAGTAAGTATGAGAGTTTTGCAAATATTGGGAAAACAACAATCCTAAAGATCCAAGTATCCAGCTGTGGCAATCGATTCAAGATATACTTAATGATATAAAGACAGAGTTGAGATATGCAAAGGTATACTGAAGTAAGGTAATTGTATGGTGAAGTTCCAAAAACCTTATGTAGCTCACCTACAAGGCACTCTCTATACAGGTTGTTGAGGCTCAATATAGAAAGATTCTAAAGGTGACAATTAGTGTCAAATACCCAAACTTGTAACCCAAGGGTCAAGATTAACTTAACCGATTGAGGTTGTGACACTCACAATCGAGGTAGAGGTTGTTGAGGCTTCACTACCACCTAGAGAAGACAAGTCTAAACTAAGTTAAAGCAAATCTTTAACTTTGGATTAAAGTAAAAGCAGGTTCGTAACTTGAGGGAAATTACGGTTGGATCTTGAGATTCCACGGTCGTGGAACTCAAGAACAGCCCGTAATTTATGGTTCGTCGACGATATTTCTCGAACTCTCAGGGTCTAATCTATTTGCGATCGATCTATCATCATCTAAGCCACAACTATCAACCCTTCACCTTAGAATTGTTAAGGGTTTTTAGCCAATAACAGTCATATTGATATCAATTCAGGAATTAAAAGATGGAAAGATGAAAACTTTCAAGAACTTTCAATAAACTCCAAACCAATCTCAAAGTCACAATCAAAAACAAATATTGTCACAAGATCCGTAATAGAACAAACAATCACAATCTTAGGAAAGAAGGAAGAACGGGATGTCAATCAGTCTTCTAAATCAAACCTAAACAAGAAGAAAGATCTTCTTGCAAAATCTTCCAAAAGCTTCGATCTTCCGCCAATCCGGAAAGCGTGGAAATCCCAACAATAATCTCCACCAAGTGCGAGATTAGGGCAATTCCAAGCACGAACCTTGATCTCCAACGAGATCTCCAAATGCTTCTAAACGAGGGTAAGCGAAGGTAGCGGGAGTAAACGATCCTAAACGTCGATTATCCTCCTAAGCGATGATCAACGGCGTAAGCGAAGATGACGGAATCTCCTTTCGACCGTCTTTTTATAGGGCAAGATAAAATATCGGCCCGGCCCAATCTTCAAAAGATCGTGGCTTCAAAGTGTGGCGAAAAAGATTCGCCAAGATCACGGTCGTGGAAGTTTCCACGACCGTAATTTTAGAGCGTGGATTAGGTCACGGTTTGCAGCATATATTCCACGACCGTAATAGTTACTGGAATGCATCACGCTTTTCTACACAAGATCCACGGCCGTGGAACTGAACGTGGTTTGTAATACGGCCGTATTTTGAAGCGTGGTTTAGGGCAAGAACGTGATTCTTCCCTAGCCTCGTGCATTCCTCAAGCTAAACTCCAATTTGCTTCCTAAGAATGTCCTCAATCTACGGACTCACTCAATCAACTTCTCTTTTGCTCGATTCCGTTCGGAAATAGCTCCAAATCACCTATAATCAACATAGAACTAGTGTAGACATCCATATTGACAACATAGGAAATACTAGCTCACATATGTAGCAAAGTTCAATCGAAAACTATCAATATGAATCAAATACGTTTAGAAAACGTGCCTAAAATATCACAATATTTCATGCTAACAGACATCCCGTTCTTCCTTCTTTCCTAAGATTGTGACTGTTTGTTTTATTCTGAATCTTGTGACGATATTTGTTCTTGATTGTGACTTTGAAATTGGTTTGGATTTTATTGAAAGTTTCAGAAGTTTTCATCTTTCTATCTTTTAATTCTTGAATTGATATCAACATGACTGTTATTGGCTAAAAACCCTTAACAATTCTAAGGTGAAGGGTTGATAGTTGTGGCTTAGATGATGATAGATCGATCGCAAATAGATTAGACCCTGAGAGTTCGAGAGAATCGTCGACGAACCCTAAATTACGGGTTGTTCTTGAGTTCCACGACCGTGGAATCTCAAGATCCAACCGTAATTTCCCTTAAGTTTACGAACCTGCTTTTACTTTAATCCAAAGTTAAAGATTTGCTTTAACTTAGTTTAGACTTGTCTTTTCTAGGTGGTAGTGAATCCTCAACAACCTCTACCTCGATTGTGAGTGTCACAACCTCAATCGGTTAAGTTAGTCTTGATCCTTGGATTACAAGTTTGGGTATTTGACACTAATTCTCACCTTTAGAATCTTTCTATATTGAGCCTCAACAACCTGTATAGAGAGTACCTTGTAGGTGAGTTACATAAGGTTTTTGGAACTTCACCGTACGATTACCTTACATTAGTATACCTTTGCATATCTCAACTCTGTCTTTATATCATTAAGTATATCTTGAATCGATTGCCACAGCTGGATACTTGGATCTTTAGGATTGTTGTTTTCCCAATTTTTGCAAAACTCTCATACTTACTCGCTTGATAATCTGCAATCGAATTTGTTCCCACCCAAATCCCTATGTTCGATACTCTGGAATTCTTGCTTAACTACGTCGATCCGTACACTGCGGGTTCGCTGCTTGATTCTAGTTTTATAAATTTAAAGCTTATTTGCACACACCTTTAGGGGCGAACAATTGTGAGTGTCACAACCTTAATCGGTTTAGTTAGTCTTGATCCTTGGATTACAAGTTTGGGTATTTGACATTAACTCTTACCTTTAGAACCTTTCTACATTGAAGCCTCAACAACCTTTATAGAGAGTGTCTTGTAGGTGAGTCATAAAAGGTTTTTGGAACTTCACCGTACGATTACCTTACATTAGCATACCTTTGCATATCTCAACTCTGTCCTTATATCATTAGTATATCTTGAATCGATTGCCACAACTGGATACTTGGATCTTTAGGATTGTTGTTTCCCAATAATTCATAAAACTCCTACATTTACTTGCTTGATAATCTACAATTGAATTTGTTTCCCCCAAATCCCTGTGTTCGATACTCTGGAATTCTTGCTCAACTATATCGATCCGTACACTGAGGGTTCGCTTGCTTGATTTCTAGTTTTATAATTAAAGCTTATTTGCACGCACGCTAAATGGCGAACATGTATGAGCATGAAGCCGGCCAACATTACCGAAGAGAAAATCAAGATGAGGGCATTCGGCTTCACACTCAAAGATGCAGCGGATGATTGGTATTACCACCTTCCATCCGGGAGTATCGACACTTAGGAGAACCTCAACAATGCGTTTTTGGAGAAATACTTCCCAGCCAAGAAGGCAAATAGCTTGAATAAAGCTATAAGCAACATCGAGCAAGAGGCGGACGAAACTCTCTATGAGTACTTTGAAAGATTCGCACGCTTCCGATCCAGCTGTCCTTTCCACGGATATTCGATTCAAGATCTAGTCTTGTACTTGTACAATGGCTTGTTAGACAATGAAAGGAGGATCGTCGATGCGGCTAGTGGAGGTAACATTCTTAACTCTACCCCTGACCTTGCTTTGGAAAAGATACAGGAACTAGTTGAAGGGAAACGGAACTTTGGAAGGACCCCTTCCAAGAGAGGTGTTCATGCTGTGAATTTTGGGAAGAGTGAGATCTCCGCTGAGCTTGCGGAATTGAAGGAAATGGTGAAGAGAATAACACTTATGGGAACCCCACAGCAGCTGAAGGCATGTGGAGTGTGTGCTAACCCATACCATCCAACGGACATGTGTCCCCAAGTCCAAGATGACGATGCTGAGGTGAATGCAATGGGTTATGGACAGCCACAACAGCAAAGGCCTAGGAACGATTCCTATGCGCAGAATTTCATGCCTAATTGGCGTGATCAACAGAACTTTCGTTGGAGGGATCAACAAAATCAACAACAACCTCGACAAGGTAAGTATCAAACAACTGAGGATATGTTGCAGGTTTTGACTAAACATTTTGCTACTCATGTCCAAACAACAGAATCCAGCATCGAGAACCTTGAAAAACAGGTCGGGCAAATGGCCGAAGCCATAACAAGGATTGAAACTAGGTCCTCCAAAGGATTGCCTTCAAAGACGGTTATAAACCCCAAGGTGATGCTGGAGGAGGCCCAATCAGAGAGGTAGAATCCTTACGTCGAGCCAACGACGTAAAACAAAGGCGCTGCTCGGGAGGCAACCCGAAGGAATAAGAAGAGGAGCCTTTGTTAAGAAAACCTCCATTGCGGCACAGTGTCCCCGCCCCCGCGGTGACACCCATGCAGCGCCGCCCCCGGTGCTGTGGCGGCCACTCTCGACAGGCATGAGATTCTGCGATTTATGCTACTAACTCCTTGGTCCAGAAGAAGAAGACTAAAAGAGGATAAAGAAGGAGTTATAAGCACTTAGGAGTGAAGATCATTCACAAAGCAAAGCTTCTGTTG
This sequence comes from Fagopyrum esculentum, assembly GCA_033239045.1. Taxonomy (NCBI): domain Eukaryota; kingdom Viridiplantae; phylum Streptophyta; class Magnoliopsida; order Caryophyllales; family Polygonaceae; genus Fagopyrum; species Fagopyrum esculentum. The sequence goes on from BSUD01000007.1 coordinate 23,282,363, forward strand.
CCTCACCGCCCCCTCGGAGCAGTGTCACCGTCCCTGCGGGTGACACCATACTCCGGAGCGCAACCTGCGACTTCGCCAGCGCCAGGAACGAAGACTGTCACCGCACCTGCGTCAACCATTGGCGCCCCTGCGGTGACTTGCCCAGAAGAAGCGAAGCCAGCACCCCTACGTCTTTGCTTGCGCCTCAACCTGGGAGATGGAAGATGAAGAGTCAGTGTCACCGCCCCCGCGTTGACACTGGGACGCCCCTGCGGTTCGGCATCTGAAGCGACAGAAAGTTGAAGAGTCAGGCGTTTGAAGATCATCAATGATCCGCCCTGCGGAATTGTCAGGCCGCCCCTGCGGGCACGAAAAATATCAAACCTTTTCACCTATACCGCCCATGCGGATCTGAAGGCCGCCCAGCGACAGAGGTTTTACTCCGGCTGTTTACACCACCTTTATGGCATTAAAGGTTACTGTTTGGGCCGGCCATTTACTCCTATTTAGTGCCATTTGTAGTATATATAGACCTAGGGTTGATTGCTAGAGTCATCCAATTAGAATCCACTTTTTCCCATCATAATTCTCTTGCTACCTTTGTAATGAGTTGCTAACTCCCTTGCTACATTGGGTTGGTTTGAAGCTGCATTATTACTTTGGTTGTAAGTTCTTTCTAATATAAGTTTTCATTCAGTAATACTTTGTGTTTCCTTGATCTTCATTGTCTAATTGCATGTTTTACTATCACTTAAGATTGATCACCTTAGGTTCTAAAGTGCATGCAAGGAACTATGATTAATAGATTCCGGGTTTGGTTCTTTAATCTAGTAGTAAACTTTAAGTAATAACGGGTTGTAGTTGCTTAAAGGAAAGGAACACAAATATAACGATAAGTTTAACGGTTTTAATCTTTTCTTTATATCCCTTAGTCTTTATTTGAAAGCTAAATTGTTAATTGTTCTTGTAGGTTTATGGAACACTAACCTGTTAAGTTGTGTTGATGCCGGTTGGCTCAACACATATATATGATCGAGACAGGAGATTACTTGAAAACTTGTATAAAGGAACTCTCCAAAGTAGTAATCGCATGCTAAGAATCAACCTAGTGTAGACTCACCCATTATTGTCTTACTCGTTGTGTTACTTGCTTTCATAAGTTTTCTGTGCATAAATTCACCCAAAATCCCC
>BSUD01000007.1:23283719-23305805 GCA_033239045.1 Fagopyrum esculentum
CCCCCCCCCCCCCTTTTCTTACTTGAATCTATAATCAATAATTGAATTTAATAAGAATAACAAAACTCTCTTGGGTTCAACCCTTACTTAACCACTATACTTGTTTTAATGTTAAGTCGGGATTATATTTTGATAAGATAAAAACGACCATAGGAAAAGGTCTTGTCAGTTGGCTTGAGGGACTGTTTGCAGGCTCGAGGGAAGGACGCAAACCCTGTTAATGCGTTTGTGGTATGTGAATCTTCTTTTTTGGTATGAGTTTTCTTCTTACTTTATTTCTAGCATAACATTCTACCATGGGATCTATGTTTCCCATTGATCTATGCTCTTCACTTTTGGAATCGTTCTGCATTGGAGATTGATTTAGGGGTTTATTTGGAGTTGTAATCAAATGAGAAAACATATCAAAGGTTCTTACGATGACTTAACATGACAATACACAATCCACTATGATTAAGCAAATAAGCAGTGCACTACTTAATGTCTTAAACATTATTGATATAGCTTATTTCAGTACATTCTGGGCATTAGTGATTTGTAATTGTGTATATTTTCAGCTAGCATTCACTGGATCAACCAATACTAGAAAAATCGTGCTTGAATTGGCTACTAAAAGCAACCTCAAACCTTTGACCTTGGAGCTCGGAGGAAAATCACCCTTCATTGTATGCAAGGATGCTGATATTCATCATGTTGTTGAGCTTGCACACTTTGGTTTGTTCTTCAATCAAGTAAGTTTGTTCAATGAGTGTTGTTCTTCCAGACAACAATAAATCTGAATTGTAAGGACCTCAGTAGTAAACATCTGTATCACATTTTTGTAGAGTCAATGTTATTGTGCTGGGTCACGTACATTCGTCCATGAAAGCGTGCATTATGAGTTTGTTGCGAAAGCAAAGGCACGAGCATTGAGACGCTCAGTCGGTGATCCTTTCAAGACAGGCATAGAACAAACATGCAATGATATTCTTAGTCATCATAATTGTTTACTACTTTAGATGCTCTCACTTTGTACTTATTACCGTGTTGAAATTGACGTACGTTATAAACTTCTTAAAAAAATTGTTAATTGAATTCACACTACTGATATTAAGCGTGTGTATGTTTGGTGCTGTGTAGTATGGACTGCACAATGGAAACTCGAGATACGTTTCAAACCAAAATCCCCCAGTATAAAATGCCATCCTTGTTCGTGCAGAGTTAAGTAGAAGGACGGGGAGAGAAGCATTAAGATTCCTCTTTTGTATTATTGGGTTTAAACCAAATCATTGGTTTACCATTCTTAGTGTCTTGTTTGTGCAACTCTCTAAAAGGACATTTGTGCAGTTAATCGATTGGAAGGAAGAAAAAAAATATCTGCTATGATGAAATTCTGGTATGATGAAAATTTCTGGTATTATGAAATTATGGCACGATGAAAAATTCTGGTATTATGAAATTCTAGTATGAGGAAAAATTCTAGTATTATGAAATTCTGGTATGATGAAAAATTCTGACATTATGAAATTCTAGTATGATGAAATTATGATATGAAAAATTTCTGGTATGAAAATTTTCATACCAGAACTTCATTACAGAAAATAATAAAACAAAATTAAAAAAATTAAAAAAAAAAAACAAATTCAGTAATGAGGATACATAACAACTAACAAACATTGATTATTCTTTTTTTTTAAAATAGAGGGGTTAATTAATTTTACCTACCATTAAATGAAAGTGGTAAAAATTTATAGGGTACATTTACGAAACACAAAACTAAAAAAAACCTAGTAAACCAAATTGTTTCAAACTAAAAAAGGCCTAGTAAGCCAAATTCTTTCTTTATTTTTTTAAATAGAAGAGTTATTTACTTTTACTTACCATTAAATGAAAGTGGTAAAAATTGAAGGATACACAAACCTAATGAAAATAGGAAAGGACTTATTTGGCAAAAAGTAAGAAATAATATAAAATCCCTCGCATGACACAAACATTTAACTAAATAAATTGATGTATTATAACTATAAACCTAAAAATGGCTTTTTCTATAAATAATTTAATATTTATATACAACTAATTATATCTACAAGAATAAAAATGAATATTTTTATTTAAACAAAATCAGTAATTTATAATTTTTTTAAACTTCACCTTAATTATATATAGATGCATTAATATTTTATAGTATATTTATGTCTAATTATTATATTTATTCTAAGATTGTTCTTTAACTAACAAAGAAAGTCACTTGAAGCTAGCACCACAATTTTTATAATTAAAAGTAAAAAAAAATATATAGCAGGGGCCACATAATTATTTGCGAAATAGAAGTCATGATAAAAAAATGGCATTGTTGTTATTGAGTTTCGAACTTGAAATTATGAAAAAATACAAATTTTCACAAGCTCAATTAACCACTAAGCTATAAATATTTTGTTGTATATTTAACCAAACTCAAATATATTAATAAAGGCTAGAAAATCGAATGAGGTCCCTTACAAATTTGAGGCCCTTAGCGGTGACTCACCTCGCACACCCTTAGAGCAGTCCCTAGATAACATTGACATTAAAATAATTCAAATTGTAGCAAACATACAGGCATATGTTTTTAGGAATTCTTCGGTTTGTTAAATCCACCTCTTGGTGATCCTAGCATGAATTCCGTACTTGGTTTGGAGAATAACAGAAGACACTGGGACAACATTTTGGTTTTCAAGGACATGGACATTATAGTTGTACAAAATAGTTGCGATGGCTGTCTTCATTTGTATAAAAGAAACTTCTTTTCCTACGCATATCCGAGGACCTGAGTTGAAAGTGAAGAACTTATGAGATGGTTCATGTTTGAGTTCTCCATTCTTTGCAATCCATCTCTCGGGCTTGAATTCAGCACAATCATTCCCCCAAATAGTTTTCATTCTCGCCATGGAATAAAGGGGGATGACGACCATTGTTGAATTGGGATTCACTTCATGGCCACTAGGAAGTATATCGCGTTCAACTGGCGCTCGAGTTTGGAATGGAACCGGAGGATACAACCTTAGGGTTTCGCAAATAGTAGCATGTAGGTAGACGAAATTCGATGTCTCCTCGTGGGTAAATATATGTGTCTTCTCTTTGTTATCCTTTGATATAACTCGAGCAATTTCAATCTTGATCTTAGCCTCAATTGATGGATCTTGTGATATCATCCAGAAAAACCACGTCATGGCCGTAGAAGTGGTGTCTTTTCCGGCTAGCAAGATGGAGAGTAGACCGTCCTTGAGGACTTGATCACCGTCTCCTGAGCGGTAATATTCATCCTCCGTCACGTATGTTGTAAATATATCGTTGAACTTGTCATCTCCTGAACCTACTAAGTTGAATTTAACATGCTTATTTGACACAATTTTCGTCGAGAATTCATTCAAGATTTTTTTCGCTTTCTTAAGGATCTTCTCATGTCCAATATCCAATAACCTTTAAAATTTCCAAAATGGTGCCGGAAGTAAATGACGCATCCATACGCTTTGCATCGCATTATTCATGGCCTAATAAACAATGGAACACTATTACCATACATTATACAATAACTCAATAAGCAACATTTTATGGTTAATAAAAAAAAAATGTAGGATAAATTTGTATACCTTTGTGAATGGAACTTCATCCCACTGGAGTGAAAGAGTCATTGGATCATTTCCAACAGCCAACGTATGAGTCAAATCATATGTATACCTTGAGAACAAATCTTGCAAATCAACCACTCCACAATCGCCATTGCCTAGATGTCCTCCAGCTGCAACATGATTAAGAACAACCACAATCCCATTCTCAACCTTCTCAAAAGCCATCTCAGTTGAACACTCATTGAACCGCTTGTCACTGAAGCAAGACCGTAGGATCTTCCTGTGTGCCAACCATCCCTCATCGTCCAAGTTAAAGGGGCTGTCTCCGAACACATCGAACATCTCTCTCGACTTGGGTCCTCTGGGGAAGTTGGAGAATCTGGAGCTCGACGTGTATTGGACATTGGCAGGGTCAATGGTGAATAGTAGATTAAGATTTGGACCCTTGATGGAGAACGTCGATTGACCAGACTCATTGAACATAAAGGTAAGCCAATTAAACATGTTGTTGAAATTGGCTACAAGGGCAGGTAGCATACCGAGTATCGGCCAGTTTCGAGGGAGGCCATTCTTGTTGCTAAAGAGAGAGAAAGAAAGGTTGAAGATGAAGATTAGGGAAACAAGGAAGAATGCAACGCACAAAAATGGTAGGAGGATTGCCATGGCTATATTGTTATACGTAGTTGAGTTGTGTATTCAGTCTTCTTATAAAGGAACATATATCATATATGGCTGGACTCACCTGTCTTAATCCACTGATGTGCAGATATCGTGCATGCTACCCATGAGATTTTGCTCGCATATTATATTCGAATGTGATGCATGTTTCTATATAAACACTATTTCATTTATATATTTTGAATCTGAAGTTCATCCTAACATTTATTTTGAATCTGATGATCATGTATAAAAACTATATATTATCATAATTGATGCTAGTTCATGCTCCTCTTCATGACCAAGTCCTTTAAGTATTCTTTTCATCCAAATTACCTGACAAAGTTCTTTAACTAAGTAAATAATAATTACGATGCAATAATAACATGATAACTAAAAAAACAATATCATCATGTACAAGAAAAGATTAAAATAAATAATAATGATTGCATATCATGTTATACATGTGGCTAGCATCTTATAATACATTGTTTTTATCATAAATGTAATAGTTCGTCAACTTCCTCCTCTTCATTTCTCTTCTCTCCCCACTATAATTATTTGCTCAATTGTTTCCCCTCTTCTGCCCTACCCTTGTCTCTGCCGAAGCCGCCACCGTCGACGCAGGGAGAAGACAACGGCTGACTGTGATTTTTCCTTCCCCGATTAACCCTAACGGCTTAAAAGCTTTTGTGTAAATTGTAATTATTATCCCATATTTCTATTTTGTGTTTTTGGCCCAATTTTTTGTTTTTAACAATTATAACCTGCTGGATTCATTACCAAAAGGGCCCATGTTTTTATTTATGATTAATGACCCATACTTTCTGGAATTTGAAATTATGCCCTCTTTACGTGAAATTATAGAAAACGGTGGATGATGACCCCAAGTTCCTAAAATTGTTATATTTGCCCATAAAGTGCTTTTACGGTTTTTAAACTTCGATTTATTATACGATTTTTATCTTATAGTTATATATAATATATATTATGCCCAAATTTAGCATACAAGCTAACTTTTTTTAGTTTTGGTTTTAGGTACGGAAACGACCCCGTTAAAGCCCTAACGAGTCCAAGTTCGACAACCGTCTTTTGACACCGTGTGAGTACTCTCTCCCTCGATCTAGTAATGTTTAGTAGTAGTATCATGCTAGGTTGGATCTAGCATAATGTAGTAAGAATGCCAAGTAGTGGTTGTGGAACCTTAGGTGAGTTTTGAGGATTGATGTCGTTTTAAGGCTTTAAGTTGTTTGGTTGAACATGTGAGAACTTTGAGGCTTGAGGTTTGGAGTTGTATGATCTTGAAAGATCATTGAGACTAGGAATGAATTATCCTAGAATATGTTGTGGTTATGTGATCTTGTAAGATCGTTGGGACTAGGAGTCGTTACCTAGCTTGGTTATGGTTTATGATCTTGTAGAGATCATTGGGACTAGAAGTCTGAGGACTTCTAGCATGTTGGTTAGTTGGTTGATCGTGTACCTTGTTTGATCAGGCGTTGAGTGTTTTCCTGCGGGAAGCTAAGTACGGGATAAATCAAACTTTTATCTTTAAGTGAGGTAAGTCCTCAAACATACTTAGCTAGCTTTTGCGTATTAGTTTGACCATGATGGTGGTGTGTGTTTAAATATGTTTAAAATAACAAAACCGGACGAGGACGACCCATATATATTAATTGGCCCAAGTGTATTATAATCGGACGGTGACCACTTGCTCAATTCAAAAAGGGGAAACTGGGATGTGTTCTGCGACCAGTCCGACAGGTAACGGAGGGGTGCATCGCTTTTATTCCGGTCGGTGAAAGGAGATAAAGACGAGATCACAGTGATTCTCGTGTGACAACATAAGTTGAATTAGTAAAGGAGATAACATAAATAAAGATAATAATCGGATTGTGTGCAAGCATATTGATGTATTTTACTTTATCTTATGTGTGTATGTGCCTTTATCGTATTCTAATATTTGGAATGTTAGCTAACGGTTTTAAACCAATGTTGTAGATGCCCTGCAAGTTAGGGATTCTTCCGAGTGACTCGGAGGAGTGGGAAACCGGGGTTCCCGTACATTATAGGACCGGGATTGGGTTCTATATTATCGTTGTCGTTTGTACTTTCGTTATCATGGATGTATGTTGTTTGAGAACTCGGATGTAGTCTTTCTTTCACTTGTTTTTGGGATCATGTCATTGCATTAAAAGTATTTCCATTTTTCCTTTTATTTATGCCTTGTTGCAGGATCTGGTGAAATTGTTGTTAAGCTAAGGATCGGGACCCATTGTGTGGTCCTAGCCCGTAGCGCACTGAGTTCCGCGGATATAGGGTTTTACACAACATCAATGTAAGTCTCCTCCTTTACTTTCCCTTTTCCCTCCTGTTGCATGCTTCTTCTTCTTCTTCTTCTTCTTCTTCTTCTTCTTCTTCTTCTTCTTCTTCTTCCTTCTTCTTCTTCTCCTTCTTCTTCTTTTTCTTCTCGACAAGAATCAAGATCAACTCCTGATTCTAGTTGGACATCGTTTGGTTGTTGTATGTATACATATAGGCTCTTGTGATTGAGTGTGTGGTGTGAAGAATCATAGAGGAAAGCTATAACCAGCCCGGTGTGTTTTTGTTGTCGAAGGAGTCCCGACGTTCGCTTTTGTAACCTTGCTTCCCCCGCGGCTGCAAACTACCGCCCCCGCGGCCTCATCTCAGACGTCACCCCCGCGTCCCTTTGTCGCCGCAATCGCGGCCTCAACTCCTATCACTCGCGCCTTCACACCAGTGACTATTTTTATTTGGTAAGTTGTTTCCATTCTTGCTTCCATATCCTTTCTCGGAGTTAGATCATGCAAGGCTGGACATAGATGAACTAGGGTGAATGCCAGTTAGTGGCTTGTGGATTCCTAAGAGTTTGGTTATGGTTTGAGCACCTTGAGCTTGTGTTGGTGACGCTATTCCTTGAGAATCTTGAGACTAGGAATTGTGCTTCTTAGCATGTTGGAGATTTGTTAGAGATCATTGAGACTAGAAGTGGGAGCCTTCTAGCATGCTGATGTAGACCTTGTAGAGGTCAATGAGACTAGAAGTGTGTAGACTTCTAGCATTTGGGTTATTTCCGATTCGTGATGCCTTATTTGAACAAGCATAGCTCCTTTCCTATGGGAAGTTGAACAGTACGTTTAGCTGATTTTTGAGTTACCTTTGGTTTAGGCAAGTCCCTTGGACTTACTTAGTTGTATTCCGTGTATTAGTTTGATTATATTGGTGGTATTTGCTTACTTTATCGTTATAACGAAAAAACGGACTAGAACGACCTTATACCGTAATTGGCACAAGTGTATTATAACCGGGAGGTGACCACTTGTCCAGTTCTACTGGAGAGTGGGAGGTGCTCTTGTGACTAGGCCCACGGGTCACGGATAGATGCATATGATATATTCCATTTGGTAACGGAAACAGGGGCGAGTTTCGGGTGATTCTAGTGTCACAACCTAAGTTGAATTAGTAATGTATGGCTTAATAAAAGATAATAACCGGCTTGTGTATGTGAATGCTATATGTTTATGTTTTATATGTGTTTGTGCCTTTATCGTTAATCTGATATCTAGAATGTTAGCTAACGGTTTATATCGTTGTTGTAGATGTCCTGCAAGTTAGAGATGTTGCTGAGTGATCCGGACGAAGTGGTCATCCGGAGTTCCCGTACATTATAGGACGAGATCAGGGTTTATTATTATGGTTTTGTCTTTTCAGTTTGTTGTTGAACTCGACTGAAAGTCTTTCGTTGTTCCTTTGTTATACTTTTCATATTTTATCTATTTTGGTTTTCATTTATTGTGCCTTGTTGCAAGATCTAGTGATATTGTTGTTACTCTAAGGGCCGGGACCCATTTTAGGTCATAACCCGTAACGCTCCGAGTTCCTTGAATTTGGGGTGTTACAGGTAGAACTTTTTCAAGTATTGAGGTCGTTTTTTTGAAAGGAGAATTATGATATTTATTATCAATCAAAAAAATATCGAGGTATGTAATTTCAATGATTTATGATTTATGATGATTTATTAAATTTATGGATATGTTGTTATTATTGTCTCATGCATTTGCCTTCATTATTTAAGACATAAGACATGAATTTCCTTTCTTGTAAATAGACAAAAAAAAAATATGATAATTTTGCACCTAGTTGATTAGTTATGTTATTATGATGTTAACTATTTTATTTTATTTTATTTCGTGTGATAGGTACACCTTGTTTGAATATTATTTGTGGAGCAACTACAACCTTTTGATCATATGGAAGATAATGTTACTTTTTACATTTGTGTAACTTAAACTTATCATTTTGTGTTGGTTTGCAAAATTTTTGAATCTTATCATTTTATGGAACAATGGATGCTACAACTATTTGTATCAAACTTGGAGATGCAAAAAATATGTAATTTAAACTTATCATTTTTGTAATATCCGAAATTTTTTTTTGGAAACCCAATCCGAGTTACATTTATCGGATCTAACCAAACGTTACCGGAAACGGGCCCATCTTTATTTCTTGCCTTCAGCCGCCCTAGCGGGCCATTCTCACTCAGCAGGCTTGACGGGTCCAACTTTTCCTTTTCCTTCAACAGACCTAGTCAACCCATTACTTCAGAAGCACAAAAAAAAAGGGTTGCTTCACCTCTTTGCCAACTAGACCTTTTTTTTTTTTCTTGTCGCTACCTCTTAAGTAAGCAGCTCCCAAGTGCCCATCTTCCCCTCCACGTTCATCGGGTCTATTTCTCTCCTATCTCCCCTTATCTTTCTTCCCGTAACGATTTCGGAGTGTCCCTCTATACCAGCCACCTTCGGCTCCTCACTTCAAAAGCCAATTCCCAAGCCTTGAGACCTCTACCATCAGCGTCTTCAATCGGCAGAGGAGACCTTCAGCGGAGCTACCTCGCTTCAACGATCGGCAAAGAAGCAGGTATCTTCTTACTCCCTTCACCGGATACGGGTTTATTTCAATCTCTTCCAGCATGTACGATGCTAGCCTGAAACGTGTTTCCCTCTCACCTGTTGTTACATATTTGAAGAGAGAGAGAGAGAGAGAGCTTGTTCCAGTCAACACCGATCGAGGTCCCGGATCCATTGCGCGAGAGATCAAGACCGAGGGCACACTCTTACCGATACGGGTAATTCTTTTCCGCCGACGACAATCCTGCCCGGAGTTCTCCTCGTGACAAACAACAATCTCCCTCCTCGCAGTCTGGTAAGTTTTTGTACCTGCTGTGTGTAGATGTAACTTACGAGTGATGATTTTTGGGGCTGTTGTTGTAGGGATTTTTTATCGTCATAAGAATCGAACCTGGATCTTTGGTGTTTAGTTGGAAATAGGATTTTGCTACCAGGGGGTTTCAAACAAGAGATGTGTAGGAATAGTTTGTTTCAGAATTATGTGGGCAGTAGGGATCGAAACCATGACGATCTGCATATCCCTTGTTTTTCCTAAAATCACGTGTTGAGCTAATGACTTTGGGGATAATTTTCGATGTCTTATAGTGATCATCCACCGTTGAAGTTTTGATATATTGTATATAGATATATGTAGTTTGATGTATTAAAATTTGGTATGATCAACAGTTAGATTCGGATTTGTGATATCCCGAAGTTGGGTATAACTAGAGTTAGTTATAAAAGAGTTGTGATAGGTCTATGAGTGTGTTCTTGGAGATTGATTGAGAGTGTGTATCTTTATAGATTTATATCATAAGAATAATCATGGCTTTACATGTGAGTAAGTGTTCTCGGATGTTGGGACCGAGAGTAACGTGTGAGCTGGGCTTTATGTCTTGTGGTTTCAGTGGAAGTTCTTGAGACTAGGATTGGGACATCCTAGCATATTATTATATGATCGTGTGAGAATTTTGAGACTAGAAGTAGTAACCTTTTAGCATGTGGCTATGATATTGTAGAGATCATTGAGACTAAAAGCATGTCGGTTAGTCGTTGATTGATGTGCCTTGTTTGTTCAGGCATAGAGTACTTTCCTGCGGGAAACTGAGCGTGATAAGAGAGCTGGGATTCGCTTAGATACGGGACTAGGATGACCCATATGTATATTATTTGGTGTGTGTTTAGTTTGACTTGTAATGGTGGTGTGTGCTTATTAGTTTATCGTTATAACCTAAACCGGACTAGGATGACCCATATGTATATTATTTGGATCAAGTGCATTAAAACCGGGCGGTGACCACTTGTCCAGTTCTACAGGAGATTGAGAGGTGCTCTGCGACTATTCCAACGGGTACACGGTGAGATGCATCGGTTCCATTCCAGTTGGTACAAGGGGACAAATGCGAGTTTCAGGAGATTCTCGTGCCATAAAATAAGTTGAACTAGTAATTGAATAACTAAATAAAAGATAATAACCGGATTGTGTGTAAGTATGCTATATGTTTATATTTCCTTACGTGTGTTTGTGCCTTTACTATTATTCTAATATTGGGAATGTTTTCTAACGATTTTAAATTGATGTTGTAGATGCCCTGAAGGTTAGGGATGTTGCCGAGTGATCTAGAGGAGTGAGCAGTCGGGGTTCCCGTACATTTTAGGACGGGTTTGACTTTGTGTCTTGTGTTATATTTATATTATGTTTATGACGTTTTGGTCTTTGTAGATCGAGAACTCGGCTAGAGTGTTTCGTTCATTTGTATTTGGGAATCATGACATTTGCACTACATGTATTTTTGTTTTGACCTTTTATTTGTGCCTTGTTGCAAGATCCGGTAAAATTGTTGTCATGCTAAGGGTCGGGACCCATTGTGAGGTCCTAGCTCGTAGCGCCCTAGTAAGACCAGAGTTTTTGCCTTCACCGCCCCGCTGTGAAGAGGGCCGCCCCTGCGGCTAACGACAGATCGCACCCGATCTTTCTTTTGTTCATTTTATCTTCCTTCCATAGATAGAATATCCGATATTCTATCTTATGGGCAGGTTTCCTGATCTTCTTTCTAACCCTAGACGCCCTTTCCGTCTATCGTTCCAGCCGTCTCCTATATAAACCCGTCTTCTCTTCTTTTTCCCGTTTCTTACTTTCATCTTCAACCCTGAGAGCTGCAGCCTTTCCTTGCTTCCTTGTGATCTTGTTGAACGTGTAAGTTCTTCTTTCTCTATTCTTCCTCACGTTCTTATAGTTGCTGCATGCCTTCTCCTTCTGTTTCGTTTCTTCTTCGTTCTTCTCTTTTCTTCTTCTCCAAGGATCAACCTTGAGCCTTGATTCTTGTAGAACATTCCGTTGTTGATCCTTTGATGTTCACAGGCTCCCTTGGTTGAGTTGTGACGTGTTTGCGCACTGAGAAGAGCAAGCTTTAGCCTTTGTTGCGTTCCTTGCTGAACGTTTGCTGAACGTGTAAGTTCTTCTTTCTCTGTTCTTTCTCACGTTCTTATCGTAGGACGTAGCCAAGACAGCATTTTGGACCAGATATGAACACAACGAGTTTGTAGTGATGCCATTCGGGCTCACGAATGTGCCCGCAGTCTTCATGGAGTTGATGAACAGCATCTTCATCGACTTTCTAGACCAGTTTGTAGTTGTCTTCATAGACGACATTCTAATTTACACTCTTAGCAGAGAGGAGCATGCAGGACACTTGAGGATCGTTCTTCAGGTCCTACAGGATCGAGAGCTTTACGTCAAGCTCTCTAAGTGCGAGTTTTGGATGTCCGAGGTAGCATTCCTTGGTCACATTGTTTCAGCTGAAGGGATCAAGGTAGATCTAGCAAAGATCAAGTCAGTAGCATCTTGGCCGCCTCCTAAGAAGGTCAAGGAGGTAAGCAATTTCCTAAGATTGGCGGGCTACTACAGGCGTTTTGTTGAGGGCTTTTCAGTAATCGCCCGACCGCTCACTTCCTTGCTGCGGAAGTCTACGAGGTTCGTATGGTCCGAGCCGTGCCTGTAGAGCTTCGAGGAGCTGAAGAAGAGGTTGACCTCTGCTCCTATCCTAGCTCAGCCAAAGGGCATTGAGGATTTTGTAGTTTAAAGCGACGCATCCAAGCTGCGCTTGTGATGTGTTTTGATGCAGAGGGGTAAGGTGATTGCTTACGCGTTTAGACAGTTGAAGACGTACGAGAGAATTACCCTACTCATGACCTTGGTTTGGATGTTGTGGTTCATGCTTTGAAGATTTTGAGACATTATTTGTACGGAGCTACGTGTCAGATATTCACAGACCATAAGAGTTTGAATACATATTCACTCCGCGGGAGTTGAATAACCACCAGCGCAGATGGTTGGAGTTGATCAAGGACTTTGATCTTGAGATCTTATACCACCCGGGGAAGGCTAACGTGGTAGCAGATGCCCTCAGTAGGAAGACTCCCCGGGAGATGGCGGTCGCTAGACTGACAGCTCAGCCACAGTTACAACGAGATTTGGCATGGCTAGAGATGGATATCCACTTCCCGGATTCCGACAGTCAATTTTCCACCTTGGAGATAGTACCTAATCTGTTGGCCGAAATCCGACAGAAGCAGAAGAGTTGTCCAGCTTTGACGCAGATCCGAGACCGGATGTCTCGAGGAGAGGCACCACTGTTTGCAGTTGGTGCTGATGGACTTTTGAGACGTCAGGAGCGTGTTTGTATGCCTTCAGATCGAGAGTTGAGACAGAGGATCCTTCAGGAGGCTCACTCTTCACCTTACTCAGTACATCCCGGTGCGAGTAAGATGTACCAAGATATCAGACGCTCTTTCTAGTGGGGAGGTCTAAAGCCAGACGTGACAAGATATGTAGCTCAGTGTGCGACCTGTCAACAGGCCAAGATCGAGCATCATAGACCAGGAGGGGAGCTACACCCACTTCCTGTCCCTCAGTAGAAGTGGGAAGACATCTCTATGGATTTTGTGACCGGTTTGAGACCGAGTCGTAGTTTTGATGCTATCTGGGTCATCGTAGATCGACTGACAAAGACCGCACGTTTCATTCCGATCAAGGAAACGTGTCCGGTGAGTCGATTGGCAGAGGAGTTCATGAGACAGATAGTGAGACTTCATGGAGTACCTAAGACTATAGTCTCTAATAGAGACGGACGGTTCACTTCGAGATTCTGGCATTAGGTTCATGCCGCCCTAGGTATGAGTCAGCATTTCACGACTGCTTATCATCCTCAAACCGATGGTCAGTTTGAGCGGACCATCCAGACTCTGGAGGACATGTTGCGAGCCTGCGTGTTAGACTGGGGACAGGTGTGGCCAGATCACCTTCCCTTGGTGGAGTTTCGTATAACAACAGTTGGCACACATTGATTAGGATGACTCCTTATGAGGCTTTATACAGATAGAGATGCCGTACACCGTTGTTTTGGGACGAGCCTAGTAGTGCTAGCTGAGTAGCACCTGAGCAGATTCTGGATGACATGGCTCGAGTAGCAGTGATCCAAGAGCGGATTTTAGCAGCACAGAGTCGACAAAAGTCTTATGCAGATAAGAGGCGCATACCTCTGGAGTTCAGTTTTGGAGCTCAGGTTTGGTTTAGAGTATCCCCGACACGAGGCGTCAGACGTTTCGGTGTCAAGGGGAATTTGAGCCCCAGATATGTTGGACCATTCGAGATTCTTGAGCGAGTTGGAGAGACAGCATACAAATTTGCGTTGCCATCGAGACTCGAGGGTGTTCACCCAGTCTTCTATGTGTCTCAGCTCCGGGAGTACATACCAGACCCGAGACACATCGTCAGTCACGAAGATCTAGTGATCGAACCAGACCACACGTTTGTAGAGCACCCGGTGGCTGTCTTGGAGTGTAGTACGAGACGCTTGTGTTCAAAGAATATACCGATGTTGAAGATCCAGTGGTCGATGCAAGGAGCTAATAAGGCAACTTGGGAGACAGAGGATGGTATCCAGAGGAACTATCCGGAGTTTTACGTTGAGTTGGATGCACTGTTAGAATAGTCGTTTTGTTTTGTTTTCCTTTTGTTGCGTTGCGTATGCTTTTTGTGACGTTTTGAGTTACGTGCCCCGAGTGGGAATATATGAGTTTAGTTCTGTTTTTGTGTATTGTTGTGATCATAGGTCTTTTGCAAGTTTCGGGATGAAACTTCTTTTTAGGGGGATCTGATGTAAGACCCGAGTTTTTGCCTTCACCGCCCTGCGGTGAAGAGGGCCGCCCTTGCGGCTGACCGCCCTTGCGGCTGACCGCCCCGCGGCCAAGATGATTCGCCCCTGCGGCTGACGACAGATCACGTCTGATCTTTCTTTCGTTCATTTTATCTTCCTTCTATAGATAGAATATCCGATATTCTATCTTGTGGGCCGGTTTCCTGATCTTCTTTCTAACCCTAGACGCCCTTTCCGTCTATCGTTCCAGCCGTCTCTTGTATAAACCCGTCTTCTCTTCTTTTTCCCGTTTCTTGCTTTCATCTTCAAACCTGAGAGTTGCAACTTTTCCTTGCTTCCTTGTGATCTTGCTAAACGTGTAAGTTCTTCTTTCTCTGTTCTTCCTCACGTTCTTATAGTTGTTACATGTCTTCTCCTTCTGTTTCGTTTCTTCTTCGTTATTCTCTTTTCTTCTTCTCCAAGGATCAAGCTTGAGCCTTGATTCTTGTGGAGCGTTCCGTTGTTGATCCTTTAATGTTCACAGGCTCCCTTGGTTGAGTTGTGACGTGTTTGTACACTGAGAAGAGCAAGCTTTGTCCCTTGTTGTCGTAGGAGTCAACAACGCTTCTGCACTGTAAATCGCCCCCGCGCCTCTGTTGTGCCGCCCCCTGCGACCATCTGCCCCTACGCCTGGTCTAGCCGCCCCTGCGGTTTCCTCTATAGCAACTCCCGTTTTTGGTGAGTTGCTTCCTTCCTTCCTTTCCTCGTTCCTTTCTTGGTTTCTTATGGTTGTTCCTTGTCCCCTGAGTTGTTGTAAGACTAAGGTTGAGCCCTTAGCTTGTGGAGATCTCTTAGAGATCCTTTAGACTAGAAGTTATAGACTTCTAGCACCCGTTTCGTTTCTGATTCGTGATGCTTGTGTGAACAGGCTTTCCTTGCTCCTTTCCTTAGGGAAACTGAGTTTTTCCTGAGTGTTCTCTGAGTTGTTGCTGAGCTTTTGAGTTACCTTCGAGTGAGGTAAGTCCCTTGGACTTACTTAGCTTCATTCCGCGTATTAGTTGGATTGTATTGGCTTGTTTGTGTTGCTTATCATGTTTATAACGAATAACCGGAATAGGACTCACCCTTTATTACCTTTAATTGGCCCAAGTGTATGATAACCGGGCGGTGACCACTTGTCTAGTTCTACAAGAGACTAGAATGTGCTCTTGCAACCTAGGCCCTGGGTTACGGATAGTACTAACCTATTCCTATTGGTAGACGGAAGCGGAGGCGAGTTTTGGGAGATTCTCGTGTGACAAAAGAAGTTGAATTATTTATGGATAACCTTAATGAAAAATAATAACCGGTTGTGTGCAAGCATGCTATGTGTTTTCTTTACCTTATGTGTGTTTGTGTCTTTACGCTCTTGCTAGTATCTATAATGTTAGCTAACAGTTTATACCGTCGTTGTAGATGTTCCGTAGGTTCAGGATGCTGCTGAATGATCCGGATGGTATGGTCAGCCGGGGTTCCCGTACATTATAGGACGGGATCGAGTTTATGTTTCTTTTGTTGTTTCCCTTTTGTTTTGAACTCGGTTGCGAGTCTTTTACGTTTTTCTTTATTTGAACCTTTGATTTTATATTGAGTTTTGGTTTTCATTCGTCTGTGCCTTGCTGTATGATCCGTTTGTTGTTGATACTCTGAGGGTCATGACCCATTGTGCGGTACTAGCCCGTAGCGCTTCGAGTTCCTAAAACTTGGGGTGTTATAGCCCCGAGTCCCGTGAATTCGGGATGTTACAATTGTGTGTAGGCTTTATCTCCAAATGAATTTATGAATTATACTTAATTTTGTCGATGAAAATGTTGGTGTTTCATATATGATTGGAGACTTGGACTTAACAATCTAATGAGATGGTAATTAGTGATTTGTTATTCAAGTTGAATTTGCATAATTGATTTATACATTAAAACAGTCAGTGTATGACTAACTTATTTTTATAAATTATCCTATTGTTAGGTAAAATTTATCTATTTTTTCTCTTAATAAATTATGTAAATAGTTATCAGTTTAACTAAAAAATTATCTATGTAACTTAAATTGCCTTATTTGTACGCAATTTCAAATAGATAGGGTTATCGAGTCATTTCGGGTCGGTTTACTTTGGGCTATCGGGTCATTTGGGTGACTTCGGACTACCGGGTCATTCGGGTTGGGTTACTTCAGGCTATCGGGTTATTTCAGGTCAGATTATTCGTGCAATTGGGGTGGGTTACTTCGGGTCATTTATTACTTCAGGTTAAATTGGTTTCAAGCGGGTCAGTTTTGGGTATCTGCTTTTTTAAATTTTCAGGGGCCGGTTCGGATTTGTCGGGTCGATTTCATGGGTCGGGTCAACTTTTGACAACTCTAGTAAACACATTGAACATGATATCAATTAGCTATTACCTAAGACGAACAAAAAACATAACACGAATACAAACTTTGAAGTATAGTACACGAACAATATCAATCAAAATCAATGATTTATACACAACACAAGACAATAAACGTGAATATTCAAAATAATGATGAACTATCTTTGATAATTAAAGATATATGACATTATACACATGCGTACAAAGTATATTATTTTTTGGGATAGGAAAGTAACCTGACAAATCAATCATTTCATGGATATAAAAAATAAAAAGTTCTCGCACATAAGGTACGAGAGGCCAAGTTATTCGATTAAATAAAAATAATAAAATTTTAGAAAAAAGTGGCCTCTCGCACATAGGGTGCGAGAGACCAAATTTTAAAAATATAAAATTAGGCCTCTCACACCCTATGTGCAGAGGCCAAATGATTAAAAAAAATTAAGGGGGCTACTATAAGGAAAAATGGTTGCTATTATCATCTCCTAAAGTATTCTTATATACCCTCTTCTTTAATATTACCTTGAATGCAATAGTGAAGAATATAAAGACCTCCAACATAACATCAAATGATTATTAGAAGAGTGTCGGCATCCAATCAACACATATTACATTGAATGCAACTCCAATACTAATACCCAACATAAGCATAGGGTGGAACAAAATTGCCAATTAAGTCATAATTAATGATGGGCACACAAGAGCTTTCTCATTACTGACAAACACATCTAAATCAAACTTTCAGTTTTACATATTTTATAATTTAAAGAGTGTAAATCAACATCACAAAACACAATCATTTTGGCTAAACATCTTGGTATCCATAGAAAGTTGAGAGCTTTTGAAAGAACACCAAGATGAACCGGTTAAGATACATTGCTAGCCTTTGAGATAAAATTAGGGATTTTAATTTGATTGTCAGACGATAAAAAGTGAGAGTCTAAATCAACAACACATATCAAAAGTGATACAATTAGAGATTTTTAAATCAAAGAAGCAAAGTGTGAGAGGAAAGTCTAGGCAAATGTCCTAAAATTTTATGCTAGGAAGAGCCAACAATTATAGTGTTTTCATATAGCATGTAAAAGGAAAGTAATTTCTTGAAAAAACATAGTTAACCAATAACAGAGATTCCAATAACAGGTCCAACTTAGAACTCCCGCTAAAAATGAATTGGAAAATGTTAAAAATATATGGGAGAATTTGGCCTACTAGGCCTTTTTGAGAATACGATTTAGTAAGTGTACCCCATGATTTTTTACCACTCTCATTTAATGGTTGGTAAAATAAATTAACCCTTCTATTTAAAAAAAGAATGTTTGTTATTAGTTAATTGTTATGTAAGCGTTAGTTTTAATTTTTAATTACTGAATTTGTTTTTTTATTTTTTTTTAATTTTCTGGAATGAATTTCAGATACCAAAATTTTTCACATACCAGAATTTTTCACATACCAGAATTTTTTACATACTAAAATTCTTACATACCAGAATTTTTCACATACCAGAATTCTTCCCATACCAGAATTTCACATACCAAAAAATTTTTTACTTGAATTTTTCATACCAGAATTATTTTTTTTTGGTCATTTTTTATTTTTTATAATTTTCTGGTATGAGCTGTAAGTTTTATGTCATACCAGAATGTTCATGGACAGATTACGCCTTTGTGTACAGATTGGGTAGGATGAGCTGTAAGGACCAAATCATACTAGAAGTTTTATGTCATACCAGACGTTCATACCAGAATTTTTCATACCAGAATTTTTTTATTTCTTTTTGTTATTTTTTATTTTTTATAATTTACGTACCGGAATTACATACCGCAATTACACACAAAAGATGCAATGATCAAGAAACTATATAAAATCAAAATTGATCAAGTTTTATCAAATCCCTATACGTAGTGACCAATCATGGTTCCAGTATCAGTGCAGTGCTCTAATGTGTTATGATGTATAAGCATATCATCCACTTGGATCGAAATTCATCATCCTAAAAGAAATCCATCACCATCTCAGGCTCTACATCTTCAATTTCCACAAACCTAACTATCTCTTCTCCAAGCAAACAACCATAATTGAACAGAGATGTCGTTTGGATCTATTCTCATTGGACACTTTATCATGGAACCACCATCTTGTCTTGTAACGCCCCGAAGTCTCAAAACTCGAGACGTTACTGGTTAGGACCTCACAATGGGTCCCGACCTCAGTTTAACAACAATTTTACTAGGATCTTGCAACAAGACACAAATAAGAAAAACCGAAATTCATACAAACAGTATATTAAAGAGATGAATGCAGCAATGTCTAACAACCCATGGTACTTAATCACATAACAGTCTACTGTCATAATATGAAGAAGGAAACAACAAAGCAAACACCCAACCCCACTCTAAAGAGTACGGAGACCCGGCTGACCACTACGTCCGTATCACTCAGCTGCTGCTCTAACATGCGGTAAATCTAAACAACAAAACAAAATAACCATTAGCTAGCTATCTAAACGTTAGACAAATGAGAATAGCACACACACACACATCATAGCAAAAGTAAACACTCATCATGCTTTCAAACAATTCATTTATTATCTTTGCTTAGATCATTCACTCTTACTAATGATACTTATTTTGTGACACGAGGGATTCCAAAACCTCGCCTCCGCCCCGTGTACCAATCAGGAATGGATCCGATGCATCTCACCTTGTACCTGTATGGTCTGGGTATAGAGAGCCTCCCAGTCTCCTGTCAGAGTTGGGCAGTGATGTCACGGCCCGTTATACAAACACTTGGGCCTTCAAAATAATAATAACAGTCGTCCTAACAAATTGTTATTATAAACACGCAGCACACACACCACTATCGTCATTCAACTAACATCCAGAAACTATCTAAGTCACATAGACTTACTTGAATCAAATCTCCACTCTCGTAATATCAACTCGGTCTGCAACCGTAGAAACTCAACCGCCTGTTATACAAGGCAAGCGGATCAAATATGTATCTCACTTCCTTAGAAGTCTCTAACTTCTAAGATATTCAATCGATCATAAACAAATTACCAAAATACCCTCATAAGGGTAAAAAAAGACTATTTTGTCCGTGGGTCTAAAAACCCTAGAAATATTCCTAGAATATTTCAAAAACGTCCTATGGAACCAAAAACCAAAAACTAAAACTCACAAGGAAGATTAGCTAAGTTGGAAGGTTTTCCCAACTTTTAACTTTCATGAAATACTCTCTAGGATCCTATTTCGACCCAACTTAAGATACTCATACAAAAAATCTAAAATTCTCAAATAAAATATCTAACCTTTCTATGCATTACACTCTACTCATTAGAAGAAATAAATCTCAAAAAGGATCAATAATTAATCCTACACAAAATCCCAAGTTGACTCCTCTGTGTAAAATCTCCCATACTTAGCCAAAAATCTGCATTTTACCAAACTACACAACTAGCCTATTTTGGAACCTTATAAATCTCGATCCGACCGTTGGATCGATCCCAATTTTTAATACATCACAGAATACATATCCCTCTATCACATATTAAAATTTGAACGGAAAAAGATGAGTCTAACCTATCTAACCAAAGGCTTAAAGACGACTACAACACCTAGTTTCTAGAAAATCAAAAATCAGAAAATAAAATATTTGATCTTAGGTTCGATTCTCTTTAGAAGCAGAAAACCTAACTAAACTCAACTCCATTTATCTATACTTCATCACTATACCAAGAGAGTCATAACTACACTCATACATTACATGTCCAAGTATCTATGTAAGATTAAAACTAACTTAACACCCAGGAACTACAAACATGAACCTGAAGCTTCTAACCTCAACCCATACTTAACACTCCTTGTCTAATAGTTATCTCCCCCCCTGCTCTTACTATCTTCCTAACACATGTGTACACCTAAGCTACTACAACAACACGGAGGAAGATATGCAAATCTGCGAGGTGAAGAAGACTCACAGTCTTGGGATATGGCTCGATCGAAACACTCGCTAACAACCCCAACAAGGAGAAGAATACGGTATGGCTTGCTGGCGTGGCCCCCCTCAAGACACCTTCGTTTTGGTTCATTGTATCGAGACAACGCCGGCCTGTGCAGACATGTATATAATGTGCCAAGTCCTTGCCGATCGGACTCAACGTGAAGAAGGTGTGAATGACTTACCTCCAAGACGGCAGTGGAGATGGTGTGTCGCTTGGTCTTGTCATCTATGTGCCTGAAAGGGAATGCCCTACGTCTGCTGCATACGGGAGGGAACAATCTTCTCTGATGGTGATGTTTGATACTGGAAGCCGGCGGTGAAGAAGTATCAGGACAGTAGTGTGTTCCCTCTGTGGTGATCTCTCGAGCTTGGTGTGCAGCAACCTCGGTATGGCGCCGATTGCAACAAGGATGGCTCGGTTGTGGTTGAGTGAGAGGAGGAGAAGGAGAAGGTCATCCAAGCGTGACAACGACTCCCTACTCGTACCCAAGGATCCAAATGGCGCGAAAACGGCTGCCCGTTCCTGTTCGAGGAAGACAACGCTGCTTCTCTCTTTGTTGCGCTGTAATAACTGTTGGCGTGACCGACCGTGAGCGAGACCACGTTTTGTCTGGACGAGAAGGCTCGAAGGTGAGGATGGAGAACCGATCTACTCATGGATGGCGGTTGTTTTCGAAGGTCGACAACTGCCATTGTCGATTGATCTCGACTGAGGCTCCCCGCTACTGAAGCCGAAAGGAGGACAGTGTTTCCAACTTCGGCCGGTATGGACTAGTCTGGCGCAGGGATCACCGGTGGCTACCTTGGTGTGCTATTTATTGGTCTGAGCAAGATACGACTTCTTTGAAATAAATTGAATCAACTCATAAAACTAAATATTTTGGTAGGATTTCATGTATTTTTTGAGTTTTTTCTTTTATCGCGAAAATTTTTTAATTTCGGTTATTGAGATTCAGGGACAATTCGGATTAATAGTTAAAGATAGATATTACCCCCCCCTTTTTTTCTTTTCAAACAAATTGAAATGATTGAAGTACTTCTATTTGGAATCGTTTTAGGTTTGATTCCTATTACTTTGGCTGGATTATTCGTAACTGCATATTTACAATATAGACGTGGCGATCAGTTGGACCTTTGATTAGTTAACAAATCTTTGTTGATTGACCTCCTCTGGCTTAAATAAAGAAAGGAGGTCAATTTTCGATTATTATTTACGTCTAATTAGAACTAACAAGACTGGACTCACGCTCTGTAGGATTTGAACCTACGACATCGGGTTTTGGAGACCCACGTTCTACCGAACTGAACTAAGAGCGCTTTCTTATCACAAACAGTAAAGAAAAAAAATGCCTTTTGTAACCCAAAACTCTATCTTGCATTCATATCACAT
>BSUD01000007.1:23305815-23332742 GCA_033239045.1 Fagopyrum esculentum
TAAGTAGGAGATAGTATTCGATGAAAAAAACAATTATGTGAATAAACTAAATTGCGGAATCTAATGAGTCAAAATAAAAAGAAGATCACTTTTTGTCTGAAACTAAAAAAACAGAAATGCTTTTCCTGTTTTCTTCTTCGAGAGTGAGAGTTTTTTTTTGAACAAAGTTACATGACATAGTTCTTATTTCTTTTTATTAGTTTACTCCAAGAGTTCCTCAAAAAACCTGTTGATTATAAATCACGGAATTTTTAGATGTCGATGTAATGGTTGAGGAAGAAAGTGAACATATTCTTTCAATCGGTAGTTTTTATTATTCTTGCTCTTATCTTTCACAAAAAAATGTAAACTTAGGTAAGTGCTTTATAAATATATGTGGAAAAAAACATATTTGATTTAGCTCCTTCATGCCTACTCTAACTAGTTATTTCGGTTTTCTACTAGCAGCTTTAAGTACAACCTCAGCTCTATTTATTGGTCTGAGCAAGATACGACTTCTTTGAAATAAATTGAATCAACTCATAAAACTAAATATTTTGGTAGGATTTCATGTATTTTTTGAGTTTTTTCTTTTATCGCGAAAATTTTGTGCAGCGCCCAACAAAGAAGGTAGAGAGAGAGATCGGCCGTTAGTTTTTTTTCTTGGAAGAGGGGGCATGTAGGATTAGGTTAAGAGAGATAGATTAAGCGAGGATTAGGTTAAGGGAGGTTAGAAGGTTTAATTAAAAATTAAAATTAATAATAATAACAATAAAGAAATTTAAGGTTGATTTTGAAAAAGAAATAAAATTATGATATAAACACCCCAAAAGAAATAAATAAATCAATCGATGGAAGGGGTCCCAACCGGTCGAATCCGGATTGACTGGAAATAAATCGGAAATAAATTTCTGGATATTACATCAGTACCCCCTTAAAATAAGTTTTATCCCGAAACTTAGAATAAAAACATCACTCTCATAACTTTCTATAAATTGAATCGGAACATAAAACTCTTCTTCTAAAGAATCTTCGTTCTAATTTTCTAACATGCAAGTACCACTCAGGGACCATATAATTTAACCATAAGAAAAAAAATTAAAAAGATTGAACACTCAAACACGGAAGCAATCATATAGTCAAATAAGACATACATATCAATGCCCGAGTACTAACTCATCGGTACCGGAATACGGCTAACTCTGCAAGGTATAATCTGGCTCACTTGTTAGTTTCTCCTAGTTGATCGATAACGCGTCTTGGATCCGGTGTGTACTCCCTCAACGTAGACATGAAGAACACTGGTTGGATACCATCTAGTATGGTTAATACTTCTCAATCCGCTTTAAAATGTCAACGGTCGCCTTTCTAAACTCACTCTTAACTCTCTTAATGACTACCGAAATAGTTGTAAAATTGTATTCCTTCCGTTGAATTAACTTACTTTTGACCTCTCAGAAGATCCCGACTTTAAATTCTGAAACAATGATCATAGACATATCCACACACTTTACTATGTGCCTAATGGTCTGTGTAAGACCACTCACTTGGTCTTGTCCCCCTAATATGACTCAGTCGGACCGTCTCTCCATTATTGAATTATCACCTGTCTTTGGGAAGGCTTTCAACTTGCTATAATCCAATAATCACACTCCATGCGGAGATTTTCATATCAATATATAGTTCATTAACTTGCGGTCATAGTTGACATAACATTGTATTGCATGTTCTGTGGGTTATGGTCCACCACGCTTCCGCAACACTACTTTGATCAATTTGTTGCCACCCACTAATCATAATGGCGTCTTCCGTGAGTCAAGATGATTGATCAACTCTCGCTTGTAACTTCCCTTCTCATAACGGTAAGATCCTGTCATACCGACCGTCAGTGTAGCGATGATTTACCATAGTAAAAGGAAGGCTCGTACTCTTAGCTATGAGTACTCGTTGTCCAAACTTCAAGATAAACCGTGCATATCTATATATAAAAAAATTATTCCATGATCCCCATGGAGTTTCACAATTGATTTAGAGAATCCCTCAAACTCACCGGTCACTCACCGGCCACGCCTTTCTTGGAAGGATCGGAGTGTGCGGTCTAATAAATTCCCGGAATTCACTATGTCTCATCAGAACTCTATTTACTACTTGCCAGTATTACTTAATGTGGTTATCTTTCCACAATCCCTTTGACCTCCCACGCAGGGTACATCACGTTGACTTACGAGTAATTACCTTGAGCTATTTACCCTTGATAGCATGAATTATAGTCTATATTTTGGGACCTGTTTAGACGTTTTATCTTCAATAATCTGCATGTTTGAATGTATATTATGTGATTATATTGTCGTTTCATCTACCTTTGCGGGAATCGAGGTCTACACCAAGTTTCGTTGTAATCGTAGGTAAAATGGCACATTTTGGACTAAAATGGAGCTAAAGGAGCTAAGGAGTCATATGAGCTACATTCCGGAGCTTAAGGAAGAATCCAGGAAGCATGAAAATGGATTAAAGATTTACTTTGGACCAGATTTAAGAGATTTCACCTTCAGCTGAGATTCACCTCGGTCAGCAACAGTACCATCTCGACCAAGGTGATCTAGAGGAGTGTCTCGACCGAGGCGAACACCCTGACGCGGCGAGATCTTTTATTCTTGGCTGGGATCTTTTATTTTTGGAAGGAGAGATCTTAAATTTTTTGGGCTGGATTTCTGGAAGGAAGATCATATATTTTAGGGATCTATTTTAGAGATTAAGATATATTTTATTAGGATAATATCTTTTCAAGATATTTTATCTTTGGAAGATAGTTTTCCTATATAAAGGGTTGGATTTTCCACAAGTTCAACCATGCTTATGCATGCTTATACATGCTTAGAGGCTGATAGCATCCAACAATTGAAGGACTTGTGGAAGGTTGAAGGAAGATTGAAGGAAGGAAGTTCATAGCTATTATAGCTTTTGTGAAGGGTTTTGTAAGACTTTCTTAGATTCCCTTCTTATTGATTGTCTTGTTGGATTTGTGATCCAAGGAACGCTTATTTGTGTGATATTTGATTCATTTATTGAAGCCTTGTTCCTAAGGTTCTTGTGTTCAAATATTCATTCTCTTCCCATATATTTGATTATTGTTTTCATGATGATGAGTGGCTAATTTCCTTGTGCGATTCTAGGGTGATTGGCTGAAGGTTGTGGGAAAAACAATGATAGAATAATCTTAAATTCTAGTAGGACCTTGAAAGCACGAGTCTTTAACCTTAAACATAGAGTATCTCGTTCAGTCGATGAACATCTCGGCCGGGGTGGAACTTGGCTGACCGAGGTGACCTTTCTCATCCGAAATTGAGAGTTAAGTGTTAGAGTTTGCCAAATCCTATTCTTATTACACCTTTCCTGGTTCAATGCAAGCCTAGGATGAGACTTACTCGGTAATTCCTTTGTTTGTTTACCCATAGGTAATAAAGGTTTATCCTTTATTGGGGTTTGAGTGTGCCTTCATTCCATCTTTGTGAGTTAGCCTGAGACTTACCCGGTAAAGGTTGATTCTATTCCCTTAGTTGGTTTGTTGGTTTGAGACTATAATTCCTTTCCTTAGTACCTTGAGACTTACCCGGTGATAGGTTTCTTTGGCTTGGGATTGTGAGTAGTGAGACTTACCCGGTGATCTATTCCACTTTAGTAACACCTTCCCTTTGCAAAACCTCAGCTTTGTCCGCTTATCTTGAGATCTTGAGTTGGAACCACAACTAGATGCTTTAATCCCTAGAATTTGCATATCTCCTTAATTGACTTTTTATCATCTTTGATTGCTTTAATTGCTTTTGTGGTTAGTTGCGATATTGACTACCTATATTGGTTTTGTTTCACCTAAGTCCCTGAGATCGACACCCCGGAATTCTTGCTTTTACTACGATTGACCCGTACACTGCGGGTTCGCATCCTTGTTTTAAGCATACATCTTGGGTTATAAATTTAAACCTTGCACACACCATTTGAAGCGAACAACCCTCCTGACCGGGGTTTTTTTTTAGCTCCAACTCCTCGAGGTGTGGTAACAAGTCTACATTGAGACAATAATACCAACCACATGATGGTCTCTCATGCTTGTCCGGTGAACTCTTCTACTAGATATCTCATCTTATAACATTTTCCTTTTTTGTAACGGTCTTTTACTGTCAACTGATCATTATTACTCATTCACGGTTGAAACCTCAGTTATGTTGTACTCTTGCAAATATTCCATAAAGGTATCCTTATCTCAACACTTTATTTAAATTTAGCAAGACTCGTCTTTTGATACTTGACTTTTGTTGAATCTCTCTTGGTATCATTTGTATAGGAACATCAGATGTAAGTGCTTTCCCCCAAGAGTCCGATCTCTCGACTCACCTCTTACTAGGTTATCCTTATCTTCATGGCGCTTTATCTTCTTTAAATCTTTATACTCCGTATGATAGTTACATCCTCTCTTTTTTTTAATACGGTTTTTACGGACTACATTGATTAGATTTATTACCTTCAATAATTTTGTTGTCATTAGTCGAGGAGGGATTGCAGGGCACACCTTATGTACACGGTCTCACAACTACCCATCCATTTCCATGTTATTGAGTTATCAGTATTAGCTTGAAATTGTATTGGAGTACCACCATTTCCCATCAAACTCTTATATAACCACTTTTCGGTAATCATCTTATTGGTGTAATACCGGATCCGTATAACAACTTTTAGTCATTCAACTTTACTCCTTCTCATGTCTGTTCTAGCCAAAATGTAGATTCCATCTGCAATCACCTCACAACTCGATCAGACATTTCACCAAGGCTTTAAATCATACTCTCTATGTTTGTGCCGCCTCTACAATTCCAATTATTCTGTGTCACGTCTTTAATCACAAGGGCTTCCTCTGTCAACCTAGACAGTTTGACTACACCCTTTCTCGGAGGAGCATCATCAGTCCTACTTGTGTGAAATGCTAAGACATAGGACATGTCCACAATCATCTGTTCCTTCTTACTCTTTTTCTTATAGGGATCCCTCCATACTAACTTTGATATGTATCTTTCCTTAGTCAGTAGTAAGCAACTACTGACAATAATTATCTTTACACTATTACTATTATCAATGGTCATTACTGACTGTCAAGAGCTTCTCTTTAACTTCTTTATTAGAGTTATCATATTGGACTCATTCAACGTTATCATCAAGGCTACTAGTACTTGTATTGATTTAACTTCACCATTGTCGTCGTTGATCTCTGGAAGAAATTCACCAGATGTCGATAAAATTCCTTTATAACCTTGTGGTTATTCTTCTTATCTGTCAACCAACCATAACTAGTTAGCCAGCACGTGTAAATTCTCTGTTGTTACCAATTAGTCTGTAGTTAACCTTCTATAAGATCGTAGACTTACTTTTCTTCTATCTCTTTTGAGGTTTGTTATACCAGGTGAAATTATATCTCTTCCATTTATACTCCTCTAACTCCTTCTACAAATTACAATCCTATAAGAGCACTATACTCTTACGAGTCTAGTTGTATCTTCGTCTTCCGCCAACGGCCTTATCACTTCTTCTACGATAACTTGTAGGCATTTCTCCATGATTCTTTTTACCCGTGTTATTGTCCACTTGCAGTTCTCTGTTATGACCCGCTAGTGTTATTAACTTAAATCCCTTCGTGAGTGAGAAGTTAATAAAGACCCTCTTTTTCACCAAGACCATGCTCCTACACCCTCCTTCCTTGGGGTGCTGCTTGTACTTCCGCCTTTATAGAAATCCGGTCTTTATTGTATCCCGATCCCTGTTGTAATTCTTGTGTGTTCTAGGAGGTCACACCACTTCCATGTTGGTATAATCTGCCTCCCCCTTTCTAGCAACCTCTGTAAGCTTTCATTTTGCGGCTCTTTAATTCTTCGTATCGGGATGGACAATGTATCTCATCTTGACTCCTACGCTTATGATTGTCTCGGTTTTCCATCTTGATTGTGGTGGCAAGTAGCTTGTCGAGAGTGATCATATTCCGCTCCACTTCTAGCCTCAACCTTTCACCTTTTGGTCTGTCAATAAGCTTAGATTCAATGCCTCTTGTCTGGATCGCTACTATATTTCACCTTGACTTTCATGCCTAGGTGTGTTTCTGAAGGCATCCCCTTTGTTTGTAACGTTGTTTTACACCACACTTGAAAGAACTTATGGCTTGTCTCTTCCAATTTGTATACTTGCCGGTCATCCAACGCGTTTTTGGAACTACTCTCATGTATATTCTTCATTTGATCCTATCGAGTTGACTCGGGATTCCCTTCTTGTCATCATTGTTGGTGTTGTCTTTTAGTCTTCACTTTTCCGTCTCGACGTTCTTCAACAAGTTCGAAGGAGTTGTCCGGACGTTCTCCTACCTTAATGCTCATAAGCTGAGCGTACTTATCCTTACGTTGAAACCCTTTAAATATACTTAGGTGTGTCAACGGAGTGAGGATCTCATTTGATTATCTCCGTTAAGGGCATAATATAACTATAATTTCTACTAATCTTCGGCATATACTTATCTATATCACATATCTTTATAATCAAGCTAATAAGTCAACAAAACATTTCTAAAACTACTAAGCAGCTGAGATCCGTGGAGGTAGTGGTGGTCATCCGTACTTTCTATCCCATCCCAACTTATGCATGTATATTGAAAACAAAAGTCTTTTTTCTTAAAAAAAAACTGAGATCCCTTTTTGGGTTCTGCTTAAGTACTTATTCGGTCTTTCAGAAGATTTCAAGTGTCATTGTTGCCAACCTAGAAATCTGATACCATGTTGTAACGCCCCGAATTCTCAGAACTTGAGACGTTACTGGTTAGGACCTCACAATGGGTCCCGACCTCAGTTTGACAACAATTTTACTAGGATCTTGCAACAAGACACAAATAAAAAAAACTGAAATTCATACAAACAAAATATTAATGAGATGAATGCAACAACGTCTAACAACCCATGGTACCCAATCAACATAACAGTCTACTTTCTTAATATGAAGAAGGAAACAGCAAAGCAAACACCCAACCCCACTCTAAAGAGTACGGAGACCCGGCTGACAACTACTTCCGGATAACTCAGCTGCTTCTCTAACCTGTGGTAAATCTAAACATCAAAACAAAACAACCGTTAGCTAGCTATCTAAACGTTAGACAAACGAGAATAGCACACACACACATCATAGCAAAAGTAAACACTCATCATGCTTTCAAAACAATTCATTTATTATCTTTGCTTAGGTCATTCACTCTTACTAATGATACTTATTTTGTGACACGAGGGATTCCCAAACCTCGCCTCCACCCCCGTGTAACCATCAGGAATGGATCCGATGCATCTCACCTTGTACCTGTATGGTCTGGGTATAGAGAACCTCTCAGTCTCCTGTCAGAGTTGGGGAGTGATGTCACGGCACGTTATACATACACTTGGGCCTTCAAAATAATAATAACAGTCGTCCTAACAAATTGTTATTATAAACACGCAGCACACACACCACTATCGTCATTCAACTAACATCCAAAAACTAGCTAAGTAAGTCTCAGGGACTTACTTGAATCAAATCTGCACTCTCGTAATATCAACTCGGTCTGCAACCGTAGAAACTCAACCGCCTGTTATACAAGGCAAGCGGATCAAATATGTATCTCACTTCCTTAGAAGTCTCCAACTTCTAAGATATTCAATCGATCATAAAGAAATTATCAAAATACCTCATAAGGATAAAAAAGACTATTTTGCCCGTGGGTCTAAAAACCCTAGAAATATTCCTAGAATATTTCTAAAACGTCCTATGGAACCAAAAACAAAAAACTAAAACTCACAAGGAAGCTTAGCTAAGTAGGAAGGTTTTCCCAACTTTTAACTTTCATGAAAAACTCTCTAGGATCCTACTTCGACCCAACTTAAGATACTCATCTAAAAAATCTAAAATTCTCAAATAAAATATCTAACCTTTCTATGCATTACACTCTACTCATTATAAGAAATAAATCTCAAAAAGGATCAATAATTAATCCTACACAAAATCCCAACTTGACTCCTCTGTGTAAAATCTCCCATACTTAGCCAAAAATCTGCATTTTACCAAACTACACAACTAGCCTATTTTGGAACCTTATAAATCTAGATCCAACCGTTGGATCGATCCCAATTTTTGATACATCCTAGAACACATATTCCTCTATCACATATTAAAATTTGAACGGTAAAAGATGAGTCTAACCTATCTAACCAAAGGCTTAAAGACGACCGCAACACCTAGTTTTTAGAAAATAAAAAATCAGAAAATAAAATATTTGATCTCAGGTTCGATTCTCTTTAGAAGCAAAAAACCTAACTAAACTCAACTCCATTTATCTAAACTTCATCACTATACCAAGAGAGTCATAACTACACTCATACATTACATGTCCAAGTATCTATGTAAGATTAAAACTAGCTTAACACCCATGAACTACAAACATGAACCTAAAGCTTCTAACATCAACCCATACTTCACACTCCTTGTCTAATAGTTATCTCCCCCTGCTCTTACTACCTTCCTAACACATATGTACACCTAAGCTACTGCAACAACACGGAGGAAGATATGCAAATATGCGAGGTGAAGAAGACTCACAGTCTTGGGATATGGCTCGATCGAAACACTCGCTAACAGCCCCAACAAGGAGAGGAATACGGTATGGCTTGCTGGCGTGGACCCCCTCAAGACACCTTCGTTCTGGTTCATTGTATCGAGACAACGCCGGCCTGTGCAGACATGTATATAATGTGCCAAGTCCTTGCCGATCGGATTCAGCGTGAAGAAGGTGTGAATGACTTAACTCCAAGACAGCAGTGGAGATGGTGTGTCGCTTGGTCTTGTCATCTATGTGCCTGAAAGGGAATGTCCTACGTCTGCTGCATACGGAAGCGAACAATCTTCTTTGATGGTGATGTTTGATACTGGACGCCGGCAGTGAAGAAGTATCAGGACAGTAGTGTGTGCCCTCTGTGGTGATCTCTCGAGCTTGGTCTGCGGCAACCTCGGTATGGCGCCGACTGCAACAAGGATGACTCGGTTGTGGTTGAGTGAGAGGAGGAGAAGGCGAAGGTCATCCAGGCGCGACAACGACTCACTACTCGTACCCAAGGATCCAAATGGCGCGACAACGGCTGCTGTTACGCTAGAAAGGTAGCACAAAAAGCTTTAGATTTATAAACTCGAACTAAAATCCTATATTACCTAGCGAAACCCGCAGTGTACGGATCGTTTTGTAGAAAGGAAAGTATTCCGAGGTCGAACATAAGGACTGAGGTGAAATCAAGTCATTCAATGATCAAAGATAGTGTAAATCTAAGCTAAGATGAGATGAGGAATAAAGAAAATGGAAAACACAATACCTTTGGAGGGTTTTGGGTGATCAAACAAAGATCACAAATATATCAACGCAAACAAGTAACACAAACACACAAACACAAAGATAAGAGATAAGAGATAAGAAAGCGGATTCTAGAGATTCGGAATTCCGATTATGACTATGGACTCATGCCTCTAAAGATCAAAGGAAGGTTGTGGTTGTTCGGAGTTGGGTGTTTCTCTAATGGGAGCAATTACCGGGTAAGTCTCATGCTCCACTAGTCTCGAACCTAAGGTCCTATTACTGGGTAAGTCTCAAGGAACCTAAGGACGGAAATTCTACACAAACCGGTCATGACCTAAGGGTCAAACCCCTCCTTACCGGGTAAGTCTCGAAAAAGGCAAGTCTTAGGCAACGATCCTAGCACACTCAATCCAATAGCGGCTTTTTTGGCTCACTACTACCTAGAGTTCGTCATCTTATGTATCTAAGCGAGGAAATTACCGGGTAAGTCTCATCCCTCAAAAAGGTTGCTAACATTAGGTCACCCTAAGCTAGATTAAGCTCAACAAACACTAGGATTTCAACACATCTACATCCTAACATCTATATTCATCAATACAAGCACAACAGAAAGAATCACGGGTGGATCATTGAAACCACGGCCGTGAAACCATGAAGAACAGGCCGTGATTCTCCACTGAGTTGGGGTTTCGAACACAAATCGATCCTAAGCTAACATGGAAGTCCATACGATCATAGCCCAAAGCATAAACATCATTCCTTCACCCTAGAATCACATCTATTCAGCCAACAACATAAATTTCAAGATCAAACTTCACAAATAAAGCATGCTTGCAAGTCATGGCTAGATAATGAAGAATAATCCATAGAAAAGACATTAAAAGCTTAGAATAGAAGTTACCAAATCTTACAAAGGCTCCAAGAGCTGTTCCAAGTTGTCAACAATGGAATCCTCACTCAAAACCACTCTAATCTCACTCTAAAATGAAAATCTACACTAATCTCTTGCAAGAACATCCACAATGGGTGCTTGGAAGAGGGGATACAATGGAGAAATGTTTTGGGGAAGAAGATAGGTCAAAAAGGAGGAAGAGACTCCCAATTACAGCCTGCAAGATCATTTAAATACCCACCAAGAGCAAGAGTCGTCCAAAGAGATCGTGGGACACGTGTCAACGTGGTCCAGACAGAAACCACGGGTAGATTCCACGGGCGTGGTTCTGGTCTCTAGCCGTGGTTTTGCTCCAGAAACTCTCCTTGGATCATTTAGCCATGAGTTGGTGCAAGACATGCACCAACTAGGTCCTATGTGTTCTCCTTTGCTCCTAGCTTGCTCCTTAACGAGTCCGGAAGTGTGCCATCACGAGGAATGATCCTCGAATGTGTCGATTGAGTCCAAAAGCTCCCCAAAATACCTACAAAACCGACAAAAGTCCGTGTAGACGTCTATCTCGACAATATACATGAACTAAGCGCAAACGTCATGAACTAATGCCAAAACATGCATGAAAACCGGGAAAAACTATCTAAATGAATGCCTAAACTAGTGTCATAAATCGTGTCATCAAAATACCCCATACTTAGCACTTGCTCGTCCCCGAGCAAGGTCCAACTATAGGCTACGAGATGGCATGATTTATGAATGCAGAAAAACAGAAAAATATTTTTGGAATTGTGCTTCTAAAATTGGATCACCTTCATAGTCATGTTTCATGGCAATGGACAAGCAATCATGTATTAAATGAATGAAGGCACGGAAAAACAATCATATTTAACTCAAAAGCATGCATGAAAGGTAAAAATGATGAAGTCAAGATGATCATGAGACTATCCAATCTAGATCACTAAGTCATACACATAAGCAAATAGGTCTTAAGGACTTAGGAAAGAAGAGGCCAAGAAACGTGATGATAAGGTGGGAATTTTCCAAGGTCATGTGGTGCAAATCCGGGAAAGGAACTAAACAACCACAACTTCACATTTATACTTCATCCACCAAAGTGTATTTTTTTCTTGCTTTTCTTTCTTTTCTTTTCTTTTTCTTTTTCATTTTCTTTCATTTATTTTTGAGACAATGGCATTTGTGTACAAAAGCCGAAACCTTGGTGATTAGCGGACCTCGGGATTTTTCCGAGGCGCCTCACACCGGGCACACATACCAAGGCTCGTTAGGACATTCGGTTTATCCGACTTTGGCAAGGCACAAACACCCGATTATGTGAATGGTGCCGAGTTACTCGTCATCAAAACGAAATTCTCCAAACCTATATTTTTTCTACACTTTTCACAACACGTTTTCAACAACTTCATTCACAAAATTCAAACACCAACTTCACCACCCCATACATTCTTTTCACACACCCAACACACTAGCATGCTCCTATTCCCGGATGGGTCAAAAGAGGTCAAAGTTTATATCAATTGAGGTGCTCAAACAACATGACCAAGATGAGAAGTAGTGGAAAATGAATTGCCTTATCATTCCTAGATGATGTGCAAGAACTAGCATGTAATTTCGACCACCAATTCTCAATCCGATCAAGACAAACATCATAATCACAAATCATACATAGGATTCAAGAGAAGTATTTCAAGTCCACATATGCATAAATCTATTCAACACACAAGGCCATCCATAGCCAATTCACAAAACAATCTCATCATAAGGTTCATATCCAAACTATGAAGCACAAAATTTTAAAAATTTTTGATTTTTTGGAATTTTTGAAATATATATGTACAATGCAAAAAACATGATAAGAGACGTGTGACAATAAAAGAAACTATCCTAGATGCGATCATGCCATGCTAAGAATCATGGAAACCCCACCCCATACTTAAAAACACATTGTCCCAATGTGCAAATCAAGTAAAGAAGAGTGAAAGAAGTCTTCACAATGTAAAAATGTAGTGTCTTCGGTATTTGGGTTAACTCGTGTGGAGTGGTGGTGATTGATGATCTATCAAGCATGGTAGAGAGCTCTTCATAGTCATTCCGGCGTCGAGACCCGCGCCAAGGTGTATGCGAAATGGGAGCTCTTCCATCCAAAAAAGACACCTCAAGCCGTCCAAGTCTCACGTCCGCTCCACCCATGGTTGAAAACGGGATCATCATCATCAACTCGCCTTGCAAGGCTTCCTCATTACCTAAAATCTACCACACAAACACAAAATACAAAAACACACAAAAACAAACACAAAAGGGAAAGAGTTGTACCAATGGGTTGCCTCCCATTAAGCGCTTCTTTTAGGTCATTAGCTTGACCAAACTCCGTGGATACGTCAATCCACCTCGAATACCATGGTTTGCTTGAGGAGTCCAAGCAACCATCTTTTACCGGAATCCATGATGACAAGCAAGGGCCACTTGATGCCCAAATAAGCCTTAAGTTCTTTTTTCACCGATGAGTAGTAGACTCCTTCATCACCGCTTCCTTGATGATAGTATGGAGTTGCAATCATAGGTGTTACCCCATACTTAGGCAATTTATACTCCGCGGTCACACCGGTGAAACGTTTGTCA
The DNA here is from genome assembly GCA_033239045.1 of Fagopyrum esculentum. Taxonomy (NCBI): domain Eukaryota; kingdom Viridiplantae; phylum Streptophyta; class Magnoliopsida; order Caryophyllales; family Polygonaceae; genus Fagopyrum; species Fagopyrum esculentum. Next base: position 23,318,709 of record BSUD01000007.1, read on the forward strand.
TCCTCATCCTCTATGATCCGAAGAAAGCCGATTCTTGGAAAGAATCCTTCATTGAAGTGCTTCATAACCATCATGGATCTATCATGCTTGCCTCCATCATTCAATATGGGAGACTCCTTAGGAAAGGGACTCCAATCTTCGTGTGTACTCCGGGCAAGCAAGATAGGGTTGGAAGGAGTTGAAATTAGCTTAGGATTCTCAACAACAGAGGTTTCCACGGTTGAATCCACGGTTGTGGTTCTTCCAGGTAGACCGTGGAACCCTCTGTTTTCCTCCTCTCTTGTGAGCTCTTCAAATGTGGTTCCGGGGTTGATGGCAAGGATGTCCGGGGGTGAGAGTACTTCATTGCACTCCTCCAAAGGTGAAGGAGGTGGAGGTGAGTCTTGAAAGATGGTAGGATCTCCTAGGGTAAGAGCATTCCTAATCTCCTCAATCTTCCTTCTCATTTGTTCTTCTCTCTCGGTATTCAATCTCCTTTCATCCTTTAGGGCCAAATCCCTTAGCCTCACTTGCTCCCAAGCTTCATCTAACTCTTCTTGAAGTTCCTTAATGACCATGGTTGATTCGGGAAATTCTTGGATCTCCTCATGGTGAACCTCCTCTTGTTGTAGCACTTCCGTTTCAAGCTCCATGTGGGAACTCAAAATGGAAGCAAGGTTGCTCTCTAGATCATCCATCTTCCTCAAAATTTCCTCTAGCATTGATTCCACTCGATCATTGTGAGGTTGATGGTGAGGCTTCACATAAGGCAATGTAGTCATGTCAGCTTGATCATGGGACTCATGATAGGCATTAAACTCCTCCTAATACTCAAACTCATCATGGAGAGGTCCTAGATCTTGGCTTGTCATCCATCCCTCATACTCCATGTTGTCAAGGTCGTCTTGGAAGTACAATCCGTCCATGGCAAACATGAAAAAGGCAAAGACAAAAACATCACAAGATCAAAAGTAACAAGAAAGATAAACACTATAAACAATCAAAAATCGAATGACTTAATCTTAACCTAGTCCCCGGCAACGGCGCCAAAAACTTGTTACGCTAGAAAGATAGCACAAAAAGCTTTAGATTTATAAACTCGAACTAAAATCCTAAATTACCTAGTGAAACCCGCAGTGTACAGATCGTTTTGTAGAAAGGAAAATATTCCGAGGTCGAACACAAGGACTGAGGTGAAATCAAGTCATTCAATGATCAAAGATAGTGTAAATCTAAGTTAAGATGAGATTAGGAATAAAGAAAATGGAAAACACAATATTTCTTGAGGGTTTTGGGTGATCAAACAAAGATCACAAATATATCAACGCAAACAAGTAACACAAACACACAAACACAAAGATAAGAGATAAGAGGTAAGAAAGCGGATTCTAGAGATTCGGAATTCCGATTATGACTATGGACTCATGCCTCTAAAGATCAAAGGAAGGTTGTGGTTGTTCGGAGTTGGGTGTTTCTCTAATGGGAGCAATTACCGGGTAAGTCTCATGCTCCACTAGTCTCGAACCTAAGGTCCTATTACCGGGTAAGTCTCAAGGAATCTAAGGACGGGAATTCTACACAAACCGGTCACCACCTAAGGTTCAAACCCCTCCTTACCGGGTAAGTCTCGGAAAAGGCAAGTCTTAGGCAACGATCCTAGCACACTCAATCCAATAGCGGCTTTTTTGGCTCACTACTACCTAGAGTTCATCATCTTATGTATCTAAGAGAGGAAATTACCGGGTAAGTCTCATCCCTCAAAAAGGTTGCTAACATTAGGTCACCCTAAGCTAGATTAAGCTCAACAAACACTTGTATTTCAACACATCTACATCATAACATCCAAATTCATCAATACAAGCACAACAGAAAGAATCAAGGGTGGATCATTGAAACCACGTCCGTGGAACCATGAAGAACAGGCCGTGATTCTCCACTGAGTTGGGGTTTCGAACACAAATTGATCCTAAGCTAACATGGAAGTCCATACAATCATAGCCCAAAGCATAAACATCATTCCTTCACCCTAGAATCACATCTATTCAGCCAACAACATACATTTCAAGATCAAACTTCACAAATAAAGCATGCTTGCAAGTCATGGCTAGATAATGAAGAATAATCTATAGAAAAGACATTAAAAGCTTAGAATAGAAGTTACCAAATCTTACAAAGGCTCCAAGAGCTGTTCCAAGTTGTCAACAATGGAATCCTCACTCAAAACCACTCTAATCTCACTCTAAAATGAAAATCTACACTAATATCTTCCAAGAACACCCACAATGGGTGCTTGGAAGAGGGGCTACAATGGAGAAATGTTTTGGGGAAGAAGATAGGTCAAAAAGGAGGAAGAGACTCCCAATTACAGCCTGCAAGATCATTTAGATACCCACCAAGAGCAAGAGTCATCCAAAGAGATCGCGGGACATGTATCAACGTGGTCCAGACAGAAACCATGGGTAGATTCCACGGGCGTGGTTCTGGTCTCTGGTCGTGGTTTTGCTGCAGAAACTCTCCTTGGATCATTTAGCCATGAGTTGGTGCAAGGCATCCACCAACTAGGTCCTATGTGTTCTCCTTTGCTCCTAGCTTGCTCCTTAACGAGTCTGGAAGTGTGCCATCACGAGGAATGATCCTCGAATGTGTCGATTGAGTCCAAAAGCTCCCCAAAATACCTACAAAGCTGACAAAAGTCCGTTTAGACGTCTATCTCGACAATATGCATGAACTAAGCGCAAACGTCATGAACTAATGCCAAACCATGCATGAAAACCGGGAAAAACTATCTAAATGAATGCCTAAACTAGTGTCATAAATCGTGTCATCAGCTGCCCGTTCCTGTTCGAGGAAGACAATGCTACTTCTCTCTTTGTTGCGATGTACTAACTGTTGGCATGACCGACCGTGAGCGAGGCCACATTTTGTCTGGACGAGAAGGCTCGAAGGTGAGGATTGAGAACCAATCTACTCATGGATGGCGGTTGTTTTCGTAGGTCGACCACTGCCATTGTCGATAGATCTCGACTGAGGCTCCCCGCTACTGAAGCCGAAAGGAGTGTTGCCGACTTCGGCCGGTGTGGACTAGTCTGGCGCAGGGATCACCGGTGGCTAGCTTGGTGTGCAGCGCCCAACAAAGAAGGTAGGGAGAGAGATCGGCCGTCAGTCTTTTTTTTTTGGAATAGGGGGTATGTAGGATTAGGATAAGAGAGATAGATTAAGCGAGGATTAGGTTAAGGGAGGTTTGAAGGTTTAATTAAAAATTAAAATTAATAATAATAACAATAAAGAAATTTAAGGTTGAGTTTTAAAAAGAAATAAAATTATGATATAAACACCCCAAAAGAAATAAATAAATCAATCGATGGAAGGGGTCCCAACCGGTCGAATCCGGACTGACTCGGAAATAAATTTCCGGATATTACATGTCTGATGGACTTAGATCTGGATGATTCTGATGGACTAGATCTGGATGATTCTGATGGACTTAGATCTAGATCTAGATCTAGACCATGAAAGCTCGGTGACGGTGAAATTGAGAAGATCTTTGCAATCCTCGACAACAATCTGCTCGCAGGCGGTGTCGGAACCGGAGGAAAAGGAGGTGAAGCATGATAACAAAAGTTTTCTGTCATACCAGAATGTTTTATGTCATACCAGAATGTTCATGGACATATTACAACATATATAAAGCTCACAAAATTCACCATTAATGAACAAGGATAAAACTTTGATTGTGTTTATTAGTGACGCAGCTAACAACATCGAGCCTTGCTTCGGCTAATACCTTGAGTGCTATGGAAAGGAGTGGCGGCTCATCTTCTCCATCGGCACTGCTGATTTGTACCTAAAGAAAACTTGTATCCATGAAGACCTCCACGCTGCAATTTGGTGCACTACTACTTGAATGACTTCCTTCTCCATGGCTCGTGTTTAGTCTTCTTAGTTGGAGATGGAAGGAGAAGAAATAGTGATAATGGCCGACTTTCACGGTGGGCTCGTGCTTCATAAGCGGCCGTTGTACGTCGGCGGCGATGCGAGCGAGAACGGCAACGATATTTGGACCTGCTAGAGACGGACAGTGGAGAAGACGCCATAGGCGAGTTGGAGGTTGTAGAAGCGTGGATATAGGGTTTTTGAAACAGAAAGGGGCTTTTTTTTCCCTTTTGAACAGTAAAAAAAATTTGGGGTACATTAACCTAATAAGAAAATAAAATAGCCTACTTACTAAATAAACATCTCAAAAAAGCCTAGTTACCTAAAAGGCCCAAAATATATCACGAGCTAAATTAACACATTGTTGTAGTAACTAAATATGCTTGAAATATTTACATATTTACAGTTACTACACCAAGCATTAGTCTTGAAATATTTATATAAACTTGTTGAGAAATAAACCCGAAAATAAAATATAAACTCATACAAACTCATTTAGTTTATAAATACGAGAAAAACAATTTACAAGTAAACGAGCCCTTATATTTTAATTTTCAACTTTTTAAATGAATATAGATAAAGAACAAATCAATAAAAAAAAGTACAAAAAGATATAGCTTTGAGTTGGTGCTTATAATAAAAAGTAAAAAATTGGTAGAATAATCGATCTAATTAGCTAATTGAAAAACTAGCCACTGAGTTTTCAAGTTTTGATTTCTAACCACTTAATCAAAAAAAACTGATTTTATTTTTCTATCGACACTTGTTGGCAGTGCAAATGTAAAATGGATTGTCAACACTTTTGACATTGCAAATGTAAAATGGACGGTCAACAAGGTTAAAATACTATCAATGAGTGAAAATGTAGTGCTGACAGTGCAAATGTAAAACGAATTGTCAATAAGTGTAAAATGTAATGTCAACAAGTTTACTGACAACAAGCATTTGTTGATAGTAAAAAAAATTAAAAAAATAAAATAAAATATACTAATTTAATGTTTAAAAATTAAAACATAAAAAGTTAATGGTTAATTTTTTTTAATTTTATAATTACAATAGGTTAGAAAATTCACCTATAATTAATGCTGAATAGGAGTAAATTTTACCCAATCATATATTTGTCCAATAAAGTAAAAAACAGTGGATTGGTTTTGTACATATAACCCTTGGTTAAAACATATCTAAATCAATATATACTTAAATATAAGATTTTGAAACCCTGAGATATTTTTAAGATATACAATTTTATGATATTTTTGGTAATTTTTCTAAATATATGAAGAAGATTATATTTTTAAATATTAGATATCAAATAAACTATTACATATGTAATAAGAATAATTCATAATAACTAAGTAAATATTAGATTATATTTTTTAACACAATGAATCTTATCCGTTGATATTTTTAAACCAACAAACATTATCGTTCTCATTCTTCTCTGTAAATTTTTTTCTCACCTTAACTTATTCCTATATATACTAGTTCAAGTAAGGAGAGAACTTGTAGATAGAAATTAGGAGGGTTGTGAGCAACGTTGGATGAGTTTTGAATCAAGGGCTCTCACACACTCATCATTAATTGTACTTTTTTAAATTGACTTAAAATTTGGAAAAATATCCCCACATCCAAATCAAGGTTCGCACACACTCAGTGTTCATACTTTTATATGTCATTGTTGTAAAACCCAAAAATTTTTATTTTAGAAAATCCGATCCGAATTCATAATTTATCGGACCAGATCTAAGATTTATTGGACCTAGCAATATCTCAAAAATTAGGAGATGATCTTTGACTGGCCGATTACCCTTTCCTTCCCCTCTAGTGGAAATCAAAACCTAACAAGCCAAATGGCTCTTTTAACACCTCTGCTGCCTACCTCCTCTTTCTACCACCCAATCCATCTCACCCCACCCGTAACCTTAAGCACATCTGGAATGGTCTAATCATCCCCAAGCATTCCTTCATTGTTTGGATTGGTGTAACACCCCGAATTCGCGGGACTCGGGATGTCACATTGGGCTAGGATCTCACAATGGATCCTGACCCTAGCCTGACAACAAGTTCACTGGACCTTACAACATGGCACTGACAGATATAAAACAAATACATAAAACAGTATAAACTGTACAACCCAAAGTAAACAACAACATAGCCGAGTATATAAAACGACAACCTCACACAGGAGGTACGAAAGAACATCCTCACGAAGGAGGGGAACACAACAAACCCAAACCAACCACCTAATGTACAAGAGTCCTCGGCCTGTCACCCTGCCAGATCACTCAGCAGCGCCTAACCTGTAAATATCTACAACACGGTATGAAACCGTTAGCTAACCATACATATATGAGGTAATGCATAAGCACAAACACAATCATGGAAGATAAACACATCATCATGCTTTCACACATTTACCCATTTTATTATCTTTATATAATAACCATTCACTCAAAAACCGTATATATATATATAGATAGATGAAAGTATGTGACACGAGGACCGATACGTCCCCGCCTCTGAGTACAATGTCCAGCTGTACGAGTATCGGTCACACAATCCGTGTACCCTATGGGAGTGGATTGCGCCCTTCTTGTAAACCAGTCTGGCCCGACATCAGAGAACCTCCCAGACTCCACGGCGGGATGAAAGGGAAAGGTTATCACAGCCACGCAGTGGGGCAGTCAATAGAACATAGGTCGATAAAAACAACAACTCATGCTATCATAGCAAACATATAAAAGCACACACCACTCATGCAAACACCCAATATAAGGATGGTAGCTAAGTAAGTCCTACGGACTTACCTCAACCTCGTACAATCACAACCACGATCAACCTCCAATCCTGAGAGGGACACTGCCTAATAACAAGGCATAAAGAGATATCAATACTCCTATCAATCAAAAAGGTCACATCTAGACCCAAGGGATCCATAAGGATTATAATCAATCTATAAGCCTCACAACCAACTAAACCTCAATATTTCAACATAACTCACAATTCCTCAAATCTCAAGGTAGTATCTAATCAACATTCCTCAATCTCAATTCTAATCCTAATTTAATTAATTAACCTTTAATTAATTAATTAGATTTCGCCAGAATAACGTTTTGTCCGCAGGCAATTTCTAAACCCCCTGTCATCAGATTTCATCAAACAAACTATCCATAATCACCAGAATAATATAAAGACCATAATGGAATTTCTAATTATCCATTTTGACAAGTCTAAAGTCAATTTAGGCCAAATCACAGTACGAAAAACGAATAAATTCATAACTTATTCGTTACTAACCCGATTGACGATCTGAAAGAAGATTCGGAAACACAGCGACGCAGGCTACGCATGGACAACATCAAATTCACTGGAATCTGAGCGACGGAACCGTCCTGGTGACATATATGCTCGACCAGCCCTCTGTATACTCGGAAATGCAGAAACTCGGTACCGATATGAAGAGAATGAAGAGAGGAATCCAGAAACTCAAACGGAATTGAAATCGTATTAGAAACGGAGAGTAGATCTGAGTTTGAAGGTTGAGAGAAATCAGAGCTTTTACGAGGAAACGTGAAAGGAAATGAATTAATAAAGGATTTTCCGCTATTTATAGTGAAGACGATAATTATCCTTTAGCAAATTCGATAATTATCCTTTAACCGATCCAAAGGCGGGTCGAACCTCCTTCTCCAAACTTACCGAGATTGGAATATTAAATCTGGAATATTGTAGGGATAATTATTCCACAACTGCCTCGTAAAACGTGTATTCCTAAGCCGTCTTTCTTAGCCGTTAAGAAACGAAATAGCGACTCTTTTGGCCGTTTTGCCTCTCCATGTTATTTTATATCTAGGACATATCCGATGTCCTGATCATTTCTCTCAACTGCATTTTTATTAATTGGAGCTCCCAAATACTCCAAATAACACCGGAGGGTAAAAATAATTACCCGGGGGAAAAAGTAAAAATTTCCCCAAATGTCCAAAATTACGCCAGGACCATAACGTGGGACTCTTACTCATCACTTGCGAAATCTTCGCGAGTTATATGTCAATTACTATCAACGATTAAGTTAATCAACATTAATTAGAATTCGGAAATCCTAGCTATTACAATTGGTCTCCATGACAAACTCCCCACTCTCTCTAAACTTAAACTTTGGATGGTCACCCCGAACGACACCTGCCGGCTTTGTGACTCCCACCCGGAAGACTCCCACCATCTTTGGAATGCTTGCAGTTACTCCTCCCTAGCCCTTGACTTCATTTCCTGCTGGACCAAAACCCCCCACCCCTTACCCTTACGGTTCTGACATCTGGACTTGGATTGAACCCTCAAACCTAGGAATAAAAACCTCATTGAGGACATTCGCCTTTCAACTATAATTGCCTAAATATACCACATTTGGAGAGCTCGTGATGACATCATCCACGGAAAAGCTCATGTCTCCCCCATGGTCTGCGCTCAACTCATCATCTCTACAGTCAAAAATCACGCTTCTCTTAACTGGAAAGATCGCTCCGACGCCTCGTGTTAGTGGGCTCGTCTTTTAGGCATCACCCTTGCCTAGTCCCTCTCTTGTTCTCTTTCCTTCTGGTTGTATCTCTGATTCTGTAGCCTTGAGGTAGTAACCTCTGTAAATTCCTCTATGTCAATATACATAACTTCAAAAAAAAAAACCTAACAAGCCTAATAGATATTGCTTGGCCTTCTTTAACTAAACGGATCTCCAACTCCCACTTTTTACGTAACAAAATCACCAGCAGTGACCACCATCTCTCTCCCTCTCAATCAACATCGGTGAACTCCTTCAACCGTTGCATTCAACCAACCAGTGAAGGCATCTTTCGAGTTCTTGGCGTGCGAGTAAGCCGATTTCCTTCTCTATGCATAGCCTTATTTTTTTTTTCATTACCTGTGAGTTGTAAAGGGTAGCAGAAAAGTGATATCTCATAGAATTGATTGATGTTGGCTTTGTGAGGATGTATAAGGATGTGAGCAGCAGGTATAACTGATAGATTTTTGTAGCTAAGATCAATCCAGAGGCGATAGGGAAATCAAGTAAGGTTTGGGTTGTTTACTGTTGCTTTAAGTTGAATGGTATCGTGAAGTGGATATGATAAGTGTAGCCGTTCACAAATCTGTGAAAAGTTTGACACATTATGAGAGCCCCGGCGATGATGCAGCATTCCATCGTGAAATTTTGTAGAATGGTGGAATTTTAATAACAAAATTTAGGAATATTCTATATGTTTTATTTTGATTAGCGAATAATCAATTGCTAGAAATAGATGAATATTTATTCACATAGTTGATTCCAGAGGTTATTAATTAGATTAGATGTTAATAGCTAGTGGGTTAAGTTTAGATTAGTTAAGTGAGATAGGTCAATTTAATTAATTTAACTATGAGATTGAGGTGTCAATGCATAGATGCTAATGGTTAGTGGACAACACGTTAGTTTATATAAGGTTCTTTAGGATGGATTTATTATAGGAATTATTGGATTTGTTAAGGAATCACTTAGAACTGTTGAGATTCACGAGTAATTGTATGAGTCAAATCGGTTACTTTGTTCCTATTTAGATGGGCTATATGTTGATGGATATTAGTAGAGGTTTATGAACCTTCGTAGAACCCTTAGAGTTTTAGGATCCCAACGGAATAACCGTCGTTGTATAGAAAGGGGTAAGTGTATTACATTTTCTCACATAATTGTGTTAATCTAGAAGTTGGAAAATTCTATAGATTGGATAAGTTATTGATTAACTTTCCTTTTATATCAGGCGATTGAGTTCTTACATTTGTGGATTTGGTTATTGAGATAACGAGAGTTCTGACTCGATTCAGGTACGTCATTTGGGCTTACTTAGTTGCTTTCATTTATGAGTTGGCCTTATGAGTGGTGTGTGCTATATGATTTCTAGTATGGTTATGATATTAAATTACCGGCGTATTATTGGCCCAAATAAATGGGTGGTGGCATCATCTGCTCAACTCTTGGGAGAGTCTGGAGGTCTCCGCGACAAGGCCAGATGTGGTAGACTGGGAGGGTACCGATCCACTCCATGTGGTATAGGGGTCGGTGCGTCAAACCATTCCAGCTGGATAAAGGGACGAGGGGAGAGACTTAGACGTCCCTTGCCACAATTGTAATCGGATCATGAGTGTATGACATTAATAAAGATAATAAAACGGTTCTTTGTGAAAGCATGTTGTGTGTTTAGTTTCTGCATTGACGTGTGTTTGTGCTTATATGTCTACTTATATATGATAAAGTTCGCTAACGGTTTATCCGTGTTGTTAGATGTTTTGCAAGATAGGATAACTACCGAGTGATCCGGATGGTGTGGTCAACCGGAATTGCCGTATTTGTAGGACGGGTAGCGGTTTAATTATTTTCCTTTGTTATTGACGCTAGTAACGTAGTTGGATATTAGTTTAATTCTCGGCTGAAAGTTTGTTGTTATCTTGACATTTCATTCATTTCATTTATTTTTATTATTTAACATTTGTGCCTTGTTGTAAGATCCTAGTAAAGTTGTTGTCAAACTATGGTCGGCACCCATTGTGAGGTACTAAACAGTAGCTCTCCGAGTTTTGAGAATTTGGGGTGTTACAATCGTCCAAGTTTATATTCATTGGTGTTCATAGTGTTTTTATATATCATTATTCGTGTTTTTATTCATTGGTGTTCATAAATATGGAAAAGAACGTGGGATGAAGAAATGTGAGAGAGGTTTTACTGTTTCTTTCTTTCTTTTTTAGTGTCTGATTTTTTTTCAATATTTATTGTAACTACCAAAATGTAATTAATGATTTCTTGTGTGAGAGCCCTTGATTTTGATACTATCCGATTACTCACGAAACTCATTATTTCTATTTTGAAGCCCCCTCTCTCTCTGTATATATATATATAGGTTTTAGTTCAAGTGAGGAGAGAGCTTGTAGATAGGAATTAGGAGGGATGTAAGCCATTGGATGGATTTAAATCAAGGGCTCCCACACGCTCATCATTAATGGCATTTTTGTAAATTGACTTAAAATCTGAAAAAAATACCCTTACGTTCAAAATAGTCATCGGTGTTCATACTTTTATATGTCATTGTTCATGTTTTTATATATCGATGTTCATAGTATTTTTATTCATCAAAGTGTCATGTCCATTTATTCTTTTGTGTTCATTTTATAATGCATAGATGTTTATTTACAGTATAAAACCACAAAAAATAAAAAAATTCATCACAAAACGTTAAAAGATGATCATAATATGTTATGTATGTGTCAAAGTTATAGATAACTCATCGGTGTTCATACTTTTATACGTCATTGTTCATGTTTTTATTCGTTAGTGTTCATACTTTTTATGTCATTGTTCCTGTAAATATTATAAACTATTTTTCTATAAGGCATTTTGCCGAAAAGTTTGTGTGCACACTAAAAGGAGCATATAAATTATTCAATTGGAGCTACTAGACCAACTCAACATATGTATATATATGTATTTTTTCAATCAAACTTATCAAGTACAAAATGATTCAAACAAATTTGATTTCAAACACAAACATCAATCATAATGAAACCTAAACCTTAAGAATGAAAATCTATACAGTGAGAGTAGAAATTCGAAGAAACAAAACCTGAATCGTCTTGTTATCTCTTTGATTTCACAATTTTTTATGTAATCGATCTTTGAATATTATAAACACGATTATAAAGAAAGATATAATTTTCAAAAAAAATGAACATCATATTATAAACACCATAACTGTTAAAAAAAATGAATACATACTCGTAAAAATATGAACATCATATTTTATTAACACGATTTCAAAGAATAGCATAATTTTCAAAAAAAAATCCGAAAAAATGTTTTTTTAAAAAAATGAACAATTAATGTTCAAAAATGAATAGTTAGTGTTGAGAAAAAATGAACATTTATTGATAAAATATGAACAATGATTCTTTTAAAAATGAAAACATACTTATAAAAATATGAATACCAATTTTTATTTACAAAAAAAAAATCTGGAGAAAAAAAATGGTGATGTGGCATGCCACATGTCACCACCTCGGCTCTCTTCATTCCTATCTGCAAGGGTCCTCCTCACCGGAACTGGACCCTATATATATATATATATATATATATATATATATATATATATATATATATATATATATATATATATATATATATATATAGGGTTAGGTTCCGGTGAGAACACGTGTTAGAGTAAGAAATAAGAACGCATAAGGATCGTCCGATTAAAACATGAACGTCTTAGATCAATTGAATATATAAGAGAATTGTTCAAATTAATTTTGTTACATCAATCGTAATTTTGGTAACGGTATATAATCGGATACAATATATTGCTTATATGAAAACAAAATAATATGATATGTTGCACGATTAATTATTTTCCTCGTCTGAGAAACTTCGTTGTTTAGTGACGAAATCACTCGTGCAATCTAATTGTGTTAATGTGTTTATACGTGTAATTTAGCCTAACCTGATAGTCTTATGTTTTAGTGAACGTCTTAAACATTACGCTAAAGTCAAATGTGCACATCATACATCTTATATTCAATTTATAAATTGCACTAAAGTTAAATGTGCACTAAAATGTGCTTGTGCACGATTAGTCTACAGAAAACATTATAAATGTGTGTGCTTAGTACACTAGTACACGATTAGTGCGCTAGTGCATGCACAATTAGTGTACTGAAATCATTCTAAATGTGCTTATACTAAAATCACTTGTGCATTCTAATCGTGTTTATAAGTGTAACTACACTATATTTAAACTTGGATTAACAATTTGAACTTGTATATTTAGTGCATACAATTAATGTGCACGTCTAGGCTAAAACTAGCACATTTTATTCCCCGTTTTAGTGCACATTTTAGTTAGCCTATCACGTTTTAGTATTGCACATTTAACTTCATTAAAAATATAAACATTTGCATGAGTATAATTTGCATAGTTTCATTAATGGTTAATTGTCCTAGTGCACATTTTAGTGGAAAATTAAAAACTTGCACGTTTAAGTTAAAAACAAACAATCCAATGACTTCAATAGTTAAATATCACGAATCGTTCAGTCAACTACTTATGGAAAAACTATTCTCTGATGATTTTTAGGAAAATTAGGTAATAAATTGTAACGATAGATAAGATAGATAAATTAAGAAAGTAGTCGTATTACGTAAATTATGAAAATGTAGAATATATAATTAATTACTTCCTTAATATACTAACATATTATATCCGTTGAATGAAATAAATTGTGCGGTCTAGATCTGTTCTCATTTCTTATATATATATATATATAGAGAGAGAGAGAGATGTCGGTTCCGGTGAGGAGCACCCTTGTTGATAGGAAGTAGGAGAGCTGTGGTGATGCCACGTGGCATTCCATGTCACCGTTTTTTTTTCGGGAAAAAAAATAAAAAAAATCGGTGACGTGGCATGCCACGTGTCACCATCACAAAATCAACAGATAGTAATAAAAATATAGTGTTCATGGTTGTAAAAAACGTTGTTCATTTTTTTTCAAGTATGTGTTCATTGTTCTTACAACTATGGTGTTCATGATTTTTAAATTAAGTGTTCATGGTTTTAAAGTAAGTGTTCATGGTTTTAAAGTAAGTGTTCATTTTAAAGAAGTCATTGTTTATATTTATTAATAACTGGTCATTTTTTACCAACACTATTGTTCATGTTTTAACAATAAATGTTCATTTTTGTATTTTTGTAAAAATTTTCTTTTTGTTTCAAATCGTGTAAACAAATATGATGTTCATTATTTTACAAGTGTGTGTTCATTTTTTTACAATTACAGTATTCATATTTTTCAGAGTAAGTGTTCATATTTTTTAGAGTAAGTGTTCATATTTTTATTAATGGTTGTTCATTTTTTTTTTGTTATAGGTAGTGTTCATATTTTTATTACTAATTGTACATTTTTGTGGTGGTGCCAAAAAAAAAAATCGGTTACGTGGCATGCCACGTGGCATCACCACATCTCTCCTAATTCCTATCCACAAGGGTCCTCCTCACTTGAACTAGAATATATATATATATATATATATATATATATATATATATATATATATAT
>BSUD01000007.1:23332752-23356498 GCA_033239045.1 Fagopyrum esculentum
TATAATTAATTACTTCCTTAATATACTAACATATTATATCCGTTGAATGAAATAAATTGTGCGGTCTAGATCTGTTCTCATTTCTTATATATATATATATATAGAGAGAGAGAGAGATGTCGGTTCCGGTGAGGAGCACCCTTGTTGATAGGAAGTAGGAGAGCTGTGGTGATGCCACGTGGCATTCCATGTCACCGTTTTTTTTTCGGGAAAAAAAATAAAAAAAATCGGTGACGTGGCATGCCACGTGTCACCATCACAAAATCAACAGATAGTAATAAAAATATAGTGTTCATGGTTGTAAAAAACGTTGTTCATTTTTTTTCAAGTATGTGTTCATTGTTCTTACAACTATGGTGTTCATGATTTTTAAATTAAGTGTTCATGGTTTTAAAGTAAGTGTTCATGGTTTTAAAGTAAGTGTTCATTTTAAAGAAGTCATTGTTTATATTTATTAATAACTGGTCATTTTTTACCAACACTATTGTTCATGTTTTAACAATAAATGTTCATTTTTGTATTTTTGTAAAAATTTTCTTTTTGTTTCAAATCGTGTAAACAAATATGATGTTCATTATTTTACAAGTGTGTGTTCATTTTTTTACAATTACAGTATTCATATTTTTCAGAGTAAGTGTTCATATTTTTTAGAGTAAGTGTTCATATTTTTATTAATGGTTGTTCATTTTTTTTTTGTTATAGGTAGTGTTCATATTTTTATTACTAATTGTACATTTTTGTGGTGGTGCCAAAAAAAAAAATCGGTTACGTGGCATGCCACGTGGCATCACCACATCTCTCCTAATTCCTATCCACAAGGGTCCTCCTCACTTGAACTAGAATATATATATATATATATATATATATATATATATATATATATATATATATATATATTCCAATTCCGGTGAGAAGGAGACTTCTAGATAAGAATAAGGAGCATTGTGAGTCATTGATGGGCTCTAAATCACGTGTTCTCACACAAGATATCACTAATGACATTTTGGTATTTACAATAAATCTAGAAAAAGAAAAAAGGAAATCAGACGTTCAAACATCTCTCTTATTTGCTCATCCCAAGTTCTTTTCTCTCCCTCTCGCCACTAACACACAAGCAAGTAAGCTTCATACTTGTTTCGATTTTCAACCAAATCAGAGATTAATATACTACATAAAATGGTGAAATCAAAGGGAATACAAGACAATTTACGTATTGTTTCTTCGAATGTCTACTCTCACGGTTTATATTTTCATTCTTAAGGTGTAGGTTTCAATATGATTGATGTTTGTTTTCGAAATCAAATTTGGTTGAATCATTTTTGTGTTTGACTGGTTTCATTGATAAAATACATTTAAACATATATGATTAGTTGGTCTAATATCTCCAATTAAACAATCTATATTCTCCTTTTATTGTGCACGCAAACTGTTCGACAAATGCCTCATAGAAAAATAGTTTATAATGTTTGCATGAACAATGACATAGAAAGGTATGAACAACTATGAATAAAATCATGAACAATAACATATAAAGGTATGATCACCTATTGATGTGTGGTGAAGCCACAATTTTCTGATCTAGATTGCAAGTCCTCAAATCGAACAATAAAAAGAAATTTGGGATGGATCAAAGGAAAACTCGGTCGAGATTTACTCAAGAACAACCCGAGATTTGTAATATATCATAATGCGGAAGTACGAATGATATGAATATATAAAAAGATGATAATATGGAATGATAGATGATAAATATAGGAAGATAGGAGTATTATAAGACTTGCAATGAACCTTGACCTAAATTGGATCAAAACCCTAAACAAAGAATTACGTATCACCCTTCCTTCTTTAACTTTACACAAGCCTTCTAAATAAGACAAGCACAAGGAGGAACCAGTTTGACTTGTAGCACCAACCTTCAAAAAGATTAACACACACAAGAACAATCTAGCAAGGATTCACAACTTTTCAATAAAAACAATTCTCCTTTTGATTGAATAGAAATGATAAAATGCAAACCCCGTGAGCGAAGTCACGAGTACTTCGATCACAATAATGTGAAATTCAATAATCACAACTAAGCTATCTAATAATCTCCCCATTTAAGGCTATATATAAGGGAGATATTTCAATGTAAACTAAAAAGATATCTTTAAAAAAATAATTTAGGAAAGATATCTTTTCAAAATATATGAAAATAATCTCAAAGATAGGATCAAAACTAACAACTTCAGATTGTTCGAGAACTTTAAGGAAAGAAAACATAAAAAATAGTTGCCAAAATTAAAAAGATCTTTGGCCGGATCTTCTAGCATGCGTCAGAGACAAAATATAGGGTGAAATCTCGGTCGAGATTCATTAGTGTTGGCCGAGATTTTGCTTCTTCCATGCAACTTGTTAGCAACCCTTCCTTCAAGTCTCTCCTGCTCTTGGCTCAGTTATGGGTTTCTATGTAATGTAGGCGCTATCAAGGATGGCCTGACATCACCTACGAATCATGAGCTTGCAACTCATCTCATAGTTTCTTGAGTCTCCGATAGTAAACATATACAGTTCCATTATCTTGCTTCATAGAATTAAGATTCTTGTGGATTTAATATATCAAAGGAGCACTAGATACCTGATACCTTTCAATGATTTATTCCATAGTTCCTTAGCCGATTCGACATAAGAGAATTGTTCTGCCACATCTTGTTTCATAGAATGATCAAGCCAATAGCGAATCATGTAGTCTAAGCGGACCCAGCGAGGAGGCTTCTCCACATCGTCGTCATCTTTGATGAAGATCTTGCGATTAAGCTAAGGTTCACCGCTCCAAGAGCCATATGGATTCCACGCTTCTAGGATGAGAAATTCTATCCATCAAACAATGTTGAGATTTGCATCCCTAGATTGTCCGATGGTGCCAAATATTGTGAATCAATGGAATTTCCAAGCATAGTGTGTTCGGCGACAAAAAATATGGTGTTGCCAACTCCACTGTGTGCATCGCCCCTCTTGGTGTCTGGATGATCCAGACTTGGATATGTGTTTTCTTAGTATCACGTTAATCATCTATGGATAATCAAATTCAATCTTGTTTAGGGAGGAAGGGTTTTTACAGAAAATTCTTCATCCCTCTGATACCATTTGAAGAGAGATGAGTAGAAAGGGAATGTACTGAATTCGTGAATGATATTCTGTTACATCAATGGTATATATACCCTTTATTATTCATAACAACCTCCTACCTCTTATGCTATATTTACATATGTGTGCCTGATATTTCATGTAATTCATACCCATACAAATCTTTAAGGATAGAAAATTAGCGTGTAAACAAAGACACAAAAGAATTAATGAGTATAAGCAGTTCCCCGATAATGCACCTATAGAACACATAAGAAAAAACATTTTTGCACATTTTCTCAAAAGCACTAAAAGAGAAAGCAATATCACGTATAAGGGTCAAAGAGAAAATTGTAGCACCAACAAGGGTCTAGCTACATAAATTTAAAAAAAGAGCTTGTAGATTTTCTTTTTTAGTGCATATTCATGAGTTCTTAAGCTAATCAAAAAGAAACCTTGAAGATTTTCTATTTTTAGTGTAGATTCGAAGCGTTTTTTTTATCTCTCTTATTGTTTCTTTGGTTGTGTTTGGATACTCATGAACACTAATGTTTATGAGTCTTTGTATATTTAAAGAGTGTTTGGTTGACCAATAAATACTAGTGACTAGTATTATTGAAAGTATTTTTAAAACACTGATGACATCAAGTGTTTCTCATCTTAAACTAAAGTTTTTTATACAAAATGACGTTATTGTTCCCATCCCCCCCCTCTTAATTATGTTGATGAACCAATTATATTAAGCACCTTCTCTCACCTCAAAACCTTTCCCATCGACAATCTTATCCTTTCTTGTACAAAAGAATGCTCTACAATTTGTCCAAGACCCATCAAACATACCTACGGCGATGAGAGTATCATCCCAATCCAACCCTTAGTTCCATTTCTCATTTGAAATCTCCAATTTTTCTCATATGAGTCCTTCCTAAAACCCTAGTTTTGCCGTCTTTGACACTTTTTCTTGTAGGTCTCGTATTAGCTTCTATTGATAGAGCCGAGAAAAGCTTGCATCATGAAATTGAAGACAATTAACAAGATTTGGGAGGTTTTTGAGTTATTCTGTGGCAAGTAGGGCTCGTTAAAGGTAAAGAGGACTAAAAAAGGTCAAGAAACTTGCCATTCCTTTATGTCTTATCTTTAATAGATGGTTGGCTCCATCTCCAACCAAAATGGAAACCGAGCGTTTCGTGACTCAAAAATGTGAAATTCTGACTAAATGAATGGAGAATCACTTCCATGGCTGGTTCATGGCGATGCACAAGAACTAAAATTGGGGAAGAATCTAAACGTGAAGGTTCAGGTTACACAAAAATCTTCTTGGAAGGAGCCAAAATTGGAGAAGAATTGGATTGTTTTAGGCTGCTTGGTATGGTTGAAGGATGGCAAACAATCAAATTGGAGAAGAATTTGATTGTTACCTTCATGGAGGAAAAGTTATGAGTGATAGAATTCATATTGTAAATAGAGTACAATAGAGGGCACCCTATGTAATTATTGTAAATACATTTATTATAAATACAATTCATCTGTCGAAGGAAACCCTAAGGGGAATATTATTCACAATCTCACATGGTATCAGACTACTACGTTCTCTAAACCCTTTTTCCGCATTCTCTCCAACCGACGGCCATCCGTTGAGGTTCTCCCCTCGCCTCCGGCTTCACCGTCAACTTTCTAGTCCAGTTATCTCGAGTCTCTCGATGGCTGCCGACAAGAAACCCTCTTTTCACTCCGCTCTCGGAATCTCGAACATCAAGAACAACATCGCTCTTGTGCTTGATCATGACACACCATACACATCTTGGGTTACTCTATTTTGCGTTACTGCGAAAGCCCATAATGTTCTGGATCACATTGATGAAGCAGTTCCACGACCCACGGACATCGACAACTTCTTATGGATTCAAGTTGATGCCACTGTTCTCCAATGGATTTACAATACGGTCTCTCGCGACATTCTTCTTCAAATTCTAGATTCTGATGACACTGCGCTCCAGGCATGGAATCGAGTTAAGAATATTTTTCAAGACAATAAGAATACTCGTGCAGTATATCTTGAACACGAGTTTTCCAATTGTAAGTTATCTAGTTTCTCTTCCGTTAATGCTTTTTGCCAGCACCTAAAATCATTGGCCGATCAACTCAAGGGTGTCGGATCTCCGGTTCCGGCTACTTGACTAGTTCTTCAATTGATATCCGGTTTGCCGGTAGAATACAACGCAGTGGCAAGTTTTATTCAGCAAACTGATCCACTACCGAGTTTTGTTAAAGCTCGATCTCAACTTCTTCTTGAAGAAACGAGGCTTGCAGCACAATCCGGCAATCCCGCAACAGCCCTTACTGCAGGATCTCGCTCCTCTGATTCTGCGTCATCCAAGGCGGCTTCAGCTGACCAGCCCAGTAAATTCAAGGCCCGAAATAAGAAGAATAAAGCCCGGACCAATGCTCCACATCAGGCCCAGACAAAATATGTTTTTAGGCCCAATGTCGGATGGGTGTTAGCCAGTCCACAGGCCCAACAGTGGCCAGCCCGTCTTTCATTCCCGCCTCCTCCTCCCAGCAGTGGTGCGATCTCTTCTTCAGGCCAACAGTGGCCGGCCCATTTCTTTGCAAGCCCGTATCATGGCTAGCCCAGTCACTTCCCATCTCAGCAGGCCGGCCTACTTGGATCTGGACCATCACAGCCACAGGCCCATTACGTGCAGGAGCAGCCAACCACTCTCGATCAATCTTTCGCTACAATGTCGTTGAATCCAGCGGATAATTTATGGTACATGGACACGGGAGCAACATCACACATGACGAATGATCCAGGTTCTCTCTCGTCTTTTTTGTATAATGGTAAATTAAATTCGATAATTGTTGGAAATTGATAACACGATTTATGATGTTAGATTAGGCACTCATTTAGATAGTTTTCCCGCTCATTCATGCATGGTTTAGCACTAGTTCATGATGTTTGCACTCAATTCATGTATTTTGTCGAGATAGACGTCTACACGGACTTTTGCATGCTTTGTAGGTATTTTGGGAGATTTAGGAGCTTAATCGATACATTTGAGGATCGTTCCTCAAGATGACACACCTTCGGACTCATTGGGAAGCAAGCTAGGAGCTAAGGAGGACACATGGGACCTTGTTGGTGCATGTCATGCACCAAATTGTGGCTTGATGATCCATATAGTGCAGAAGCACCAAAACCACGGTCACTGGAAGAACCACGCCCGTGGAAATAGGCCGTGGTTTTCCCCTGACAATTGTGATAGCTGTCCCACGATCTTCATGGCCGACTCTTGCAAATTTGAAGGATAAAAGGTGGTCCTGCAAGGCTGTTAGAGGCATCTCCCATCACTCCATTCTCTCTCACACTCTCAACAACAATATTCTCTCATTAGAAGATTGGATTGGAGCTACTCTTGGAGGAGAAGAAAAGGTTTCATTGGAGAAGAAGAGAAGAACACACCATTCTTAGTTGTTCATAGTTTTGAGTAAGATTTGTGAAGCCGTTTTGCAAGTGTTTGTAAGAAACGATTGAACCTTCTTTAGAAGGGTTGTAAGTCTTTCTTGAACTCATATTCAGCTTGGATTTCTTTGTTTGTTTGCTTCATCTCCCTTTCATTTCATCCTCTTGATATGGATTCCATGATTTTAAGCTTGATGACTTTGATTGTGATGATGCATGTTGTTGGCTAAATAGGTGCGATTCTAGGGTAAGGAAAAGATGGTTATGGCTTGGACTATGATAAAATGGACTTAGATGTACCTTTGGATAAATTGTTTGCTCGAACCTAGCCTCTGTTGTAAATCACGGCCTGTTCTAGTACATTCCACGGCCGTGGTTCTTGATGAACTACCCGTGATTTTGACTAACTTGCTTGTTTGATGAATCTAAGTGCTAGGATGTTAAATTGTTGAAATCCTAGTGTTTGTTGAGCTAAATCTATCCTAGGGTGACCTAGTGTTAGCAACTAAGTGTTAGAAGAGACCTACCCGGTGATTCTTGCTCTTAGATACCGAAGATGACAAACTCTAGGTAGTAGTGAGCCTCACAAGACGCTATTGGACTGAGTGTGCTAGGATAGGTGCTTGGGACTTGCCTTCCCGAGACTTACCCGGTAAGGAGAGGTTAGATCCCTAGAATACCATCCGGTTTGAGTAGATATCCTTTCCTTAGGCTCCTAGAGACTTACCCGGTGATAGGACCTTAGGTGCGGGATTAGTGGATCATGAGACCTACCCGGTAATTGACCCCATTTGAGAAACATTCCATCCCAACATACTATAGTTTATCCAAGGTTGATTAGAAGCTTGAGTCCTATGCCATAACCGGAATTTCCAACCCCTAGAATCCGCTTTTCTCTCCTTGATCTCATATCTCGTGTTTGTCTTGCTTGTTTGTGTTTATTTGCTAGATCGTTAGTTTGTTTTGCATTCTTATATCGTTGTGATTCTTGATTGATTACCACACAAAACCAAACCCAAAAATATTGAGATTTTCATTTATTTGTTTCTTTCTATTTTCTTAGCCTAGATCAACACTATCCTTAGTCACTAATCGATTCAAATTCACCTCAGTCTTTGTGTTCGACCTCGGAATACTATCCCTACTATAAAACGTCCCGTACATTGCGGGTTCGCTAGGAGTTAGGAGAAATATATCGAGTATAAATTTAAGGCTTTTTGCGTGTCACCATCTTAGCGTAACAAGTTTTTGGCGCCGTTGCCGGGGACTAGGTTAAGATTGAGTCGTTGTTTGTGATTGTTTATAGTGTAGGTCTTTCTTGTTGCTTTTGATCTTGTTTGGTTTGTGTCTTTGCTTTTCAGGACATCTCTCACTCTTTAGGTGCATGCAAAGATCTCGTAGCACGGATTTAGCTCCGTTCGATCCCGAACTGGAGAAAACCCTTAGATCTAGATCCAAGAGCATTCCAAAGGAGAAAGAGATGGCCGGAAGAGATCTCCAAGCCGAGTTAGATGAGGCTTTAGAGCAAATTAAGCTAAGGGATGAAGCCTTGGAGAATGAAATGAGACTTGCCAATGAGAGGCAAGAAGCAACTAGGAGGGAGATTGAAGAGATTAGGCAAGCTCTTGTGCAAAGAGAGCTTAATCGTCAACAACCTCCACCTCCACCACAACCGCAGCCGGCGGTTAATATTCGGGTTGTGTCCATTGCTATTGAAGAACCACAAACGTTAGGGCAACGTATGGATCCGGCACAAAGAGCACACCGTCCGGGTGTGAACTTAGGAGATCCCGCAGCCCATGATTACGAGCTCCGCCCTCAAGTTCTACAAATGATCCGGCATAATCAATTTGGAGGGATGGAAGGAGAGTCTCCTCATCAACACTTAATGAACTATGAGATCTTGATGGAGACTCTAAGGCCGCCTAGATTGGAGAGCAACAACCATAAGCTTAGGGCTTTCTCCTTCTCACTTAAGGATAAAGCCTTGGCTTGGTATCAATCTATTCCACAAGGGCGAGTGAGTACTTGGGAGGAGATGACAACCGAGTTTTTGACAAAGTTCTTCCCACCTTCCAAGACTACCGAGTTAAGAGGGAAGATTAATGCCTTCGTGATGAAGGATAGAGAAAGCCTGATAGCATGAATTATAGTCTATATTTTGGGGTTTGTTTGGACGTTTTATCTTTCATAATCTGCATGTTTGTATGTACATTATGTGATTTTACTACCATTTCATCTACCTTTGCGAGAATCGAGGTCTACACCTAGTTTTGTTGTAATTGCAGGTAATTTGGTACGTTTTGCATCAAAAAGGAGCAAAAGGAGTCATGAGTCAATTGGAGCTACGTCCAGGGAGCATAGCCATGGATTAAAGATTTACTTTGGACCAGTTTTGAGAGATTTCACATTCTGTTGTGACTCACCTCGGTTGACCATTGATTCACCTCGACCGAGGTGATCCAGAGACGCCAACTCGACCGAGGCGAACACCTAGGACGCGGCGAGAATATTTTATTCTTGGATGAGATCTTTTTAAATTTGGAAAGTGATCTTATATTTTTGGGCTTGGGTTCTGGAAGGAAGGAGATATGCAGAATCATATATTTTACCTATATTTATGGGAAAATATCTTTCGAAGATTTATTATCTTTGGGGGTTTATTTTCCTATAAAAAGGGTTGGATTTCCACAATTTAAGGAGGCCGCTTACATCCGCTATCAGCGCAAGAGAGTCGCTTACGCAGCAGCAGCCGCATACTCCAGTTGGGAGTTTTGAAGAACCTTTTTGAAGGTTGAAGGAAGATTGAAGTCTATAGCTTTTATAGCTTTTTGGAGGGTTTTGTAAGATTGTCTTCAATTCCCTTACTTGTTGTCTTATCTTTTTGGATTGTTATCCAAGGAACGCTTTGTTGTGATATTTGATTCAATTATTGAAGTCTTTTCATTAAACTCTTCTTTATTCAAATATTCACTTTCTTCCCATATATTTTAATACTTTCATTATGATGATGAGTGGCTAATTTCCTTGTGTGATTCTAGGGTGATTGGCTGAAGGTTGTGGGAAAAACAATGATAGAATAATCTTAGATTCCAGTAGGATCCTGAAAGTTCGAGTCTTTAACCCTAACCCTAAGCATCTCGTTCGGTTGATGAACATCTCGGCCGGGGTGGAATTCTTCTGACCGAGGTGGCTTATCCGATTCTAAACAGAAAGTTAAGTGTTAGAGTTTGCTAAATCCTATTCTTATTACACCTTCCTGGTTCAATGCAAGCTTAGGATGAGACTTACCCGGTAATTCCTTAGTTTGTTCACCAACGATAATAAGTGTAGGTAATAAAGGTTTATCCTTTATTGGGGTTTGAGTGTGCTTCCATCCCATCTTTGTGAGTTAGCCTGAGACTTACCCGGTAAAGGTTGATTCTATTCCCTTAGATGGTATGTTAGTTTGAGGTTATAGTTCTTTATCTTGATTCCTTGAGACTTACACGGTAATAGGAGTTACGGTTTAGGATTAGTGTGTAGTGAGACTTACCCGGTGATCTACTCCACTTTAGTAACACCTTCCCCACGCAAAAATCTCAGCTTTGTCTGCTTATCTATAGATCTTGAGTTGGAACCACAACTAGATGCTTTAATCCCTAGAATTGCATGTTTGCTTTATTAACTTCTTATTCATCTTTGATTGTGTTAATCGCTCTTGTGGTTAGAATTGACATAAGCACACCGTATTGACTTTGTTTCACCGAGTCCATGTGATCGACCCCTGTAATTTCTTGCTTTTACTACGATTGACCCGTACACTGCGGGTTCGCATCCTTGTTTTAAGCTTAAGTCTAGGGTTATAAATTTAAAGCTTGCACACACCGTTTGGAGCGAACAAAGTTTTTGGCGCCGTTGCCGGGGACTTGGTCTAGACCGAGCCGGTACGGTTTGCTCTTGGGGCGCTTGCCCCGTTTCATCTAACCACTCTACTTGAGTGACGACTTTTGCAGGTTCTTTCTTAGGTATATGCGAAGAACCCGCGCTGGGAAGGAAATCGTTCCTTACGATCCCGAACCAGAAAAGACATACAAGCGACGCTTAAGAGAAGCGAAGATGGCCCAACAAGACGATCGCGATCTTGCGGCCCAATTGAAAGAGGCGCTAGAGCTGCTACGCCTCAGCAAAGAAGAACTCAGGCAAGAGAAAGAAGAGAATCGCACCAAGACTGCAGCAATCGAAGCTGAGATAGCAGTCATACGAGACCAGATTCTACTTCGACCGAGGGAAGATCCTCCTGTTGATCCTCGACCGATGCAGGATCCAGTAGTTGACCCGCGACCGAGGCAGATTCCAGTACCTGACGCCCCGGCCGATGTACTTCCACCTCGGATGCCAGTCCGAGATGTTCTTCTTGCAGGAATCCCACAAACCCTAGGTCAAAGGATGGACCCTAATCAACAGCTGAGGCGTCCAGGGGTGAACCTAGGAGATCCAGCGGATCATGACTACGAACTTCGACCGCAAGTTCTGTCCATGATTCGCCAATGCCAATTCGGAGGGCTAGAGAAGGAGTCGCCGCATCAACATCTTCAAAACTACGAGATCTTGATGGAAACCTTGCGACCTTCCAGAATTGAAAATAACAACTACAAGCTAAGACCTTTTTACTTTTCTTTAAAAGATAGAGCTCTTACTTGGTATCAATCTCTTCCTCCAGGAAAAATTAGCAGATGGGAGGAGATGACTACGGAATTCTTAACAAAATTCTTTCCCCCCTCAAAGACCGCTGAAATGAGAGGGAAGATCAATGCTTTCATCATGAAGGACAAGGAGAGCTTGTCCAAATCTTGGGAGTGGTTCAAGGATATCCTTTTGGATTGCCCACATCATGGGATTCCAAAGATCGAGTTATTGGAGATCTACTTCAAAGGGCTAGACGGAAGCACCCAGTTCAATCTCCAATTACTCTCCGCCGGTACCTTCATGGACATGGCGATTGATGTGGCTTGGGACTTCATTGAGAAGCAAGCCTTGCACATGGAGAAATATACCCACCAAGGAGCTGAAGGTGGAGTTAAAAGAGTCAACTTTCAAGAGACTCAATCCAATAACAATCAACTCACGTCGTTGAAGAATGACGTGAAGCAATTGAAGGAGCTCTTGATGGCTCAAACTGAGAAGGAAGAGCAAGGGCAAAGGAACAACAACAATAACGGGTACCGTAACAACAACAACGGTCCCCGAAACAACAACTACAACAACAATAGAGGATCCAATAGCAACAACTGGAGGGCGAATAACCAAAACTATGGTAACAATCATTCAAACTCCAACTCTAATGATTCCTCTAACCCTTTCCTCTCTTCCCCTTCTTCTTCTTCTACTCCATTGAAAAGCCAAGGGCAAGGATCAAGTTCGTCTCAGCCAGAAAAGAAAGACGCAGTTCTGGAGGCAATCTTGATCAAGCTTAGCGCTATGGAGAATTCTATGACTTCATTTTCGAGGGCCCAAAAGTCCCTCGAACAACAACTTGCTAATAGGGCGAATGAAGCGCCAAGAGATCCAGGGAAGCTTCCAGCGAAGATGGAAACTAACCCTAAGGGCCAATGCATGGCCATAACGACGAGGAGTGGACTTAAAACTGCAGATCCAGTACCTCGCTCGAAGCAGACCACCTCGGTCCAGATCCAGTCGAAGAACACCTCGACCGAGATGCCAACCGAGGCGGAGCAACAGAAAGCAGGAGGGACGACAGAAACTTATGTTCCACCTCCTGCATACAAGCCACCACTTCCATTCCCTCAGTCCAGAGCCAGAGCACATCTAGACAAGCACTTTGGTAAGTTTCTTGACTTGATGAATAAGCTACATATTAATATTCCTTTCCTTGATGCTATTTTAGGTATGCCCGTCTATGGGAAGTTCTTAAAAGAAATCTTATCAAAGAAGAGGAAGCTGGAGGATGTTGGTGAAGTTAGGATGACATCTAAATCTTCGGAGCTTATCAAAATCATGAAGGAAAAGATGCCGCCCAAGTTGAGAGATCCCGGCTCATTTTGTATTCCCATTCAAGTTGAGGATGTCACTTGTGAAGCCCTTTATGATCTAGGAGCCAGCGTGAGCATCATCCCGCTGGAGCTATGCACGAAGATCGGTCTTGGAGAGCCCAAACCGGTCAAGATTCGACTTTATATGGCGGATCGCTCCATTACCCATCCCGTGGGCATCTTGGAGGACGTTCCGGTCAAGTTAGGTAACTTCTATCTACCTATAGATTTTGTTTGTACTTGACATTCCCGCAGATTATCCTGTACCTATTATTCTCGGGAGGCCATTTCTGGCAACTTCGGGTTGCAACGTGGATTGCAAGAACGCCAAGTTGAAATTCAACGTTGGTGGCGATGAGGTGGAGTTCGCACTACTTGCAGCCATGAAAGGGGAGCAGCTAACTGATGATATCTTCAACATCTACGATGAAGAAGAATCAAGAGAATTGGTGAGCTCTATCCTTATTAACGACCCACTCGAAAGAGTTATTAGCTTCAGTTTAATGGAGGAAGGTATAGATGCTTCTTGTGATGCAGATATACGGAGCTTGAAGGCACTGGAAGAGGATCCAGGAGCTAAAACTGAGAAGCTAATCCAGGAGACGAAGATCTCCAGTCTCGGATCCAGTAGCAGTACCTCGACCGAGGCACTTTCTGGACAGAGCGAGGCGACTGAAGAACACCTCGGTCAACGGCTCTGCGCCTCGACCGAAGTCGACGGCAAAGATGATGTCAACTGAGATTGCTGAGAATAACAAAATTCTTACTCCCTCCTCTGATATTCATCCACTATTGGTGGAGCATTCCATCCACGAACTTTCTGATAATAAAGGTCCTTGGTACACTGATATTGTGAATTATCTTGTTTGCCAGGAGATACCGCCCGGATTGACGTACTCTCAAAAGAAAAGATTCTTCAAGGAAGTACGACATTACTACTGGGACGAGCCGCTGCTATTCAAGCGCGGACCGGATGGGATGCTTCGAAGGTGCATTCCGCAGGATGAAGTTAATAGCGTCATAAGGCATTGTCATTCACTTCCTTGTGGGGGGCATGCTAGCACCGATAAAACGTGTGCTAAGGTATTGCGTTCCGGTTTCTTTTGGCCTACATTATTTAAGGATGTGCAATCTTTTGTTGTCTCTTGTGATGCATGCCAAAGAATAGGGAACTTATCAAGGAGGAACGAGATGCCACTTAATAACATCCAAGAAGTGGAAATCTTTGATGTATGGGGGATTGACTTCATGGGACCTTTCCCATCCTCCGGAGGAAACCTCTACATTCTCCTTGCAGTTGATTACGTCTCTAGATGGGTTGAAGCCATTGCTTCTCCCACTAACGACGCCAAAGTGGTTGTATAGTTCTTGAACAGAACTATCTTTCCACGATTTGGAACTCCACGCATCATCATTAGCGATGGAGGAACGCATTTCATCAACCGGAAGTTCAAAGCACTTCTATCGAAGTATGGGGTAACCCACAAGGTATCAACTGCTTACCACCCTCAAACTAGTGGACAAGTCGAGATCTCGAATAGAGAAATCAAGGCAATTTTGGAGAAGACCGTCTCTAGAACGAGGAAGGATTGGTCCATGAAGTTGGACGATGCTCTTTGGGCATACAGGACCGCATTCAAGACTCCCATAGGTACCACCCCTTATAATTTGGTATATGGGAAGTCTTGCCATTTGCCCGTTGAATTGGAGCACAAGGCGTATTGGGCTATCAAATGGTTGAACTTTGACATCAAGGAGGCTGGTGAAAAGCGACTATTGGAACTCAACGAGCTGGAGGAGCTGCGTTTGAACGCTTATGAGAATGCCAAAATCTACAAGGAAAGGACGAAGAGATGGCATGACAAGCGCATCGTCCCAAGGGAGCTTAACGAAGGAGACTTAGTTCTACTCTTCAACTCCCGCCTCCGCCTTTTTCTAGGTAAGTTGAAATCTAGATGGACCGGGCCTTACGTTGTGAAACATGTTTTCCCTCATGGTGCAGTTGAGATATGGGGTGAAACTAGCGGAAGCTTCAAGGTCAACGGTCATAGGCTTAAGAAATACCAACCGGAAACGCCGATTGAGGAGGTTGCATCAATATACCTCGTTTGAGACGTATCATGGTCCAGCTAGCGACCTTAAATCAAGCGCTTCTTGGGAGGCAACCCAAGGTATTGCTTTCTTTTCCCGTTTTCTAGTCTAGCTTAGATAGTTTTTGTTTTTGCTTTGCTTTGCTTTGTTTTTGGCATTCTGGACAGACAACAGGGAATATCTAAGGAAGGAGCACATCTGGAAGGACAGAAGTTCGAGATTCTGAGAAGACAGAAGCACCTCGGTTACTGTCAGAGCACCTCGACCGAGTTGATTCTTGAGCAACCGAGGCGACTAGGGTTTCTGCAGAACCACCTCGGTCCATATCACCTCGGTCCAGTCGAGACCATCTCGACCGAGGTGACAGCAGATCCAGGAACAATATAAAAAGGAAAAACAATTTTATTTTTCACTTTTTACTTTACCCACCTCGACCGCGGCGACTTCCACTTCGCTCCCTCTCAGATCTTGCTCGTTTTCGAAGATTTCTGCTTCTTAACTGTGATTGAAGGGTAGAGGAACCGATTGAAACAATAGATCTGCAAAGAAATCGAGCGAATCGACCGAAACGAGGTAAAACAAGTCGAAACCCTAACTCGTTCGTTCGCTTTGTTTTGGGCTTTGGTTGCCCCTGATTTTGCTGAGGAAAGGCTTAAGTACCCCTTAGGAAGCAATTGTAGTGATTTTGGGGGGAAAAGAACTGAATTTTTGAGATTTGGAATCGTAACTGCTGCGCCTCGGTCCGGTCGAACTGCATCTCGACCGAGGTGATTCTTGGGGCTTATCAGTGACCGAGGTGGTCTGACAGTGTTGAGTGAGAATGAGTTCCGATCGTCGTTTAGCCCTCAGAGACAGATCCTCACCCTCCCCTTCTTCCTCTTCCTCCCGTCCTTACCGCCCGGTTATCCACGAGAGATGCCGGGTAGACTATGAGCGGATAACTAGCCGTCCAGTTATCGCACCACGATTTCTGGACGTGTCGGCCTTTGATTGCCTAGGGTTAGATGTTGACCTTAGGAGGATGATTGCTACTGTCGGGCTGGATCAGTTTACTGAGATCCGAGCCCCAGCTTACTTGGAGCCGACCTTAGAGTTTGTTAGCTCCTTCTCCTACCTCCCCACAGACCAGTCTGTGAAGTACCGGTTGATAGCATGAATTATAGTCTAGTTTCTGGGGTTTGTTTGGACGTTTTATCTTTCATAATCTGCATGTTTGTATGTACATTATGTGATTTTACTACCATTTCATCTACCTTTGCGAGAATCGAGGTCTACACCTAGTTTCGTTGTAATTGCAGGCAATATGGTACGTTTTGCATCAAAAAGGAGCAGAAAGGAGTCATGAGTCATTTGGAGCTACATCCAGGGAGCATAGCCATGGATTGAAGATTCACTTTGGAGCAGATTCGAGAGATTTCACATTCTGATTGTGAGTCACCTCGGTTGACCATTGATTCACCTCGACCGAGGTGATCCAGGGACGCCGACTCGACCGAGGCGAACACCTAGGACGCGGCGAGAATATTTTATTCTTGGAAGAGATCTTTTAAATTTGGAAAGTGATCTTATATTTTTGGGCTTGGCTTCTGGAAGGAAGGAGATATGCAGAATATATATTTTACCTATATTTATGGGATAATATCTTCTTAAGATTTATTATCTTTGGAGGTTTATTTTTCCTATAAAAAGGGTTGGATTTCCACAATTCCGACATCACGCTATACCGTCGATCAGGGTTTACACACGCAGCAGCCGCAACATACTCCAATTTGGGAGTTTTCGAAGAACCTTTTTGAAGGTTGAAGGAAGATTAAAGACCATAGCTTTTATAGCTTTTTGAAGGGTTTTGTAAGATTGTCTTCAATTCCCTCAATTGTTGTCTTGTCATTTTGGATTATTATCCAAGGAACGCTTTGTTGTGATATTTGATTCAGTTATTGAAGTCTTTTCATTAAATTCTTCTTTGTTCAAATATTCACCTTCTTCCCATATATTTTAATACTTTCATTATGATGATGAGTGGCTAATTTCCTTGTGTGATTCTAGGGTGATTGGCTGAAGGTTGTGGGAAAAACAATGATAGAATAATCTTAGATTCCAGTAGGATCCTGAAAGTTCGAGTCTTTAACCTTAACCCTAAGCATCTCGTTCGGTTGATGAACATCTCGGCCGGGGTGGAATTCTTCTGACCAAGGTGACTTATCCGACCTAAAACAGAAAGTTAAGTGTTAGAGTTTGCTAAATCCTATTCTTATTACACCTTCCTGGTTCAATGCAAGCTTAGGATGAGACTTACCCGGTAATTCCTTAGTTTGTGTATTAACGATCATAAGTGTAGGTAATAAAGGTTTATCCTTTATTGGGGTTTGAGTGTGCTTCCATCCCATTTTTGTGAGTTAGCCTGAGACTTACCCGGTAAAGGTTGATTCTATTCCCTTAGATGGTGTGTTAGTTTGAGGTTATAGTTCTTTATCTTGATTCCTTGAGACTTACCCGGTAATAGGAGTTACGGTTTAGGATTAGTGTGTAGTGAGACTTACCCGGTGATCTACTCCACTTTAGCAACACCTTCCCCACGCAAAAATCTCAGCTTTGTCCGCTTATCTATAGATCTTGAGTTGGAACCACAACTTGATGCTTTAATCCCTAGAATTGCATGTTTGCTTAATTGACTTCTTATTCATCTTTGATTGTGTTAAATTGCTCTTGTGGTTAGTATTGACATTAGCATACCGTATTGACTCTGTTTCACCGAGTCCCAGTGATCGACCCCTGGAATTTTCTTGCTTTTACTACGATTGACCCGTACACTGCGGGTTCGCATCCTTGTTTTAAGCTTAAGTCTAGGGTTATAAATTTAAAGCTTGCACACACCGTTTGGAGCGAACAAGTTTTTGGCGCCGTTGCCGGGGACTTGGTCTAGACCGAGCCGGTTGCGGTTTGCTTTCGGGGATCTTGCCCCTGTTGCTACTAACTACTCTTTCTATGAGTTTTGTAGTTTTCAGGATTTCCGATGACTGCATTTGATCCAGCCTGGATAGCAAGACAAAGTGCTAGGGCGGACCATTATGAATACTTGGAGGAGAAGTACTCCTTCTATTGGTTCAACAATGAATGGCAAAGAGAAGAGGCCATTCAACATGAACTTGCAATATGGGATGAGAAGAATGTCCCTAAAAACATTTATGAGCAACCTTTCGAAGACTCTCTCGAATCAAGATTGGAGAAGTTGATGAAGAAGGTGGAGGAGCTCAAGGAAAGCACCATATCCTATGCTAAGCCGGAAGAGGAGCATAAGGAAGTGTTACACTTTCCAAGCATTCCTCTGGTCGGACCGGAAGCTTCTCCTGAAGTTTTTGTGGAAGAGGAGGATGTGGAGGATCTCGATCCGACTGTTGAGACCTCGGCCGAGGTGGAAGAGATCTCGACCGAGATGGAAGAAGAATCTGCAAAACCAGAAGTGGAAGATGCAGAGAACCTTGGCCAAATTACTGAGATTGTGGTCAAGGTGGAAGAAAGACCAGCAGAACTAAGAGAGATTTCGTGGGTGGATTATCAACCCAACACGAAACTTGTCTCAAGCTTTGGAGAACTTTACAAGGTACATTCTCTTACTCCATTCGAATTCCCTATTAAAATTTCTGAATTTTTCAGGAAAGCACCGGAGAGTTGGAGGTCTCTTCCGAAAGAACCTCCTAAGATCAAGATGAAATCTCTCTTTAAATTGTTGGAGGAAGATGCTCCTTGGATTATAAGGAGTGAAGTTAACAAGCGCTTCACTGCTAAGGCAACGAAGTGTTATTTGTTCAAGTATGGGGTCCCTCGCATGCTCAGGACCCTGTACCATCCCCAAGCTATTGATGGGGAAGCTGCTATGATTCTCGAGAAACTATTTTCTCGATCAAGGAAAGGATGAGACGCAAGGCTAGATTATGTCCCATTGAAGTGCAGGAAGGCTAGAAGGATTCCGATGAGAATCAAACCGTACAAGCTTGTACGTAGGAGATCTTACCATTTGCCGGTGAATTTAGGAACCGGAACCTTCTTGGAAGATTTTTACGGATGTGATGAGCACTCCACGACATTCGAAGTGCATTGAGTAATCTCATGCCGTAGGGTCCAGCTAGCGACCTTAAACCAAGCGCTTCTTGGGAGGCAACCCAAGGTATTGCTTTCTTTTCCCGTTTCTAGTCTAGCTTAGATAGCTTTTGTTTTTGCTTTGCTTTGCTTTGTTTTTGGCGTTCTTGACAGACAACAGGAAGGAGCACATCTGGAAGGACAGAAGTTCGAGATTCTAAGAAGACAGAAGCACCTCGGTCACTGTCAGAGCACCTCGACCGAGTTGATTCTTGAAGCAACCGAGGCGACTAGGGTTTCTGCAGAACCGCCTCGGTCCATACCACCTCGGTCCAGTCGAGACCATCTCGACCGAGGTGACAGCAGATCCAGTAACAGTATAAAAGGGGGAAAAATTAAATTTTCACTTTTTTTTACCCTCCTCGACCGCGGCGGACAGAAGCACCTCGCTCACCTCGTTTCTTGCTCGTTTTCGACAATTTCTGCTTCCAAACCGAGATTGAAGGATAGAGGAGTCGATTGCAACTACAGATCTGCAAGAAATTCGAGCGTTTCGACCGAAACGAGGTAAAAACGTTCGAAAACCTAAACTCGTTCGTTTACTGATATTTGGGCTTTGGTTGCCCTTGATTCTGTTGAGGAAACCTTTAAGTACCCCTTAGGAAGCATCGGTAGTGATTTTTGGGGGAAAAGAACTGAAAATCAGAGAGTTGAAATCGCACTGCCTTCGCCTCGGTCCAGTCGTTCTGCACCTCGGTCGAGGTGATTCTTGGAGTTTGTCAGCCGACCGAGGTAGTCTGACAGTGTGTTTAA
This sequence comes from Fagopyrum esculentum, assembly GCA_033239045.1. Taxonomy (NCBI): domain Eukaryota; kingdom Viridiplantae; phylum Streptophyta; class Magnoliopsida; order Caryophyllales; family Polygonaceae; genus Fagopyrum; species Fagopyrum esculentum. Next base: position 23,352,334 of record BSUD01000007.1, read on the forward strand.
AAATGAGTTCAGATCGTCGTTTAGCTCTTAGAGATAGATCCTCCCCTTCCCCTTCTCCTTCCTCATCCCGTCCCTACCGCCCGGTTATCCACGAGAGATGCCGGGTAGACTATGAGAGGATAGCTGGCCGTCCAGTCATCGCACCACGATTTCTGGATGTGTCAGCTTTTGACTGCCTAGGGTTAGATGCTAACCTTAGGAGGATGATAGCTACTGTCGGGCTGGATCAGTTTACTGAGATCCGAGCCCCAACCTACCTAGAGCCGACACTCGAGTTTGTTAGCTCCTTCTCCTACCTCCCCACAGACCGTTCTGTGAAGTACCGGTTGATGAACCGGAACTTCATAGTTCCTTTAGAGATATGGAGAGAGATTTTTGGCTTCCCTGACCCCACAGCTGTAGACTTCCCCTCCCGATCCGTAGCTAGGGAGTTCTGGGGACAGATAGCCCACATTACTGAGCACGCAGACAGATGGCGCCCTGGAGATTCCAGGGAGAAGGTCATCTTTCATCCGGCCTTCAGACTTGCTCACAGGATTTTCAGCGAGACGCTTCTGGCGCGTACTGAGACGCCCCAGAAGGTCCGACAGGGAGAGCTCTTTTCGCTTTACTGCATGGTTACAGGAGGTTTCCCAGACTTTGGCTTGCTCTTGGCAGAGGATCTGCACAAGATCAAGGCCAAGGCGAAGGGAGACATATGCTGCGGAGGTCTAGTCACCCACATCGCTACCTACCACGGGATGGACCTCAGCGTTTGCACGTTGGCGGCGGCTCCGAAGCCGCTGGGATTATAGGAGATGATCACACGGAGGATTCTAGTTCCCCGTGGGTTGACCACTCCATACGTTGCCATGCCTTGGGAGCGGACTGCACCTCAGGGCATCCGCTGGTCTGCGCAGTTCACAGTCTTTGATCCACATTTCTGGCAGACAGCATGGGATACACTGATAGAGGATCACAGAGAGGCAGCAGCTGCCCCTACTGCAGCTGAGGATGAGGATGACGACGATGATGAGACAGTGGATGAGAGAGGAGGCGGCGTCCCGATGGACACAGGGACAAATACAGCTGGGACGAGCGCGCCACCTATTATTGATTTGGATGATGATGAGGAGGACACTGAGCCGGCACCAGCTGAGACTTCTCCGGTCAGACCTGCTAGACGCAGGAGGCGGGGAGTGAGAGATAGAGCTGCACACCGACGGATCGATGACCTGACGGATCAGGTTATCGACTCATATGCTGCACTTTCGCTGGATATCCGCGAGATGCAGGAGCGTCAGCATCATCAGCACATGATGGCTCAGCTACAGTTTAAGCGTATCATGGGCCATCCCTATGATCCGACTCAGTTCCCCTACATACCACCACCACCACCGGATCGAGACTACTGAGGAGCTGCAGGGTTTATTATTATATTTTTATGCAGTTCGGCTTTTATCCGGTGAGTTCTTCTGTTTAGACTTTTATTATACCCACTGGGACAGTGTGTCTCAAGTATGGGGTATTTTGTTTGTTATTTGACTATGTGGCTACCTTTGATGTATTCGACACTTTTGATGTATTTTATTTATCGGATATTTTCATATTTATGCTTCACTTGCCTTTATATGATTATCTGATATTACATGCATACCTACAGATTATTTGATTGAGAAAAACGTCGAAACCGAACCGAAAAAATAAAAAAAAAAAAAAATTTTTTACCTCGACCGGGGATATTCTGGCGAAACGAGGTGTTTCACCTCGGTTGAACCAAGAACATCTCGACCGAGGTGACGTAACAGAAAGTTTTCGAAAACGATTTTGTGTTACTTATCTGGATATGATCTCAGTGAAGATTTTGTTTACCTACTGGTTTTAAATTCTTTGTGTGTTTGAAAGGTTTTATAATATGTTTAAGTTGCTAAATGCTTTGTTTGAAATTATTGGCATGTTTAATACTTTGTTTTTATCCAAATTATGTTGAATTTGAAGGTTGACACCGCATGATAAGTTCTCTCACTTTCTTCTTGGAAAGACCAAGGCAATTCATTCTTTTCTTCTTCTTCTTCTTCTTGATCATGCTTAACCCCTCATATACATTTTGCCTCCCTTTACCTATCCGGGAATTTGGAAGCAAGCGAAGTGGTGAAAGCAAGTTAAAGTTGAGAAGTGGGCTGGAAGTGAAGTGTTAGAAAGCAATAATAGGTTTGGGGAAGTCAAACATGAAGATGAGTAACTCGGCACCATTCACATAGCCGGGTGTTTGTGTCTTGCCAAAGTCGGATTGAGCGATATTCCTAACGGGTCATGGTATGTGCATCAAGGGTTTGATGCATCTCGAGAAATTGATGATTGCTGATTTCCTAGGCTTCGGTTATTGTGCACCTCTGTCCATGCATCCCAAAAAGTAAAGTAAAAAGAAAAAAGTGTGAAATAAGCAAAGCTTATTGGTGGAAGATGTTGCAAGTTGAAGTGAAGTGAAGTTCATCCTTTTCCCGGATTCTAGCACCACATTACCCTACATACATCCCTACCCTACACGTTTCTTGACCTTTTCTTTTGGGAAGCCCTTGAGACCTTGAGCTTGTTGATTGACTTAGCGGTTTAAATTGGATTATACATGATTAATTTTGATAATTATGATCTATTATGCATTCTATGATTTTATGCAAAGATGAACAACTTTCTTATATTTATAAAATGTTTTGATCATATTAAGTTTATAATTCCAGAAAGTATTCTCTTAGAGTGATCTATGATAGTTGCACACCATAAAATATTTTTGAAAGACTTTTTCATTGATTTTCTTGACTTATAATCCATTCTATCTTGTCTTTTATATAAGGAACTTGCTTGGGGACAAGCAAGGGCTAAGTATGGGGTATTTTGATAGCATGAATTATAGTCTAGTTTTTGGGGTTTGTTTGGACGTTTTATCTTTCATAATCTGCATGTTTGTATGTACATTATATGATTTTACTACCATTTCATCTACCTTTGCGAGAATCGAGGTCTACACCTAGTTTCGTTGTAATTGCAGGCAATATGGTACGTTTTGCATCAAAAAGGAGCAGAAAGGAGTCATGAGTCATTTGGAGCTACATCCAGGGAGCATAGCCATGGATTGAAGATTCACTTTGGAGCAGATTCGAGAGATTTCACATTCTGATTGTGAGTCACCTCGGTTGACCATTGATTCACCTCGACCGAGGTGATCCAGGGACGCCGACTCGACCGAGGCGAACACCTAGGACGCGGCGAGAATATTTTATTCTTGGAAGAGATCTTTTAAATTTGGAAAGTGATCTTATATTTTTTGGGCTTGGCTTCTGGAAGGAAGGAGATATGCAGAATATATATTTTACCTATATTTATGGGATAATATCTTCTTAAGATTTATTATCTTTGGAGGTTTATTTTTCCTATAAAAAGGGTTGGATTTCCACAATTCCGACATCACGCTATACCGTCGATCAGGGTTTACACACGCAGCAGCCGCAGCATACTCCAATTTGGGAGTTTTCGAAGAACCTTTTTGAAGGTTGAAGGAAGATTAAAGACCATAGCTTTTATAGCTTTTTGAAGGGTTTTGTAAGATTGTCTTCAATTCCCTCAATTGTTGTCTTGTCTTTTTGGATTATTATCCAAGGAACGCTTTGTTGTGATATTTGATTCAGTTATTGAAGTCTTTTCATTAAATTCTTCTTTGTTCAAATATTCACCTTCTTCCCATATATTTTAATACTTTCATTATGATGATGAGTGGCTAATTTCCTTGTGTGATTCTAGGGTGATTGGCTGAAGGTTGTGGGAAAAACAATGATAGAATAATCTTAGATTCCACTAGGATCCTGAAAGTTCGAGTCTTTAACCTTAACCCTAAGCATCTCGTTCGGTTGATGAACATCTCGGCCGGGGTGGAATTCTTCTGACCGAGGTGACTTATCCGACCTAAAACAGAAAGTTAAGTGTTAGAGTTTGCTAAATCCTATTCTTATTACACCTTCCTGGTTCAATGCAAGCTTAGGATGAGACTTACCCGGTAATTCCTTAGTTTGTGTATTAACGATCATAAGTGTAGGTAATAAAGGTTTATCCTTTATTGGGGTTTGAGTGTGCTTCCATCCCATTTTTGTGAGTTAGCCTGAGACTTACCCGGTAAAGGTTGATTCTATTCCCT
>BSUD01000007.1:23356508-23408162 GCA_033239045.1 Fagopyrum esculentum
GTTAGTTTGAGGTTATAGTTCTTTATCTTGATTCCTTGAGACTTACCCGGTAATAGGAGTTACGGTTTAGGATTAGTGTGTAGTGAGACTTACCCGGTGATCTACTCCACTTTAGCAACACCTTCCCCACGCAAAAATCTCAGCTTTGTCCGCTTATCTATAGATCTTGAGTTGGAACCACAACTTGATGCTTTAATCCCTAGAATTGCATGTTTGCTTAATTGACTTCTTATTCATCTTTGATTGTGTTAAATTGCTCTTGTGGTTAGTATTGACATTAGCATACCGTATTGACTCTGTTTCACCGAGTCCCTGTGATCGACCCCTGGAATTTTCTTGCTTTTACTACGATTGACCCGTACACTGCGGGTTCGCATCCTTGTTTTAAGCTTAAGTCTAGGGTTATAAATTTAAAGCTTGCACACACCGTTTGGAGCGAACACCGGTTGATGAACCGGAACTTCATAGTTCCCTTAGAGATATGGAGAGAGATTTTTGGCTTTTCTGAGCCCACCGCCACCAACTTCCCCTCCCGATCCGTAGCTAGGGAGTTCTGGGGGAAGATTGCCCATATTACTGAGCATGCGGACAGATGGCGCCCTGGAGATTCCAGGGAGAAGGTCATCTTCCACCCAGCTTTCAGACTAGCCCACAGGATTTTTAGCGAGACACTTTTGGCGCGTACTGAGACGCCCCAGAAGATCAGACAGGGCGAGCTCTTCAGCCTCTACTGCATGGTTACAGGAGGTTTCCCAGACTTTGGCTTGCTCCTGGCAGAGGATCTGCACAGGATCAAGGCCAAGGCGAAGGGAGACATTTGCTGCGGAGGTCTAGTCACCCATATCGCTACCTACCACGGGATGGACCTCAGTGTTTGCACGATGGCAGCGGCTCCGAAGCCGCTGGGATTACAGGAGATGATCACAAGGAGGATTCTAGTTCCCCGTGGTTTGACCACTCCATATGTTGCCATGCCTTGGGAGCGGACTGCACCTCAGGGGATCCGCTGGTCTGCACAGTTCACAGTCTTTGATCCACATTACTGGCAGACAGCTTGGGCTCCTCTGATGGAGGATCACAGAGAGGCAGCAGCTGCCCCTGCTGAGGAGGAGGAGGACGACGATGATGAGGAGACGGTGGACGAGAGAGACGGTGGAGTCCCGATGGATACAGGGACGGATACTGCAGGGATGAGCGCGCCACCGATTATAGACTTGGACGACGAGGAGGATACGGAGCCTACACCAGTTGAGACTTCTCCAGTCAGACCTGCTAGACGCAGGAGGCGCGGAGTGAGAGATCGAGTTTCCCACCGACGGATCGATGACCTGACGGATCAGGTTATCGACTCATATGCTGCATTATCGCTGGATATCCGCGAGATGCAGGAGCGGCAGCACTATCAGCACGTCATGGCCCAGCTGCAGTTCGAGCGTGTCATGGGTTATCCGTTCGACCCGACACAGTATCCGTACGTGCCACCACCACCACCGCCGGATCGAGATTATTGATGAGCTGCAGGATTTTCTTTATTTTCTTTTATGCAGTTCAGCTATTTATCCGGTGAGTACTCTCATTTTCAGACTTTTTATTTGACCCACTGGGACAGTGTGTCCCAAGTATGGGGTGTTTGTATTATTTGACTACCTTTGATGTATTATATTTTATCGGATATTTTCATATTTATGCTTCAGTTGCCTTTATATGATTATCTGATATTGCATGCATACCTACAGGTTATTTGATTGAGAAAAACGTCGAAACCGAAAAAAAAATGGTTTTAAAAAAAAAATTTTTTGACCTCGACCGGGGAGATTCTGGCGAAACGAGGCATTTCACCTCGGTTGAACCAAGAACATCTCGACCGAGGTGCGTAACAGAAAGTTTTCGAAAACAATTTTGTTACTTATCTGGATATGATCTCAGTGAAGATTTTGTTTACCCACTGGTTTTAAATTCTTTATGTGTTTGAAAGGTTTTATGATATGTTTAAGTTGCTAAATGCTTTGTTTGAAATTATTAGCATGTTTAATACTTTGTTTTTTATCCAAATTATGTTGAATTTGAAGGTTGACACCGCAGGATTAAGTTCTCTCACTTTCTTCTTGGAAAGACCAAGGCAATTCATTCTCTTCTTCTTCTTCTTGATCATGCTTAGCCCCTCATATACATTTTGCCTCCCTTTACCTATCCGGGAATTTGGAAGCAAGCGAAGTGGTGAAAGCAAGTGAAGTCAAAGTTGAGAAGTGGCTGGAAGTGAAAGTGTTAGAAAACAATAATAGGTTTGGGGAAGTCAATCATGAAGATGAGTAACTCGGCACCATTCACATGGCCGGGTGTTTGTGTCTTGCCAAAGTCGGATTGAGCGATATTCCTAACGGGTCATGGTATGTGCATCAAGGGTTTGATGCATCTCGAGAAATTGATGACTGCAGATTTCCTAGGCTTCGGTTATTGTGCACCTCTGTCCATGCATCCCAAAAAGTAAAGTAAAAGAAAAAGTGTGAGATAAGCGAAGCTTATTGGTGGAAGATGTTGCAAGTCAAAGTGAAAGTGAAGTTCATCCTTTTCCCGGATTCTAGCACCACATTACCTTACATACATCCCTACCCTACACGTTTCTTGACCTTTTCTTTTGGGAAGCCCTTAAGACCTTGAGCTTGTTGATTGACTTAGTGGTTTAAACTGGATTATACATGATTAATTTTGATAATTATGATTTATTATGCATTCTATGATTTTATGCAAAGATGAACAACTTTCTTATATTTATAAAATGTTTTGATCATATTGAGTTTTTAATTCCAGGAAGTATTCTCTTAGAGTGATCTATGATAGTTGCACACCATAAAATGTTTTTGAAAGACTTTTTCATTGATTTTATTGACTTATAATCCATTCTATCTTGTCTTCTATATGAGGAAGTTGCTTGGGGACAAGCAAGGGCTAAGTATGGGGTATTTTGATAGCATGAATTATAGTCTATATTTTGGGGTTTGTTTGGACGTTTTATCTTTCATAATCTGCATGTTTGTATGTACATTATGTGATTTTACTACCATTTCATCTACCTTTGCGAGAATCGAGGTCTACACCTAGTTTTGTTGTAATTGCAGGTAATTTGGTACGTTTTGCATCAAAAAGGAGCAAAAGGAGTCATGAGTCAATTGGAGCTACGCCATGGATTAAAGATTTACTTTGGACCAGTTTTGAGAGATTTCACATTCTGTTGTGACTCACCTCGGTTGACCATTGATTCACCTCGACCGAGGTGATCCAGAGACGCCGACTCGACCGAGGCGAACACCTAGGACGCGGCGAGAATATTTTATTCTTGGATGAGATCTTTTTAAATTTGGAAAGTGATCTTATATTTTTGGGCTTGGGTTCTGGAAGGAAGGAGATATGCAGAATCATATATTTTACCTATATTTATGGGAAAATATCTTTCGAAGATTTATTATCTTTGGGGGTTTATTTTCCTATAAAAAGGGTTGGATTTCCACAATTTAAGGAGGCCGCTTACATCCGCTATCAGCGCAAGAGAGTCGCTTACGCAGCAGCAGCCGCATACTCCAGTTGGGAGTTTTGAAGAACCTTTTTGAAGGTTGAAGGAAGATTGAAGTCTATAGCTTTTATAGCTTTTTGGAGGGTTTTGTAAGATTGTCTTCAATTCCCTTACTTGTTGTCTTATCTTTTTGGATTGTTATCCAAGAAACGCTTTGTTGTGATATTTGATTCAATTATTGAAGTCTTTTCATTAAACTCTTCTTTATTCAAATATTCACTTTCTTCCCATATATTTTAATACTTTCATTATGATGATGAGTGGCTAATTTCCTTGTGTGATTCTAGGGTGATTGGTTGAAGGTTGTGGGAAAAACAATGATAGAATAATCTTAGATTCCAGTAGGATCCTGAAAGTTCGAGTCTTTAACCCTAACCCTAAGCATCTCGTTCGGTTGATGAACATCTCGGCCGGGGTGGAATTCTTCTGACCGAGGTGGCTTATCCGATTCTAAACAGAAAGTTAAGTGTTAGAGTTTGCTAAATCCTATTCTTATTACACCTTCCTGGTTCAATGCAAGCTTAGGATGAGACTTACCCGGTAATTCCTTAGTTTGTTTACCAACGATCATAAGTGTAGGTAATAAAGGTTTATCCTTTATTGGGGTTTGAGTGTGCTTCCATCCCATCTTTGTGAGTTAGCCTGAGACTTACCCGGTAAAGGTTGATTCTATTCCCTTAGATGGTATGTTAGTTTGAGGTTATAGTTCTTTATCTTGATTCCTTGAGACTTACCCGGTAATAGGAGTTACGGTTTAGGATTAGTGTGTAGTGAGACTTACCCGGTGATCTACTCCACTTTAGTAACACCTTCCCCACGCAAAAATCTCAGCTTTGTCCGCTTATCTATAGATCTTGAGTTGGAACCACAACTAGATGCTTTAATCCCTAGAATTGCATGTTTGCTTTATTGACTTCTTATTCATCTTTGATTGTGTTAATCGCTCTTGTGGTTAGAATTGACATAAGCACACCGTATTGACTTTGTTTCACCGAGTCCCTGTGATCGACCCCTGGAATTTTCTTGCTTTTACTACGATTGACCCGTACACTGCGGGTTCGCATCCTTGTTTTAAGCTTAAGTCTAGGGTTGTAAATTTAAAGCTTGCACACACCGTTTGGAGCGAACAAAGCCTATTCAAGTCTTGGGAGAGGTTCAAAGACCTTCTCCTAGATTGTCCACACCATGGTATACCAAAAATTGAGCTATTGTAGATCTACTTCAAGGGACTTGATGAAGATAGCCAATTCAAGCTTCAATCTCTTTCCGGTGGGACTTTCATGGAAAATTATGTGGATGAGGCTTGGGAGTTTGTAGAGAAACAAGCATTGGTGATAGAGAAGTACTCCCATAGGAAGAGTGATGGGAGGAAAGCGGGAGCATATGAGGTGAGTGAAGTCACCATGAGTAAATTCAAGCTTGATGCAATCAACAATGAGCTGAAATCTTTGAGGGATTTGTGTGCTACAACTTTGAAGAATCAAGCAACCCCTCAAGTGCAAGTGCAAGCAAACTTGTCTTCCAAGGAGGAGGATGTGAACTACATGGGAAGGGGCAACTACAACAACTATCAAGGCCCAAGGAACTTCAACAACAACCGGCAATTCAACAATTACCGGCCTAACCACAACCATCCCGGGTTTTCCTATTCTAACCCGAATGGAGCCTTGAACCCTCCCGCTTCCACAAGCGCAGCTCCACCACCAAAGGCTTCACAAGAACCTCCACCCGGATTTACTCAACCTCCAAAGGATAGAACTGAGATGATGTTTGAGCAATTGCTTGGAAGGTTGAGTGGTCTTGAGAGCACGGTGACTTCTATTTCTAAGGCTCAAAAGGTGTTGGAAGCACAAGTGTTCCAAAAAGCGGGTGAAGCTCATAGAGATCCGGGAAAGCTTCCCGGAAGAACCGAGGACAACCCAAGAGGCCAAGTGTTGGCCATCACAACAAGGAGCGGGTTGAGCATGAAGGATCCCTTGCCTAAGGGAAATGACAAGGGGAAGCAAGTAGTGGTAGAGGAAGAGTCATTGCAAGAAGATGGAGGCAAAAGCAAGGAAGATGAGCCAACATATGTGGCACCACCTCCATACAAGCCACCACTACCATTCCCACAATCACGAGCAAGAGCTCGTTTGGACAAACACTTTGGTAAATTCCTTGAACTTATGTCTAAGTTGCATATTAACATTCCGTTCATGGATGCTATTCTAGGAATACCGGCATATAGCAAGTTCTTGAAGGAAATACTCTCCAACAAAAGGAAGTTGGAGGAGTATGGAGAAGTAAGGATGACGAAGAGGCCCTCGGAATTTATCCAAACCATGAAGGAGGAGATGCCTCCTAAGCTAAGAGATCCGGGATCCTTTTGTGTGCCAATTGGAGTGGGAGAAGTGAAGTATGAAGCCCTATGTGATCTTGGGGCAAGTGTAAGCATCATCCCGCTCGCGCTTTGCAAGAAGGTTGGGCTAGGAGAGCCAAAGCCGGTCAAGATGACTCTTTACATGGCGGACCGTTCGATAACCCATCCCGTTGGAATCTTAGAAGACATACCGGTGCAGCTCGGGAAGTTCTATGTGCCAATAGACTTCGTTGTTTTGGACATCCCGGCGGACTACCCAGTTCCCATCATCTTATGGAGACCTTTCTTGGCTACATCCGGATGCTTGGTGGATTGTAAAAATGGAATTCTTTCCTTCAACATTGGAGAAGAGAATATCAAGTTCAAGTTGTCCACAATGATGAAGGGGCCAACCCTTGGTGAAGATATGTTCAACAATGTCGAGCAAGAGGAGTCTAGAGAATCTGTGAGCTCGATCTTGATCAAGGACGCCTTGGAGAAGGTTCTTAGCTTAAGTTTGATGGAGGAAGGAGTTGAGGAGGCTTGCAATGAAGAAATCAAGGCTTTGGAAGCATTGGAAAAGGAGACAAGAGCTGAATTTGAAGCACACAAAGGTGTGCTGAATTTCTGCAAGAACCACGGCCAGGGACCAAGAACCACGCCCGTGGTTTCTCCCGTGGAACTCTCTGGAATGCTCAAAAATGCTAGCTTTACAAGTTCCACGGCCGTGGTTGTGCCAGAGCCCGTGATTTTGCCCGTGGTTTCTCCAGAAACTGCATTGGTAGTTGATCAAGCTTCAAGGAGCCTTGAGGAGTCTTCCATGGCTTTGGATTCATCTCAACCAACATTATATGGATCGTCTCCACTCGATAAAGGTCCTCCTAAACTTGAACTTAAACCCTGTTCGCCCCTGAACGTGTGTGAAAATAAGCTTTAAATTTATAAAACTAGAATCAAGCAAGCGAACCCGCAGTGTACGGATCGATATAGTTAAGCAAGAATTCCAGAGTATCGAACACAGGGATTTGGGTGGGAACAAATTCAATTGCAGATTATCAAGCGAATAAGTATGAGAGGTTTTGCCAATATTGGGAAAACAACAATCCTAAAGATCCAGGAATCCAGTTGTGGCAATCGATTCAAGATATACTTAATGATATAAAGACAGAATTGAGATATGCAAAGGTATGCTAATGTAAGGTAATCGTACGGTGAAGTTCCAAAAACCTTATATGACTCACCTACAAGACACTCTCTATACAGGTTGTTGAGGCTTCAATATAGAAAGGTTCTAAAGATAAGAATTAATGTCAAATACCCAAACTTATAATCCAAAGGTCAAAACTAACTTAACCAATTAAGGTTGTGACACTCATAATCGAGGTAGAGGTTGTTGAGGCTTCACTACCACCTTGAAAAGGCAAGCCTAACCTAAGTTAAAGCAAATCTTTAACTTTGGATTAAAGTAAAAGCAGGTTCGTAAACTTAAGGGAAATTACGGGTGGATCTTGAGATTCCACGGTCGTGGAACTCAAGAACAAACCGTGATTTAGGGTTCGTCGACGATTCTCTCTAACACTCGGAGTCTAATCTATTTACGATCGATCTATCATCATCTAAGCCACAACTATCAACCCTTCACCTTAGAATTGTTAAGGGTTTTTAGCCAATAACAGTCATGTTGATATCAAATTCAAGAATTATAAGATTGAAAGATGAGAACTTTCGAAAACTTCCAATAAACACCAAACTAATCTCAAAGTCACAATCAAGAACAAATAATGTCACTAATTCCAGAATAGAACGAATAAACACAATCTTAGATAAGAAGGAAGAACGGGATGTCAATCCGTCTTCTAAATCAAACCTAATCAAGAAGAGAAGTCTTCTTGCACAATCTTCCGAATCTTCCGTCAATCCGGGAAATCTGGAAATCCCAACGATAATCTCCACCAAAGTGCGAGATTAGGGCAGATCCAAGCGCGAACGTCGATCTCCAACGAGATGTAAATGCCTCCAAGCAAATTGCCGCGAAAATCTCTCTAAGCAATGGTGTAAAACGGCCGTCAGCGTCGATCTAAAGCGAGTAGCGGCGATGCAAACGGGTGTAAGCGGGGATGACGGAATCTCTCTTCGTCCGTCTTTTTATAGGGAAAGATAAAATATCGGCCCGGCCCAATTTTCAAAAGATCGTGGCTTCGAAATGTGGCGAAAAAGATCGCCAAGATCACGGTCGTGGAAGATTCCACGACCGTAATTTAGAGCGTGGAAATTGTCACGGTTTGAACCATGGATTCCACGACCGTAATAGTTACTGGAATGCATCACGCCTCTCTTGCAAGCTTCCACGGCCGTGGAACTGAACGTGGTTTGTAATACGGCCGTATTTTAGAGCGTGGTTTAGGGCAAGAACGTGATTCTTCCCTAGACTCGTGCATTCCTCAAGTTGAACTCCATTTTGCTCCTAAGAATGCCCTCAATCCATGGACATACTCAATCAACTCTTCTTTGCTAAATTCCGTTCGGAAATGGCTCCCAATCACCTATAATCAACATAGAACTAGTGTAGACATCCATATCGACAATATAGGCAAACTAGCTCACTTATGCAACAATGCTCAATCAAAGACTGTCAATATGAATCAAATATGCTTAGAAAACATGTCTAAAGTATCACAATATTTCATGCTAACAAATAACCCCATACTTGCAACTTGCTTGTCCCTAAGCAAGGTCTCTCAAAAAGCTTTTAGAACAAGAGTTAGGATGAAATATGTGTACCTTCTCAAAGCAATACTTCTTTTGGATGAATGTGCCTTCTAAAGAATAGATCATTCTCAAACCTTGCTTCAATCGTTTATAAGACTTTTATACACTTAATCAGAAAGTAAAAAGGCAAAGAAGCTCATGAATCAATTAAACTTCTAAACAAGCATCATAACCTTCAACATTATCAAAATCAATCAAAAGAAACTTCAATTTAGATCACAGAGTCATATAAAATTCTTTTGATCTTAAGGACTTTCAAAGAAAAGGTCTAGAATGTGGAAGGAAAGGAAGCTTTTAGGGAATGTGGTGCATGAATCCGGGAAAATAGACAACTACTCACTTCTTCTTCTCTTGCGGTTTCCGCACACTTTTAACTTAGAGCTTCGCTCTCTTCCTTTCATTTTTTTGACTTTACTTTTGGAGTTATGGATAGAGGTGCACAAAAACCGAAGCCTAGGAGATTGGCGTTTCTCAATTTTCATGAGATGCCTCAAACCCTTAGCGCACATACCATAATCCGCTAGGAATATCGCTCAATCCGACTTTGGCAAGACACAAACACCCGGCTATGTGAATGGTGCCGAGTTACTCATCGTCATGATTGACTTCCCCAAACCTACAATTTCTTTCTATTCATTTGATTGCAAATAATTGCTCTCATGGCCCTCCCACATCAAACATGCCTTTTTCATTCACTTCTCCAAAATTCCCGGATAGGTAAAGGAGGTCAATATTTCAATGAAGAGCTAAATGGTCAAAGAAAGAAGGAAGAAAAATCGAATTGCCTTAATCATCTCAATAAGAAGCATAGGAACTTATAATGTAATTTCAACTTCAATTTCTCAACATGATTTAGGTAACATTATCACATTATGAAACTTGCAAAAGAGGTATAATCAACACATTCAAATCCTTTTCAATTCACTAATCGTTTAAGCATGCAATTGTCATCAAACTCAATTCACAAGTAATGATTATCATGGAAATCATCTCAATTCATTAGAAGCACAAAATTTTCAAAATTTTTCAATTTTTATGGGTTTTTCAAGTTCTTTTTCATGCAAGGCAATAAGGAAACGTGCAACAATAAAGTGAAATGCAAGATAGTCTCGAATAAAGCAAACATAGTGAGTAGAAGTTATTACAAACTTTTAGTACATCTCACCCCATACTTAGGACGAACATTGTCCCTAATGTTCAAATGAAAGAAATAAAAGAAAGAAAAGAAACTCACAAAGTGGTGGTGGAATGGCTAAAGCAATGGTCGTGCATCATCATCACTGCGGCGCTGGTGGAGGCGGGAATGGAGAGAAGTTGGAGTCGTAGGGCCGCCCAAACTGCTGGCGGTAGACGTCCCTCATCATGTGATCAAGATCATCCATGCGTCCGTCTCTAGCATCGGCTCGGATCTCCAATGCTCCTACTCTCTCCGAAAGGCCAGTAGCCTAATCCGGCATCTGCTCATACCATCCCGGAGCGTGACTATACCATGCTGGAGCGTCGGATGGAGCTGGTGCTGGTGCTGGTGTCTACTTTGTGGACCAAGGAGGTGGAACTCCATACCATGCAGGAGGTGTGGTCATCCATGTAGGTCTCTCACTCACGCTAGCGCGGCGAGAAGACGAGCCTGAAGCTCTAGCTGGACGTGGAGAACGTCTAGGTGCAGCGGGGGCCGCCTCCGGCTGATCCGGAAACGTGCCAAAGTCCTGCTCTGCTCCTCCTCCACCCTCAAACTAATCTCTCATATCCTCCTCAACAACTGGTGGTGGGACATACATGGGAGCTACTATCCTGTTCGCATGCATAGCAGCGAACGTCTCCTTCCAATTATGGCGTCCCGCCATAATGGAGTACTCCGGAAGCCACTCTATACCCCTACCCGTCCTACTCTCCCAAGGCATGCCCGCATAAGGCGGACCTCTATGCGTGGGGAAGATGAGACCCCTAGTCATGAAAGCATGTAGCCCTAAAGGTACGGCTGGAATGCGGGTGCAAGCAGAAAAATCAACTCCTAAGCTCCTAGCAATGTGGGTAACTATCCTACCATATCCGATGTTGCCCTTCTTCTTGTTCTTGAGCTTGCTCATCGTAGCAGCCAAGAGAGTGGCACAATCAGCCCGGCGTCCATACAGCATGGAGTATAGCAAAAAGAGCTCATCCGTCTTGATCTTTTGGGGCGTCTCCGTCCTAGGAAAGAGACACTCCGAAAGAACACGGTGAGCAATCTTCAAGGCTAGATGGTACATCAATCTAGCCTTGGTATCAGCAGGTTGCCAACGGTCCTCGTCGGCGTAAATCATCGCTACCTCCTCCCAAAAGTCCTTGGCGTAAACGCCACTAGGAAATCGACCGTTAAAGGTCTCATGGAACCCAAAAAAGGTCCCGAACTCACGGATGCTAAAATGATAGTCTCTCTCCATAAGACGGAAAGAGACGGTCCTGTCTACATGGCTGTGCTCGAAAGACGTCACAACCTCCCGTGTAATCTCCTCATAAGCGTCTTCTCGGATAGCCGAGAAGACAACTAGTCCGGCTCTATCCAAGAGCCAAGTAAGGTCCTCTATGATGTTGAGAGGAGCTAGATCCTCCAACAACAAGTATCTAGGACCAATCACAGCCCTCTCCTTGATCCTCTCGAGTGCATCGAGATGATCCTCATGTATGGTCGGGACTCTAGGGTGAGGAGGTGAGGATGGAGGTGAAGGTGAAGAGGGCGGTGGTGCTCTAGAGGATGAGGAGGAGGAGGGATTACCCTTCCTCTTCTTATTCTAATCATTCTTCTTCTCTTTAATCCTCCCCGAAACTCTCCTCACAAAGTCCATTCTGTTCAAAATTACGGGCTGTTTTATAGAAACCACGGCCGTAATTCCTCCAGAGACCGTGATTCATCTCAGAAAGTCGCAAATCTCAGCAAATCAGCACTCAATCTCCACAAACAGGCAGTCCTAATCTAATTTCTTCCAATCTCAATCAGTTCTTCCTAAAATCTCTAACAAAAACGAACCAAATCGACAAGAATCAAGAAGAGTGAAAAAACCTATTTTTCGGATTGAAAAATCAGAATTGCGCGTTCCTTGGTGAATTTCCGCTCGATTTGTCGCTTGGATCTTGTTGGTGGTTGAATTTGCTTCAGTTTAGGAAGAAGAATCGTTAAAAACGATTAAGAAACGAGGATTTGAGAGAGGGTCGTGGAAGAGGGGTTTTGGGGTGATTTTTGTGAAGAACGTGGCTTATATAGTCACAGGCAAAATTTTTGAAAATCACGGTCTGTCGGGGTGTTCCACGGCCGTGGTTTTGTACGGAACCGTGGTTTTGGTGATTTTTCAAAGGCTTTTGGAAATTACGGGCACTGTAGCTGTCACGACCGTGGTTTAGGCCGTGGAACTCTCTGTAAAGCTCCAAAGTCCAAATTTCATCACTTTTCTTCAACATTATCCTTCCCTTTTCCTTTTTCATCGTTCCTACATCCAAACACACGAACATACCGGAAGAAATCGAGGCAAAATAAAGCGAAAAAAACGTCTAAACTAAGCTAAACTATGAATCGAAAACAAAAACAAAAATGCAATACCTTGGGTTGCCTCCCAAGAAGCGCTTTGTTTAAGGTCCGTAGCTAGACCAAACTCGCACTTATTCGAGTGCGGTGGGCGCGAACTCTTCAGCTTGGAGTTCCGGCGTATACTTCTTGAGTCGTTGGTCGTTCACCTTAAAGCTTCCGCCCGTTTCACCCCATACTTCAACTGCACCATGGGGGAAAATACGCTTAATTAGAAAAGGTCCGGTCCAACGAGATTTAAGCTTACCTGGAAAGAGACAAAGCCTTGAATTGAAGAGGAGAACTTGATCTCTCTCCTTGAAGTCCTTTGGAATGATATGCTTATCATGCCAACGCTTTGCTCTCTCCTTATAGATCTTAGCGTTCTCATAAGCGTTCAAGCGGAGTTCGTCCAGCTCGTTAAGGTCTAGGAGACGCTTCTCTCCCGTTTCCTTCATGCTGAAGTTTAGCCACTTGATAGCCCAAAACGCTTTGTGCTCCAACTCTACCGGCAAGTGACAAGACTTCCCATACACAAGGTTGTATGGTGTGGTTCCTATAGGAGTCTTGTACGCAGTCCGGTACGCCCATAATGCATCGTCAAGCTTCAAGGACCAATCCTTCCTAGTCCTTGAAACCGTCTTCTCTAGAATTCCTTTGATCTCCCTATTTGAGATCTCAACTTGTCCACTTGTTTGTGGATGATAAGGGGTAGCGACCTTGTGAGTAACCCCATACTTTGCTAGAAGAGCTTCAAAGCGACGGACTATGAAGTGAGAACCTCCATCACTAATGATAGTCCTTGGCATCCCAAATCGCGGGAAGATGGTCTTGTTAAAGAACTTGACCACTACCATGGCATCATTTGTGGGAGAGGCAATTGCTTCCACCCATCTAGAAACGTAATCCACCGCCAATAGTATGTATTGGTTTCCACAAGAGGATGGGAACGGTCCCATGAAATCAACTCCCCAAACGTCGAAAATCTCCACCTCTTGGATGTTGTTGAGGGGCATCTCATTCCTTCTAGAGATATTGCATGTTCTTTGACAAGCATCGCAACAAGAAACAAAGGATTGCACATCTCTAAACAAAGTAGGCCAAAAGAATCCAGATTGCAATACCTTTGCGCTAGTCTTGTTCGAACTAGCGTGTCCTCCACAAGGTAGTGAATGACAATGACGGATGACACTTTGCATCTCATCTTCCGGCACACATCGCCGAATGATGCCATCCGGACCTCTCTTAAAGAGGAGAGGCTCGTTCCAATAGTATTCCCGGACATCCTTAAATAACTTCTTCCTTTGTGCGTAGGATAGTCCAGGTGGTATCTCCTGGCAAACCAAATAGTTAACAAAATCAGCAAACCATGGTTCATTACCTTTGGAGATCACGTTGATATACTCCTCTATGATATGTAGGTGTTTGTCCAGAAAGGAGTCATCAATGGGTAAATGGTCGTCCTCTAGATGTGTTAGGCGACTCAAATGATCCGCAACAGAATTTTCTGAACCTTTCTTGTCGCGGATCTCAAGATCGAATTCTTGTAGGAGAAGAATCCATCTAATTAGCCTGGGCTTCGCATCTTTCTTCGCAAGGAGGTACCGGATCGCAGCATGATCCGTGTAGACAATCACCTTTGCACCTACAAGATAAGAGCGAAACTTGTCAATAGCATAGACAATGGCTAAAAACCCTTTCTCGGTAGTGGCGTAGTTGAGCTGCGCTTCATCTAGCGTCTTGCTAGCATAGTATATGGCATGGGTTCGCCCTTCCTTTCGTTGTCCAAGAACAGCTCCAATAGCTACGTCACTAGCATCGCACATAACCTCAAAGGGAAGAGTACAATCCGGAGGTTGGATAATAGGTGCTGAAATTAGAGCTTGCCGAATTGTGTTAAACGCATCCAAGCATTCCTGCGAAAACTCAAAAACTGCATCCTTCATCAATAGATTAGTTAGCGGTTTTGATATCTTAGAAAAGTCCTTAATAAAGCGTCTATAGAATCCAGCATGTCCTAGGAAACTTCTTATCCCTTTCACCGAAGTTGGGGGAGGAAGTTTCTCCATGGTCTCTATCTTAGCTTTGTCTACGTCTATCCCTCTACTAGAGACTAAGTGACCTAATACAATTCCTTCCTTAACCATAAATTGACACTTTTCCCAATTAAGAACTAGGTTAGTGTCTTCACACCTTTGCAAAACAAGGGAAAGGTTAGAAAGACAATCGTTAAAAGAGGAACCGTATACGGAGAAATCATCCATGAAGACCTCCATGATTTCCTCTATGTATTCGGAGAAGATGGCCATCATGCACCGTTGAAAGGTGGCTGGGGCATTGCAAAGCCCAAACGGCATTCTCCTATAGGCGAACGTACCCCAAGGGTACGTGAATGTGGTCTTCTCTTGATCATCCGGGTGTATCGGAATCTGAAAGAAACCACTATAACCGTCAAGGTAGCAAAAATGTGAATGTTACGCTAACCTTTCAAGCATTTGATCAATGAATGGCAATGGGAAGTGATCCTTCCGCGTTGCATTGTTGAGCTTGCGGTAGTCTATGCACATCCGCCATCCCGTCACGGTTCGGGTAGGAATGAGTTCGTTGTTCTTGTTGGTGATGACCGTCATTCCTCCCTTCTTCGGAACTACTTGAACTGGACTCACCCACTTACTATCGGAGATAGGATAGATGATACCTGCATCAAGAAGTTTAAGAATTTCCTTCTTGACAACCTCCTTCATGGTCGGATTCAACCGCCTTTGAGGTTGTCTTGAAGTTCTAAAGTCTTCCTCCATTAGTATCTTATGCATGCATAGGGAGGGTTTAATTCCTACTAAGTCCTCTATAGTGTAGCCTAAGGCTTTCCTATGTTTCCTAAGGACAATCATGAGCTGATTATGTTCATCTATGCTTAGTTCGGAACTAACAATAAACGGAAAGGTAGAATTAGGTCCTAGAAAAGCGTACCATAGATGAGTAGGAAGTGGTTTTAGTTCCATCACTTTCGGAGCTTCCAACGATACTTGAGGAGCATCCGATGTCTCCTTAGAAGTTTCTAAGGGTATTGAGTGTGTGGGAGAAGAATCAGAAGAAGTCGAAGAAGTGTCTCGATCACTCCTTTCCACGGCCAAAATTACGGGTGGATCATGTCCTCCACGGCCGTGGTTTAGGGCGTGGAAGGGAAATACGGTTGTCACATCTTCTCCACGACCGTGTAACTCCCTGGAGTGAGGCACGATTTTGGTTGTGAAATCCACGGCCGTGGAATACAGCGTGTGGCCGTGGATTCTCATGTTTTCAGCTTCATCGTGGAGTTTCTCAAACTCCTCTTCATACATCTCTTCTTGTGCTTCTAAGGCTTCAATTGCCTCATTGCACTCTTCCTCTTCCCCTACATTGGTTAGACTCATAGTGATAACTTTTTGTAAAGGATCGTTAAAGAGAATCGCACTTACCTCCTCCCTAGATAAACCTTCTTCATCTTGGATATCGTAAATATCCTCATCGAAGATCGGCTCCTTCACTAGAGTGGAAAGAACGAACTCTACTTTCTCTTCTCCTATATCAAAAGCGAGTCTCCCATTCTTGCAATCGACTATGCAGCCGGAAGTTGCAAGAAACGGTCTTCCGAGTATGATCGGGACCGGACTATCTGCAGGAATATCAAGCACGACAAAATCAATGGGAACAAAGAATTTACCTAGCTTGACCGGGACGTCTTCTACAATACCGACGGGGTGAGTGATGGATCGATCCGCCATGTATAACGTCATCTTCACCGGTTTAGGGTCGCCTAAACCGATCTTCCTGCACAATGCAAGTGGTATGATGCTCACACTTGCTCCTAAGTCACATAAAGCGTCATATGTGACATCTCCCACTCCTATGGGAATGCAAAATAACCCCGGATCCTTCAACTTTGGGGGCATTTTCTCCTTCATGGTCTTGATGAGATCCGAAGAATCCGAACTCATCTTGACCTCACCGAAGTCTTCTAGCTTCCTCTTGTTGGAGAGGAGCTCCTTCAAGAACTTGCCATAAGCCGGCATACCTACAATATAATTGATAAAGGGTATATTAATATGCAGCTTGCTCATGAGTTCTATGAACTTACCAAATTGTTTATCTATGCGCGCTCACGCTCTAGATTGAGGGAATGGTAGGGGAGGTTTGTAAGCCGGAGGAGGAACGTAGACATCTTCCTTCTCCTTCCCCTTCTCCTTGTCTTTCTCTACGGGGACTTCAACGAACTTAGGCTGCGGATCGGTGGTAGTCATTCCGCTCCTAGTGGTGATTGCCATTACCCTTCCCTTAGGGTTGTCCTCCGTCTTTCCTGGGAGCTTCCCTTGATTCCTAGGAACTTCCTCCGCATGGTTGAACATTTGGTTTTCTAAAACCTTTTGAGCTTTGTCAACCTTGGAAATTTGATCATCAACCTTAATGATGCGGTTCTCCAACCCTTGAAGCTTTCCCAAAATCGTTTCCAACATGGGATCGGGCTTCTCCTTTCCCGAAGTGTTTCCTCCATTTGATGTTTGCCCCTGGCTTCTCAAAGGAGTAGAGGAAGAGGAAGGTGGAGTTAGTGAATTAGAATTGGAAGGATAAGAGTTACCGGAATTTTGTTGATTGGAGCGCCAATTGTTGTTACTTGAACCCCTATTGTTGTTCCAATTGTTGTTCCGGCCGTTATTATTGTTGTTGTTGCCATTCCAATTGTTGCTCCGGTTATTGTTCCGGTTGTTGTTGTTGTTGCGGTTTGTGTTATCACCGCCATTGTTGTTGCCCAAATAACCAACATCCTTCCCTTGTTGCTTTGGGAAGTTGGTCTTGATAGCCTCCTTCAACTCTTGATTTCATTGTTGAGGGAGAAAATTTGATTTTGAGCTTCATGTGTGAGCTTTGCTCCTTGCTCCACACGATTTCCCTCCACTTTCCGGTGGGAATACTTCTCTATGACTCTTGCTTGCTTCTCAATGAAGTCCCAAGCGTCATCTTCTCTCATGTCCATGAACGTTCCACATGAGAGGGATTGGAGGTTGAATTGCGTTCCCGCATCTAGCCCCTTATAGTAAATCTCCAGCAAGGCAAGTTTGGATATGCCATGATGAGGGCAATCCAAGAGCAAATCCTGAAACCTTTTCCAAGATTGAAACAAACTTTCGTTAGGTCTCATGGAAAAAGCATTAATCTTACCTCTAAGTTCCGCCGTTTTGGATGGCGGAAAGAATTTGGTGAGGAACTCCGCGGAAAGGCTTTCCCACGTATCTAGTTTCCCACTAGGAAGAGTTTGGTACCAAGACAACGCTTTCCCCTTCAAAGAGAAGAAGAAGGGCTTGAGCTTGTAGCTGTTGGTAGTAGCATTCTTCGGTCTCATTGTCTCCATCATACACTCAAAGTTTTGCAAGTGTTGGTGTGGAGATTCAACGCTTGTTCCGCCGAATTGGCTTTGGCGAACAAGAGTGATAACTTGAGGGTTGAAGCTAAACCCTTGTACATCTTCAGCATCAAAATTCACGCCCAAGCGACGTGGTTGTTGTGTTGGATCCATCCGCTGGCCAAGAGTTCTTGGCTCATCATCCACACGCTCGATCCTTGCGTTCCTAGGTGGAACACGGCGATTAGCAGCTCCTCGTGGATGAAAAGGATTCGCATTGATCGTGGGATCAATTTCTTCTAGCGGTGGCATGGAAGAGTCACTATCATCAGCGGATGAATGACTTCTTCTTCTAGATCTTGATGCCCTTCTTGAGGATTTCTTGCTTCCTTAATTCTTAAGGTCGCTTAACTCTATCCTCATTTGGAACATCGTATCCTTTAGATCGTTAACCTCAGATTGATGACGATCCATTTCATCCCGACGGAGGTTCTCATTCCATTGGAGTTGAGCTTCTTTCTCAGCTAACTCCGCCTGAAGATCGCGTTCGTGTTCTTCAGCCATCCTCTTTTCCTTGCGCTTTTGCCTTAAAGTTTTCTCTAGCTCTTGATCAAGAGGTAAGAGATCTTTGGTGTTCCTAGACCTGCGCATGCACTTAGAACAATATCAAATAACGAGAGAAAGCTCCCAAGCTTGACAATCGGCAACCGAATTCGGCCGAAACCAAATCCCCGGCAACGGCGCCAAAAACTTGTTCGCCCCTGAACGTGTGTGCAAATAAGCTTTAAATTTATAAAACTAGAATCAAGCAAGCGAACCCGCAGTGTACGGATCGATATAGTTAAGCAAGAATTCCAGAGTATCGAACACAGGGATTTGGGTGGGAACAAATTCAATTGCAGATTATCAAGCGAATAAGTATGAGAGGTTTTGCCAATATTGGGAAAACAACAATCCTAAAGATCCAGGAATCCAGTTGTGGCAATCGATTCAAGATATACTTAATGATATAAAGACATAATTGAGATATGCAAAGGTATGCTAATGTAAGGTAATCGTACGGTGAAGTTCCAAAAACCTTATATGACTCACCTACAAGACACTCTCTATACAGGTTGTTGAGGCTTCAATATAGAAAGGTTCTAAAGATAAGAATTAATGTCAAATACCCAAACTTATAATCCAAAGGTCAAAACGAACTTAACCAATAAAGGTTGTGACACTCATAATTGAGGTAGAGGTTGTTGAGGCTTCACTACCACCTTGAAAAGGCAAGCCTAAACTAAGTTAAAGCAAATCTTTAACTTTGGATTAAAGTAAAAGCATGTTCGTAAACTTAAGGGAAATTACGGGTGGATCTTGAGATTCCACGGTCGTGGAACTCAAGAACAAACCGTGATTTAGGGTTCGTCGACGATTCTCTCTAACTCTCGGAGTCTAATCTATTTACGATCGATCTATCATCATCTAAGCCACAACTATCAACCCTTCACCTTAGAATTTTTAAGGGTTTTTAGCCAATAACAGTCATGTTGATATCAAATTCAAGAATTATAAGATTGAAAGATGAGAACTTTCGAAAACTTCCAATAAACACCAAACTAATCTCAAAGTCACAATCAAGAACAAATAATGTCACTAATTCCAGAATAGAACGAATAAACACAATCTTAGATAAGAAGGAAGAACGGGATGTCAATCCGTCTTCTAAATCAAACCTAAACAAGAAGAGAAGTCTTCTTGCACAATCTTCCGAATCTTCCGTCAATCCGGGAAATCTGGAAATCCCAACGATAATCTCCACCAAAGTGCGAGATTAGGGCAGATCCAAGCGCGAACGTCGATCTCCAACGAGATGTAAATGCCTCCAAGCAAATTGCCGCGAAAATCTCTCTAAGCAATGGTGTAAAACGGCCGTCAGCGTCGATCTAAAGCGAGTAGCGGCGATGCAAACGGCTGTAAGCGGGGATGACGGAATCTCTCTTCGTCCGTCTTTTTATAGGGCAAGATAAAATATCGGCCCGGCCCAATCTTCAAAAGATCGTGGCTTCGAAATGTGGCGAAAAAGATCGCCAAGATCACGGTCGTGGAAGATTCCACGACCGTAATTTAGAGCGTGGAAATTGTCACGGTTTGAACCATGGATTCCACGACCGTAATAGTT
Organism: Fagopyrum esculentum; assembly: GCA_033239045.1. Classification (NCBI taxonomy): domain Eukaryota; kingdom Viridiplantae; phylum Streptophyta; class Magnoliopsida; order Caryophyllales; family Polygonaceae; genus Fagopyrum; species Fagopyrum esculentum. The sequence continues at coordinate 23,376,260 of BSUD01000007.1, forward strand.
ACTGGAATGCATCACGCCTCTCTTGCAAGGTTCCACGGCCGTGGAACTGAACGTGGTTTGTAATACGGCCGTATTTTAGAGCGTGGTTTAGGGCAAGAACGTGATTCTTCCCTAGACTCGTGCATTCCTCAAGTTGAACTCCATTTTGCTCCTAAGAATGCCCTCAATCCATGGACATACTCAATCAACTCTTCTTTGCTAAATTCCGTTCGGAAATGGCTCCCAATCACCTATAATCAACATAGAACTAGTGTAGACATCCATATCGACAATATAGGCAAACTAGCTCACTTATGCAACAATGCTCAATCAAAGACTATCAATATGAATCAAATATGCTTAGAAAACGTGTCTAAAGTATCACAATATTTCATGCTAACAAATAACCCCATACTTGCAACTTGCTTGTCCCTAAGCAAGGTCTCTCAAAAAGCTTTTAGAACAAGAGTTAGGATGAAATATGTGTACCTTCTCAAAGCAATACTTCTTTTGGATGAATGTGTCTTCTAAAGAATAGATCATTCTCAAACCTTGCTTTAATCGTTTATAAGACTTTTATACACTTAATCAGAAAGTAAAAAGGCAAAGAAGCTCATGAATCAATTAAACTTCTAAACAAGCATCATAACCTTCAAACATTATCAAAATCAATCAAAAGAAACTTCAATTTAGATCACAGAGTCATATAGCATTCTTTTGATCTTAAGGACTTTCAAAGAAAAGTTCTAGAATGTGGAAGGAAAGGAAGCTTTTAGGGAATGTGGTGCATGAATCCGGGAAAATAGACAACTACTCACTTCTTCTTCTCTTGCGGTTTCCGCACACTTTTAACTTAGAGCTTCGCTCTCTTCCTTTCATTTTTTTTACTTTACTTTTGGAGTTATGGATAGAGGTGCACAAAAACCGAAGCCTAGGAGATTGGCGTTTCTCAATTTTCATGAGATGCCTCAAACCCTTAGCGCACATACCATAATCCGCTAGGAATATCGCTCAATCCGACTTTGGCAAGACACAAACACCCGGCTATGTGAATGGTGCCGAGTTACTCATCGTCATGATTGACTTCCCCAAACCTAAAATTTCTTTCTATTCATTTGATTGCAAATAATTGCTCTCATGGCCCTCCCACATCAAACATGCCTTTTTCATTCACTTCTCCAAAATTCCCGGATAGGTAAAGGACGTCAATATTTCAATGAAGAGCTAAATGGTCAAAGAAAGAAGGAAGAAAAATCGAATTGCCTTAATCATCTCAATAAGAAGCATAGGAACTTATAATGTAATTTCAACTTCAATTTCTCAACATGATTTAGGTAACATTATCACATTATGAAACTTGCAAAAGAGGTATAATCAACACATTCAAATCCTTTTCAATTCACTAATCGTTTAAGCATGCAATTGTCATCAAACTCAATTCACAAGTAATGATTATCATGGAAATCATCTCAATTCATTAGAAGCACAAAATTTTCAAAATTTTTCAATTTTTATGGGTTTTTCAAGTTCTTTTTCATGCAAGGCAATAAGGAAACGTGCAACAATAAAGTGAAATGCAAGATAGTCTCGAATAAAGCAAACATAGTGAGTAGAAGTTATTACAAACTTTTAGTACATCCCACCCCATGGTTAGGACGAACATTGTCCCTAATGTTCAAAAGAAAGAAAGAAAAGAAAGAAAAGAAACTCACAAAGTGGTGGTGGAATGGCTAAAGCAACGGTCGTGCATCATCATCACTGCGGCGCTGGTGGAGGCGGGAATGGAGAGAAGTTGGAGTCGTAGGGCCGCCCAAACTGCTGGCGGTAGACGTCCCTCATCATGTGATCAAGATCATCCATGCGTCCGTCTCTAGCATCGGCTCGGATCTCCAATGCTCCTACTCTCTCCGAAAGGCCAGTAGCCTAATCCGGCATCTGCTCATACCATCCCGGAGCGTGACTATACCATGCTGGAGCGTGGAAATTGTCACGGTTTGAACCATGGATTCCACGACCGTAATAGTTACTGGAATGCATCACGCCTCTCTTGCAAGGTTCCACGGCCGTGGAACTGAACGTGGTTTGTAATACGGCCGTATTTTAGAGCGTGGTTTAGGGCAAGAACGTGGTTCTTCCCTACACTCGTGCATTCCTCAAGTTGAACTCCATTTTGCTCCTAAGAATGCCCTCAATCCATGGACATACTCAATCAACTCTTCTTTGCTAAATTCCGTTCGGAAATGGCTCCCAATCACCTATAATCAACATAGAACTAGTGTAGACATCCATATCGACAATATAGGCAAACTAGCTCACTTATGCAACAATGCTCAATCAAAGACTATCAATATGAATCAAATATGCTTAGAAAACGTGTCTAAAGTATCACAATATTTCAAGCTAACAATCCCCTCCCCTCTCATTTGAAGTATGCTTTTCTTGGTGAGAATGCTACATATCCGGTTATTGTGAATGCATGCTTGAATGATGATGAGTTGAGTAGATTGTTGCATGAGTTGAGATTGCATAGGAAGGCTATTGGTTATACAATTGATGATTTAGTTGGCATTAAACCTTCTTTGTGCATGCATAAGATCTTAATGGAAGATAATCATAAACCTTCAATTGAACCCCAAAGAAGACTAAACCCTATCATGAAAGAAGTAGTCAAGAAAGAGATTCTTAAATTGCTAGATGCAGGAATCATTTTCCCGATTTCGGATAGTAAATGGGTGAGTCCCGTGCATGTGGTTCCTAAGAAGGGTGGAATGACCGTAGTAACCAATGATAATAATGAACTAATTCTAACTAGAACGGTTACGGGATGAAGGATGTGTATAGACTATAGGAAACTAATTGTGGCCTCTAGGAAAGATCACTTCCCTCTTCCTTTCATTGACCAAATGCTAGAGAGATTAGCTCAACATTCCCATTTTTGTTACTTAGATGGCTATAGTGGATTCTTCCAAATCCCTATTCACCCCGATGATCAAGAAAAAACTACATTCACATGTCCTTGGGGGTACTTTTGCCTATAGGAGAATGCCATTCGGGTTGTGTAATGCACCCGCCACCTTTCAAAGGTGTATGATGGCTATCTTTTCTGAGTATATTGAAAACATCATGGAAGTGTTTATGGATGATTTTTCTGTTTATGGATCTTCATTTGATGATTGCTTAGCTAAGTTGTCTCTAGTGCTAAAAAGATGTGAGGAGACTAATCTAGTCTTGAATTGGGAGAAATGCCACTTCATGGTAAGTGAAGGCATTGTGTTGGGACACTTGGTGTCCAACCGAGGCATTGAGGTTGATAGGGCTAAGATAGAGACAATAGAGAAGTTGCCACCACCTACCTCGGTGAAGGGGGTAAGGAGTTTTCTAGGGCATGCCGGTTTTTACCGGAGATTTATTAAAGATTTCTCTAAGATTTCTAAGCCTCTTACTAACCTACTAATGAAAGATGTTGAGTTTGTTTTCTCCAAGGATTTCCTTGAGGCTTTTTGTAGGTTGAAGAATGCTTTGATCACCGTTCCCATCATGCAACCTCTAGATTGGAGCTTACCGTTTGAGATCATGTGTGACGCGAGTGATGTAGCCATAGGGGCTGTTTTGGGACAAAGGAAAGATGGGCTTACACATGCCATCTATTATGCTAGCAAGACGCTAGATGATGCCCAACTCAATTATGCTACCACCGATAAGGAGTTACTAGCGGTGGTGTATGCATTTGAGAAGTTCCGCTCATATCTTGTTGGAGCAAAGGTCATAGTGTATACGGATCATGCTGCGATCCGTTATCTCCTTACAAAGAAGGATGTCATGCCTCGTTTGATTCGGTGGATCCTTCTTCTTCAAGAGTTTGATTTGGAAATCCGGGACAAGAAGGGGTCCGAAAATTCTGTGGCGGACCATCTTAGTAGACTACCTCCATTGGAGATTGGAAAAGATGACATCCCGATTGATGACTCATTCCGGGATGAGAAATTGCAAATGGTGGAGGAGTGCTTGTTTCAAGTGTCAAGGGGTAATGAGCCATGGTATGCCGACATTGTGAACTACCTTGTGTGTGAGAAGGTGCCACCCGGTTTATCCTATGCCCAAAGGAAAAAGTGCTTCAAGGATGTGAGGCACTACTATTGGAGTGAACCGCTTTTGTTCAAGAGAGGACCGGATGGAGTTTTTAGAAGATGCATACCGGAGGATAAGGTGGAGAGTGTGATCCGCCATTACCATTCCTTGTCATGTGGAGGCCATGCTAGCTCACACAAGACATGTGCAAAGGTGTTGCAATCGGGTTTCTTTTGGCCAAGTTTGTTCAAGGATGTGCAGAATTTTGTGGTAGCTTGTGATGCTTGCCAAAGGACGGGCAACATCTCAAGGAGGAATGAGATGCCCTTGAACAACATACAAGAGGTGGAGATATTTGATGTGTGGGGTGTGGACTTCATGGGGTCATTCCCCTCTTCATGTGGCAACCTCTACATCCTATTGGCGGTAGACTATGTTTCGAGATGGATGGAGGCAATCGCCTCTCCCACAAATGATGCCAAGGTTGTGGTGCGGTTCTTAAACCGAGTGATCTTCCCTAGGTTTGGAACACCAAGGGTGATCATAAGTGATGGAGGGAAGCACTTCACTAATAGGAACTTCGGGACACTTTTGGCTAAGTATGGGGTGACTCATAAGGTGGCAACACCTTACCATCCCCAAACTAGTGGCCAAGTGGAGATCTCCAACCGGGAGATAAAGGGGATCCTTGAGAAGACGGTTTCTAGGACGAGAAAGGATTGGGCTATGAAGCTCGATGATGCTTTGTGGGCTTATAGAACCGCTTTCAAGACGCCGATTGGCACCACTCCTTACAAGCTAGTCTATGGCAAGTCTTGCCACCTTCCGGTAGAGATGGAGCATAGAGCATATTGGGATATAAGGTGGTTGAATTTTGACCTCAAGGAGGCCGGAGAGAAAAGATTGCTTGACATAAATGCTCTTGAGGAGATCCGGTTGGATGCCTATGAAAACGCCCGGATCTACAAAGAAAGGACCAAACGTTGGCATGACAAGCGTCTCACCTCGAAGGAGTTGAGTGAAGGCGACCTTGTCCTTCTCTTTAACTCGAGGTTGCGGCTCTTCCCCGGAAAGCTAAAGTCAAGATGGACGGGCCCTTATGTGGTGAAGAAGATCTTCCCCCATGGAGCGGTTGAGATAGGAGGGGAGCATTGTGGAGACTTTAAGGTGAATGGGCACTGGTTGAAGAAGTATATCCCGGGAGCTCCGGTGGATATGATTGCCCCACTTCACCTAGAGTGAGACGCCCCCGAGTTTGGTCAAGCTAATGACCTTAAAGAAGCGCTTGATGGGAGGCAACCCATTGGTAGACATCTTTTCCTTTTTCGTTTTTGTTTTTGTTTTGATTTTTCTGTTTTTGTGTGTTTGTTGTGCTTTGTGTGTGTGCTAGAGTCTTGGTAACATGGAAGCCTTGCATGACATGTGGACGGTGATGATGAGTCCCTCATCAATTGTGGGTGGAGCGGACGAGGGATTTGGATGGCTAGCGGTGTGTAGCGCGGATCCCGACGCCATAACGGACACTTTGAGCTCTCTACCATCATTGATAGGATCATCCGACATCACACCACTTAAGTAATCCCAAATACCAAAGCAAACCATTTTTACATTGTGAGAACCCTCTTTCACTCTTCTTTACTTCATTTACACATTGGGGACAATGTATTTCTAAGTATGGGGTGGGGTTTTCATGATCACTTGCATGATTAGCATCTAGGATAGTTTCTTTTAGTCACATGTTTCATTGTGTTTTGCATTGTACATACATATTTCGAAAATTCCAAAAAAAATCAGAAAATTTAAAAAAATTTAGTGCTTCTAAACTTGGGAATGACCCTTATGATGAGATTGTTTTGTGAATTGGCTATGGATGACCTTATGTGTTGAATTGATGAATACATAAGTGGACTTGAAGTACTTATCTTGAATCCCATGAATGATTTGTGATTATGATGCTTGCCTTGATTGGATTGAGGATTGAAGGTCGAAATTACATGCTAGTTCTTGCACATCATCTAGGAATGATTAAGGCAATTCATCTTTCTCTACTTCTCATCTTGATCATGTTGTTTGAGCACCTCAATTGATATAAATTTGACCTCTTTTGACCCATCCGGGAATAGGAGAATGTTAGTGTGTTGAGTGTGTGAAAAGCAAGTGTGGGGTGAAGTTGTTGATGAAAGAATGTTATTAATGAAGTGCTGAATTTGTTGTGAAAGTGTAGACAAAAATATAGGTTTGGGGACGTTGGTTTAAATGACGAGTAACTCGGCACCATTCACATAATCGGGTGTTTGTGCCTTGCCAAAGTCAAATAAAACCGATAGTCCTAACGAGCTTTGGTATGTGTGCCCGGTGTGGATGCACCTCGAAAAATAAAAAAAACCCGAGGACGGCTAATCACCAAGGTTTCGGTTTTTGTACACCAATGTCATTGTCTCAAAAATAAGTGAAAGAAAAAGAAAAGAAAAGAAAGAAAAAAATGGAGAAAACATACACTTGTGAGAAGTTGATAAAAAATGTGAAGTTGTGAAGTTAGTTCCATTCCCGGATTAGCATCACATAACCTAGAAAAATTCCCACCTAATCACAACGTTTCTTGGCCTTTTATATCACAAGCCCTTGTGACCTATTTGCATGTGTGTAAGACTTAGTGATCTAGATTGGATATGCTCATGATCATCTTGACTTCTTCGGTTTTACATTTCATGCATGCCTTCGAGTTAAGTACAATTGTCTTTCCGTGCCTTCATTTATTTGATACATGATTGCTTGTCCATCACCATGAAACATGACTATGAAGGTGATCCAATATTAGAAGCACAACTCCAAAAGGATTTTGTTGTTTTTCTGCATGCATAAATCATGTCATCTCTTAGTCTATAGTTGGGGACTTGCTCGGGGACGAGCGAACCTTAAGTATGGGGTATTTTTGATAACACGATTTATGATGTTGATTAGGCACTCATTTAGATAGTTTTCCCGCTCATTCATGCATGGTTTAACACTAGTTCATGACGTTTGCACTCAATTCATGTATTTTGTCGAGATAGACGTCTACACGGACTTTTGCATGCTTTGTAGGTATTTTGGGAGATTTAGGAGCTTAATCGATACATTTGAGGATCGTTCCTCAAGATGACACACCTTCGGACTCATTGGGAAGCAAGCTAGGAGCTAAGGAAGACACATGGGACCTTGTTGGTGCATGCCATGCACCAAATTGTGGCTTGATGATCCATATAGTGCAGAAGCACCAAAACCACGGTCACTGGAAGAACCACGCCCGTGGAAATAGGCCGTGGTTTTCCCCAGACAGTTGTGATAGCTGTCCCACGATCTTCATGGCCGACTCTTGCAAATTTGGAGGATAAAAGGTGGTCCTGCAAGGCTGTTAGAGGCATCTCCCATCACTCAATTCTCTCTCACACTCTCAACAACAATATTCTCTCATTAGAAGATTGGATTGGAGCTACTCTTGGAGGAGAAGAAAAGGTTCCATTGGAGAAGAAGAGAAGAACACACCATTCTTAGTTGTTCATAGTTTTGAGTGAGATTTGTGAAGCCGTTTTGCAAGTGTTTGTAAGAAACGATTGAACCTTCTTTAGAAGGGTTGTAAGTCTTTCTTGAACTCATATTCAGCTTGGATTTCTTTGTTTGTTTGCTTCATCTCCCTTTCATTTCATCCTCTTGATATGGATTCCATGATTTTAAGCTTGATGACTTTGATTGTGATGATGCATGTTGTTGGCTAAATCGATGCGATTTTAGGGTAAGGGAAAGATGGTTATGGCTTGGACTATGATAGAATGGACTTAGATGTACCTTTGGATAAATTGTTTGCTCGAACCTAGCCTCTGTTGTAAATCACGGCCTATTCTAGTACATTCCACGGCCGTGGTTCTTGATGAACTACCCGTGATTTTGACTAACTTGCTTGTTTGATGAATCTAAGTGCTAGGATGTTAAATTGTTGAAATCCTAGTGTTTGTTGAGCTAAATCTATCCTAGGGTGACCTAGTGTTAGCAACTAAGTGTTAGAAGAGACCTACCCGGTGATTCTTGCTCTTAGATACCGAAGATGACGAACTCTAGGTAGTAGTGAGCCTCACAAGCCGCTATTGGATTGAGTGTGCTAGGATAGGTGCTTGGGACTTGCCTTCCCGAGACTTACCCGGTAAAGAGAGGTTAGATCCCTAGAATACCATCCGGTTTGAGTAGATATCCTTTCCTTAGGCTCCTAGAGACTTACCCGGTGATAGGACCTTAGGTGCGGGATTAGTGGATCATGAGACCTACCCAGTAATTGACCCCATTTGAGAAACATTCCTTCCCAACATACTATAGTTTATCCAAGGTTGATTAGAAGCTTGAGTCTTATGCCATAACCGGAAATTCCAACCCCTAGAATCCGCTTTTCTCTCCTTGATCTCATATCTCGTGTTTGTCTTGCTTGTTTGTGTTTATTTGCTAGATCGTTAGTCTGTTTTGCATTCTTATATCGTTGTGATTCTTGATTGATCACCACACAAAACCAAACCCAAAAATATTGAGATTTTCATATATTTGTTTCTTTCTCTTTTCTTAGCCTAGATCAACACTATCCTTAGTCACTAATCGATTCAATTTCACCTCAGTCTTTGTGTTCGACCTCGGAATACTATCCCTACTACAAAATGTCTCGTACACTGCGGGTTCGCTAGGAGTTAGGAGAAACATATCGAGTATAAATTTAAGGCTTTTTGCATGTCACCTTCTTAGCGTAACAGAAATGATATGCAAATTCCATCTACACGTCTTGGTGATGCCATTCTTCCCACCACAAAACAACCTCTCCGCCTTTCCAATGTCCTTCTCGCACCAAAGATAGTCAAAAATCTAGTCTCTATTAGACGTTTTACTACTGATAACCGTGCCTCTGTAGAGTTTGACCCTTTTGGTTTTTCCGTGAAGGATCTGCAAACGGGGACAACACGCATGAGATGTAACAGTTCAGGAGACCTCTACCCAGTCACGAGTCCACCCACCGGTCCACATCATGCACTTTCCGCTGAGTCATCGAGTATATGGCACGCCCGCTTAGGTCATCCAGGCATGCCGGTGTTTGATTTTCTTCGAAATTCATCCTTTTTTAAATGCAATAAGACAAAATTACTTTCTCTTTGTCATGCTTGTCAATTAGGAAAACATCATCGGTTGTCTTTTGATCGTTCACATACTAGTTCCATTGCACCTTTTGACATTATTCATAGTGATCTTTGGACCTCCCCGATTCCAAGTAAGGAAGGTTACAAATATTACTTGTTATTTCTTGATGATTTTTCCTATTTCTTATGGATTTATCCCATTAAATTCAAATCACAAGTCTTTCAATTGTTTGTGCAATTTCATCAACTAGTAAAAACGCAAGCCAATATCAAGAGTTTTCAATGCGACATGGGACGTGAATTTAACAATTCCGAATTCCACAATTTCTTTCGCACTCATGGCATTATTTTTCACTTCTCTTGTCCTCACACTTCTCCCCAAAATGGAAAAGCCGAACGGATCATTCGAACGATCAATAACATGATGCGTTCACTTCTTTTTCACGCTTCTATTCCCGTCTCTTTTTGGCCTTTTGCCTTGTTGACATCTTGCTATTTGTTGAACATTCTTCCTTCAACCACCATTCAAAATAGGTCTCCCACTCAAGTGTTGTATCTTACAACACCGTCTTTCAATCATCTTCACGTTCGGTTGTCTTTGTTATCCTAATCAAAGCGCCACCGTGTCTCACAAACTCCAACCTCGATCTTCTCCATGTGTTTTTCTTGGTTACCCACCACATCATTGAGGATAACGATGTCTAGATCTAGCAACACAAAAATTCTTTATATCTCGTCATGTGATTTTTGACGAATCAACCTTTTCATTTGCTAATCGCTCCTCTTTCAACCCGGAACATTACGTCTCATTGTGTGATGATAGTGGATTTTCCAGCTACCATAGAGCACAATTGGAAAATATGCTCCCTGCAACAGCCCAGGTCCACCCGGCCCCTCCCACATCACCCATGACCTCCGGCCCAAACTCTGCGTTCGGCCCACCTTCCCCTTGTAATGATTCCGGCCCGCCTTCCTCCAACAGATCATCCGGCCCACTTTTTGTCCCTACTGTCACTCAAACCAACCAGACCAATACCCAGGCCCACCTCCGTGCCTTGTCATCCGTCCCAAGCCCACCTCCAGTGACACAGGCCGCCCCAACCTCCAATCCAAGCCCATTTGTTGTCCCACATTCCTCAGTGACAACAGTAGCTACCATTGCCCAACCTTTAATTACGGACATTACTGCTTCTGCGCCCAACCGACCCCGGACTCGAAGCTGCTCCGGTATTGTCAAGCCTAAACCAATATTCAACCTCTCCGTTACCACTACACCATCATCCCAACTTATCTCGCCTATCCCCAAATCCCACAATTTAGCTCTCCAAGATCCGAACTGGAATCATGCCATGCTCGACGAATATCGAGCCCTTATGCGAAATAAGACTTGGGTACTGGTTCCTCGTCCCCTTGATGCTAACATTGTGCGATGTATGTGGATTTTTCGCCATAAGTACAGGTCTGATGGTTCCCTTGAACGTTATAAGGCTCGTTTGGTAGCCAATGGATGCTCACAGCAGGTTGGCATTGACTGCGATGAAACTTTCAGCCCAGTTGTGAAACCGGCCACTATCAGGACAGTTCTCAACCTTGCAGTTTCTCATTCTTGGTCCATCCATCAACTAGACGTTCAAAATGCCTTCCCGCATGGACATTTGAAGGAGACGGTTTATATGTTTCAGCCTCCTGCTTTTGTGATTCATCTAAACCTAATCATGTATGTTTACTGCAGAAGTCTATCTATGCTCTTAAGTAGGCACCCAGAGCTTGGTTTCAACGTTTTGTAGGATTTTTGCTTCACCTTGGATTCATCGGCAACAAGAGCGATTCCTCCCTCTTCATTTACCGTCATGGATCCAACATTGCCTACCTGCTTCTTTATGTTGATGATATCATCCTTACTACATCTTCTAATGAGTTGCGTACCAATCTGATCATCCTTCTGGGGTAAGGAATTTGCTCTTAAGGATCTCGGAGAGTTATCTTACTTCTTGGACATTTCCGTTAGTCGGAGTTCTTCGGGCTTATTCTTATCGCAGGTTAAGTACGCCAAGGACATTGTTGAACGTGCAAACATGACAAATTGCAAACCTTCTGCTACACCTGTTGAGACCTCTATAAAACTCAGTGCTTCTTCTGGTCCCGTTGTCAGTGACCCGACATTGTACAGAAGTCTAGCTGGGGCGCTTCAATATCTGACTTTCACACGTCCCGACATCAGTTATGCAGTGCAACAAGTTTTCCTTTTCATGCACAACCCCAGAGAAGCTCACTTTGCTGCCTTTAAGCACATCATTCGCTACATTTCAGGCACCTCATCATTAGGTATCACCATTTCTCCTTCTCCGAAGTCAGATCTTATTGCTTATACAGATGCCAGTTGGGCTGGATGTCTTGATACTCGCCACTCTACCTCCGGTTATTGTGTCTTCTTCAATGACACTTTAATCTCATGGTCTGCCAAACGTCAATCTGTGGTGTCCCGCTCTAGCGCTGAGGCAGAATATAGAGGAGTTGCCAATGTTGTGTCGGAGTGTTCCTGGCTACGCAATTTACTACTTGAGCTTCATTGCCCCCTTTCTAAAGCCTCTGTAGTCCACACTGATAACATATCTGCAACATACCTTGCCAGCAACCCGGTTCAACATCAACGAACCAAGCATATCGAGATTGACATTCACTTCATCAGGAGAAGGTTGGCCGCGGTCATGTTCGTGTTCTCCACGTCCCTTCGGCTTTTCAGTATGCAGACATTTTTACAAAGGGTCTCCCAAGACAGTTGTTTCTAGATTTTCGATCCAATCTTACTGTAATGCCTCCTCCAGTTTCGACTGCGGGGGTATGATAGAATTCATATTGTAAATATAGTACAATAGAGGGCACCCTATGTAATTATTGTAAATACGTTTATTATAAATACAATCCATCTGTCGATGGAAACCCTAAGGGGAATATTATTCACAATCTCACAATGAGCATGGTGAAGATGAAGCTTAAGAGGCATGTTTCATTGTTCAATCGTGTCCAATCCAAACTCAATGGCTCGCCATCTCCAGGGCAGTCCAAGCTCCAGCGACTCCATTGCTCGTCCTCTTCAGACTCCGAAGTCGAGTCACTCGGCTCGAGCTCCAATACTCAGTTCAGTTCTTCTCCTGCTCGCCGACCATCGACCACAACTATGAGGTCTTGAAATTGAAATTTTTGTAGTGAAAGACTCAAATGTGATTGTTGTCACACTTGTTGTCCACTCGAAATTTGAGTTTGCAATTGGGTTAGTTTGTAATTGCGAGTTCGTAATTGAGCTTGAATTGTTAGTTGGAGAGTATTGATTGATCTGTTATATCTCTTATACTTTCAACATTCAAGGGTTGTGTAGTTCTCAATGATTTTTGAGTCAAGGTCTTCATCTAGCAGAATATTGCTTGATTTCCTTCATTTCATCTCTTAGCAGATTTTGGACATAGGGTGCCAAAACATTAATGGTTGTTTAATAAAATTGTCAAACATCCGTTAGTATTTTAAATCACTTAATCCTAGTGTTTTTAAAAAACCATCCCAAAAATAAAAGTGAGCACAACCACTAGTGTTTATGCTCAGTATGCCAAATATTCCTTTGAGTTTAGCTGTATCATATTCCTAGAATCCAAATAGGAATAACACTTAGGTTTCCTGTAATATATCTATAATTTTACACACATGGTACAATAATTGCTAGACAATATATTTATGTTTACATCACGAGTGCACTCATTGATAATTGTATATTTTTTAAGCAAATTCGAAGGTGAAGACTCGTATGCGTCGAGTACTTTACGGCGTACTACAAGTATCTATTTAAGGCTTTTAAGCCCACCTTTTGGTAACTCTGGCATGCAGGCCATACTTAGTCTGAAGAACAACCGAGTAGACTGGGACGATCTTTTGTTCCTTAATGATTTGGACTTTATAGTTATATAAGATAGTCACAATGGCAGCCTTCATCTGGGTCAAAGCTACTTCTTTCCCTAGGCAAATCCGAGGACCCGAGTTGAAGGTAAAGAACTTGTGAGATGGTTCGTGCTTCAATCCTCCATCCTCTCGGATCCACCTCTCAGGCTTGAACTCGGCACAATCATTTCCCCAGACGGTCTTCATCCTAGCCATCATATAAAGGGGGATGACGACCATTGTCGAATTAGGGTATACTTCATGCCCACTAGGAAGCACGTCTGGCTCACGCGGCGCCCGCGTTTGGAAGGGAACGGGAGGATACAACCTTAGGGTTTCGCAAAGAGCAGCGTGCAGGTATACGAGTTTAGATACTGCCTCGGAGGTGAACACTCGTGGTTTCTCTCTTTCGTCGTTTGGGATAACTCGAGCAACCTCGTCTCTAATCTTAGCCTCAACGGAAGGATGTTGGGATATTGTCCAAAAGAACCAGGTTAAGGCCACGGCAGTGGTGTCTTTCCCGGCTAACATGAGACTGAGGAGGCTTCCCTTGAGAACTTCATCACCATCTCCTGAGCGGTAGTGTTCATCCTCCATCAAGTATGTTGTTAGCATGTCGTTGAACTTCTCGTCCCCTGGGGTTTTGGCGACTTGTGAACCGTATTCTTCATGCTTCATCGACACGATCTTGGTCGAAAATTTGTTTAGGAAATCTTTGGCTTTCTTGAGAGTCTTCTCTTGTCCAACTCCCAGCTTCCTTTGAAGCTTCCAAAGTGGCTCCGGGATTAAATGACGCATCCATATACTTTGCATGGCATTATTCATGGCCTATCAAACGTTAATTGTATACAAGGATTAAGCATCATAACCAAATAATATTAACTTTTTGTTATATCCATTTCGGGAGCAAACGACGTGGAGGGCACATGTCCAGTAAACTACTCATACAAGCCTTTCGGTATTATATCGTAAAACCAATTGATAATAGGAGAAGTAACCCTAATACTTATATATTATGTTAACATAATATCGTGTTGTCGATGTGAGACTTTCCACAAATCTCTACATAGAGATAAGCGTCGGAGATTTATACCTTTGAGAGTGGAACTTGAGGCCACTTAAGTGAAAGGCTTTTAGGATCGTACCCAACAATTAATCTATGAGTCAAATCATAGGTGTATCTCGAGAACAAATCTTGCAAGTCAACAACTCCGGCATCACCACACCCTAGGTGACCACCGGCCGCAACGTGATCAAGAACCACCGCAATCCCCTTCTCAACCTTCTCAAAAGCCAACTTAGTTGAGCATTCATTGAGTTGCTTGTGGCTGAAGAAAGACCTATGGATCTTCCTATGTGCCACCCATTCCTTAGAGTCTAGGTTAAAGTACCCATCCCCGAACACGTCGAAGTTCTCTCTCGACTTTGGCCCACGAGGAAAGTTTGAGAATCGAGTGCTCGAAGTGTATTGAACGTTGGCAGGATCCATGGTAAGCAATAGGTTCACGTTCGAGAACCACGGACCCTTGATATGAAACGTCGGTTGGCCGGTCTCGTTGCAAACCGTAGCCGCCCAATCTAACAAGTTGTTGAAGTTAGCAACTAGGGCGGGGAGCATGCCGAGTAATGGCCAGTTCCGCGGGAGGCCATTCTTGTTGCTAAATGGAGAGAAGGGGAGAGTGAAGATGAGGATTAGGGCAAAGAGGAACATTGCAATGTAGAATGCGAATAGAAGAAAGGTGGACATTGTGATATTGTAATGAGTAAAGTGTATGTTGTTGAGAGTAAATTGTACGTTGTATGGGATATGGGTTTGTATATATATAGAGAGATGGGTTGGGATGTGGTCGGTTTTGGATAAGTATAAGGTTCATTGATCGTGAAGGGGGAATGTAACTTTACATGCTGCATTGAAACGTATGCAATTAGTTGTAGGAGATAGGCGTAGGTTGAAAAAATAAGTAGAAATAATGGTATTAACCAATAAAATTACTCTAACAAATAAATGTACATGTGCATAACATAACATAAAATTGTACTCTCGTGCTAGAGATAAATTACAAGGCATAAGATCGTTCCTTGTAAGCCCGATATGTGTTTTCGCCCGTTCATTTGCAACCATCTCGTTCATTCTTGCACGATGAACAGTGAACAAGGATGACAATATAGCAATACGCTTTTAACGATTATGCTTTACGCTTTTAACGACTATGTTTTATGTTTTGAATACAAATTCATATTTTTAACATGTCCAATTTGTAAAAGGGTGGGTGAAAGACTTATTAACCAAAGTTCAAACTCCACGGATGCGTAAGACTTAGTTTTTTAGACATATCTTTAATATGAACAAGAAGCATAATCACGCTGTGAAGAAACACCACACAATCGTGCTAATATAGAGCACGACCGTCCGAATCTTGTCTACTTGTGATACACACGTTCAAATCTAGAGCATTTTTTTTTTATCGAAATCTTTACCTCTTATTTGTAAAAAATTATACCATTACTACCTAAAGTAGAAGGTTAGATTAGAGGTACTTTTAAACATGAAACGATAGCATTCTTATAATCGACTTCATTCTATTTTGGGTCCGTTTGGTAACTCAAGATTATGTAGATGAAGATGGCGAAATTATTTAGATTAAGAATTAAGGAGATAAAGTTGTTTAAGAAGATGAGTATGAAAAGAAGTGAAATGAGTGTTTGATAATATGAATATGACTGTAAGTAAAACTACGAAAAAGTATGTGTTAAATTATTTTGTAAATGAAAAAAAGAAGAGGGCAAAAATGAGATTTTAGTTTCAATAATCCTTATAACCCAACTTCAATATGATTACACAATTCTCATAATCTAATTTTTTTAATCTTCATAATCTAATGTCATTCATCTCCTTCACTATCTTAGCAAACGAGATCAAGAGAATAATTTCTTCCTTTTAGTATAAATAATCTTATTTCCCTTAATTTTTTCATCTATCACAGAGGGTTTGCTATTCCGTCGATGTAGTCAAAGGGTTCATAAATGACCACCTACATACGTAGGAAGGTGCATGGACTTGCTACATGTACTGCCTAAGTGGATGATGAAGCTATATAGGAAAGAGCACCGAAAGGTATAGCCCGTGGTATATTGCATTAACTATGTCATTTGGTTGCCCATTCCATTCAACGATTCAAGTATGGGTTTATCATTACACCACATTCTCCCCCTTCTTCTTCGGACGTTCTAAGGATACATACATGTATGTGATTAATAATACGCTACCATAGAAATCACATTTTATATTAGAAAATATTTAGGACACAATCCGACAATTTCGATATGTATGGATCGATAGTCAAACCTAGCAGTGGGCACAAATCCCGCTAAAAATTATTTAAGACTGAATATAAGCCTTAACTTTTTAATCGCGTTAAACCCGTCCCATCTAATATATAATAAAGTTTATAAATTTAAAGTAATAAAATGTAGATATAATCACTAAGCATTAGTGATATACTAATGTAGTTGTAATATAGTTATGTTAATATATTTAAAGAAAAAACCATGTTGGTCAAACCATTAAAATTAAACTTTTTTTGGATGTGTAATATGTTATTATAGATATTTGAAAATTTAAATGTAAATTGTAGTTGTACTTTCCCACCGACTTCCGTAGCTTGAGCTTGATTCTTTTGTTTTGGGGCCAGCTTCCCCTTCCTTCAAAATATGTTATTATGGATATTTGGGAACTTTAATATTTTTGCGTTTGTAGATATATACATATATTTTTGTGGATAAAGTAGAAGATTTAAATACAATAAGTAAACTGATGGGCAATTGTGAATGGACCCATCCCGTCTTGTCTCGTCTCAATCTCAATCAAGATATGACCCAATGAGATTCAATCTAAAAAAGTCAAGGCCCGTTCCATTTTTGCCTCATGTAGATACCCGGGACGAGATTGGAATGACCTTAATGCCTCCCCATCATGTCTCATGCCCAGCCCTAACCAAACCAATCATTCGGTTAAGAAACAAAGATTATATCAAAGTTCTAATATATTTTAGGGCTTGTTCTTTTCTCATATCTTGATATCAGAATATCAGATATCTGTATCGGTATCGATATTATGGATATGGATATAAAATTGATATTTGATATCTAATACCCGTGTTTGGCAAGATGGTGAGGTATATCAGATATCAAAATTGATATTTATAAAATGGAGAGCAAATACATGATTGCAACAAAGAGTTATTTGAGGAAGACAAATGTATCAGAACAATCAACAAGACATAACAGTGAATCTACATTAAGTCACGATACCTAGCTTTGCTAAAACCAACAAGTGATGCCGATAATTCACACAAAAAATTGAGCAGAGGAGGGAGACTGACAACTCTTCTCTGTGGTGCGATATTTTATAGAGAAGACTTTGTAAAAAAATTGTACCTTGAAAAAAACTCAACAGAGAAAGGAGTTGTTACCTTGAAAAAAAATTGTACCTTGACGAGATGATCTGAGGAGGAAGACGTGGGAGGGAAAGAAGGTGATACGTGTTGATTTTTAGGGATATTAGAATCGATAAAAAAAAATAAAGTATTAATATTTAAGTATATTATTTTAATACCATATACCCAATCATCAAATATGAAAATCGAATACGTGTGATATTCATACCCATATCAAGATATGAACAACGAACAGGCCTTTATTGTACCCATTCGGATCAAAGCTACGGAAATTAGAATACAAGTAGTAAAGGTTGTTCTGAAATAAGAGGGTACCGGCAAACGTGCACAATTGTACACTAAGATCGCACGATCATACGCATACGAAAACTGTGCAAAGAGCATACATAATATATCACAATTGATTTATTTATTAGATTAAACGTCTTTTATATGTTTTCGTTCCCTAGCATAATAATATTGATTCTTATCTATAATATTTTTGTACAGAGAGTCCAAATTAAAAATGTTTTTATTTAATCTTAATCAGTGTATAAGTCGGATCTTGTACGTGCTTGCTACTAAAAGTATTTTTTTTATCGTAGTATATGTTTGTGGTTTTTTTTAAGAGATTTGAAAATCAAACCAAGTACTCACAGTTATAGAGCATTTTATAGGTGAACAATTTGCCGAATTTACATCAGTTTATAGTTGCACCACATACACCAATTTGAATAGTCGTGGCTGATTACCAAAACTTAAATAGTCGTGTTTAATTAACGTTTCTTGTCAATACAAAGTTATATATAATTTCAAATATTAGTTAATAGAGGGTTTTTTTTAACGCACTCTACTGTTACTATAGGAACTATCGAGAATATATTTTAATAAGGGGTATCCTTTTGTAATAAAATACAACTTGTAACAAACTATGAGCCGGCATGTGTATATATTCTGGAACACATATGAATGAAGGTTACGCGTTTCATTTCATTTCTCACTCTTGACATGGTATCAGAGTCAGAGGCTCGATGACTTTACACAATCTCAAATCCCCTCTCGATTAAACACATACAATGACATACTGATTCATTTTGTAACTCGATCTCCTCTTCGATTCACTTGATTGATGATGAATCAAGGAGGAGCTGCTATTGGCGATCTTTTCATTGATCCAAGTTTGTCTCGAGGAGCTGCTATCAGCGTTAATGATCCTCTGTTCTTATCTAGTTCAGACAACCCTGGTATGCAACTTGTTTCGGTCATATTCAATGGATCGAACTTCATATCTTGGAGGAGAAGCATTCAGATGGTTCTCGGTGCAAAGCAAAAACTAGGATTCATTGATGGCTCTTGCTAGAAACCTGCGGTAACAAAAGAGGATCAACTTACTCGATGGATTAGGGTTTGATTACATGATCAGATGCTGGATACTCCACTCTATGAAGTCAGATCTTGCTGAGATGTTCACCTATGTGGAGTTTTCTAAGGACCTTTGGAGTGACATAATTGAGCGTTTTGAGGTATCCAATGCCCCTCTCATTTATCAAATTCATAAAGATCTTGCTTCTCTCAATCAAGAAAATACCACAATAGCTATATATTTTGGCAAGTTAAATAAACTGTGGGATGAATTGGTGATTGTCCATCCTATACCTACATGTCTGTGTAAAGGAATCACCAACTGTAATTGTGAAATATTGAAAAAAAATTACAGATAGAGAGTCTAAGCTTCGTGTGATACAATTGCTCATGGGATTAAATGATCAGTTTGAACATATTCGTAGCAATATATTATCTCTGGAGATATTACCTACCATGAATCGTGTATTCACATGGTTATTCAAGTTGAAAAGCAAAAGGAAATTACATGTCATAATGTTCCTATTCATGATGCTTTAGCTGTCTCCAGATCAGTTCCTTATAGGCAAGCAGGTGGAAGTAGACGAGATTATAAGAAGGAGAAAATGGATAGAATGTGTACCTATTGTAGAGAGAATGGTCACTTCAGAGAGGCATGCTTTAAACTTACTGGTATTCCTGATTGGTATAAGGATTTTAAGGCTAAAGAAGATAAGCCTTATACTCCTAATCAATTTTCCAAATCAGCAATTTCCTTGGAGTCAATTGTCAAGGATACTCCTCTAGATTCTTCTGATTTGTCTACTTCAGCTTCTATGGATCCTGCAGTCATTAATGTAGTTTATCAGGAGATGCTAAAGATGATGATAGACAAGCATTCCACTACCTCTATTAATTTTGCAGGTACTATAACTCATCTTGTGAATCATGTTGTCAGCATGTGCACTTCAATACTGGATTCTGGTGCTATTGACCATGTCACATTTTGCAAGGAATATTTCTCTGATTTGTATGAGCTTGACAAGCCTATCCTTGTTGCTCTACCAGATGGTTAAGTGAAGGAGGTTAATCACAGAGGAACTGTCATTTTGTCTCCTCTTCTTACTCTTCATAATGTGCTTTACATGCCTCACTTCATACATAATCTTTTGTCCATCTCTCGTGTAATTCATTACTTGCTCATGAGGATTATATTCACTGATCATTCCTATTTATTTCAGTCCCCTACTAGTGACTCTCCTTTGGCTACTGGTTATAAAGAAGGTGGCCTTTACAAGCTAGCTTTTCCTCTTTTTCCCATACTGGCCTGTGCAGCATATGAATCTAATCATAAGAAAATTGATGTGCACAATTTCCATGCTCGTTTAGGGAACTTATCTCTGTCTAAGCTGCATCATATTGACAATTATAATAACTCCAAACTTGCTACATTGGATTGTCATACCTGTATTTTGGCTAAACATCATAAACTACCTTTTTCTCCTAGCACATCACATGCTAAAACATGTTTTGCCTTAATTCATGTTGACAATTGGGGCCTGTATCATACACCTACATTGTGTGGAGCTAAATATTTTCTAACCATTGTGGATGATTATACTAGGTGTACTTGGACATTTCTCATGTCTAACAAACATCAAGTGTTTAAAATTATCACTAGTTTCTGTGCATATGTCGACAATCATTTTAAGGCTAAGATGAAGACCTTTCGATCAGACAATGGTGCAGAATTCTTGCAATACCAGCTGCAAGATTTTTTTTCCTTAAATTTGGCATTATTCATCAGAAATCTACTTCATATGTCCCTCAACAAAATGCTCGAGCGGAGAGGAAGCATAGGCATTTGTTGGAGATAGCTAGATCTCTTCGTCTTCATGCTATTCTGCCTCTTTCTTTATGGGGAGAATGCATTCTCACGGCCACTTATCTGATTAATCTCATGCCCTCTCGTATACTTGATCGGAAAACACCCTTTAAGCTCTTACACAGTACCCTTGTTGTCTATTATCACTTACGTGTCATAGGGTGTTTATGCTTTAGCCTTTATTCTCATAAAGACAAGTTGGAGCCAATTTCATCCCCTTGTATACTAGTTGGTTACCCGCCTGGTCAGAAGTCTTACAAGCTCTTCAATCTTGAAACCCAAAAGATCATTATTAGTCGACATGTGATCTTTCAGGAAACCACCTTACCTTTTAAACAATCATCTGTTCCCTCCTCATCCTTGTCTCCTTCATCTCTTTCTCTTGTATCTCCTGCTCCAGATATTGATGCCTTTCCTCTGAACCCTTCTACTTCTTCTACCATTCCATCTTCAACTCTTCCCTCCTTATTCACACCTTCAACCACTTCACCTTTTAAAGTGATCCCTTCTCTAACCCCATTCCCGTACCTTTTGACTCTCCTTCTTCTTCATCTCCTACACCTTCTCCTTTAATTATTTCCCCCTCATTAATTATTTCTCCCTCATATCTTCCTCCACCTCGCCCTACTCGGACCACTCGTCCACCATCATTTCTGCATGATTATGCTTGCACTTCCCTTACCATTCCTCCTCCTTTATCTCATTTTAATCTCTCCTACCACACCACTGACTATGTTCATGCCTTGTGCAATGTTATCACTGCTTTTGAACCATCTCATTATAACCAAGCCAAGGATTCTCCTCAATGGATTGAAGCTATGTCACAAGAACTTACTGCTCTGAAGCTTAATCACACTTGGGAAATTCTTCCTCTTCCTCCTAGTAAAACTACTATTAGTTCAAAATTGGTATATAAACTTAAGCACCGACCGGATGGCTCCAATGAAAGGTACAAGGCTCAATTGGTAGCTAAGGAGTATAATCAAATAAGAAACAAAGATTATAAGCACACTTTTAGTCCTGTGGTTAAATTTTCTACCATTCGGTTTGTCCTAGCCTTGTTTGCTGCTAAAAGTTGGCCTCTTCACCAATTTGACATCAATAATGCCTTTCTTCATGGATCATTGGATGAAGAAGTTTTTATGTTACCTCCTCAAGGGTATGCTAAAGCTCTTCCTATTAGTCGACATGTGATCATTATTAGTCGACATGTGATCTTTCAGGAAACCACCTTACCTTTTAAACAATCATCTGTTCCCTCCTCATCCTTGTCTCCTTCATCTCTTTCCCTTGTATCTCCTGCTCCAGATATTGATGCCTTTCCTCTGAACCCTTCTACTTCTTCTACCATTCCATCTTCAACTCTTCCCTCCTTATTCACACCTTCAACCACTTCACCTTCTCCTAGTGATCCCTTCTCTAACCCCATTCCCGTACCTTTTGACTCTCCTTCTTCTTCATCTCCTACACCTTCTCCTTTAATTATTTCCCCCTCATTAATTATTTCTCCCTCATATCTTCCTCCACCTCGCCCTACTCGGACCACTCGTCCACCATCATTTCTGCATGATTATGCTTGCACTTCCCTTACCATTCCTCCTCCTTTATCTCATTTTAATCTCTCCTGCCACACCACTGACTATGTTCATGCCTTGTGCAATGTTATCACTGCTTTTGAACCATCTCATTATAACCAAGCCAAGGATTCTCCTCAATGGATTGAAGCTATGTCACAAGAACTTACTGCTCTGAAGCTTAATCACACTTGGGAAATTCTTCCTCTTCCTCCTAGTAAAACTACTATTAGTTCAAAATTGGTATATAAACTTAAGCACCGACCGGATGGCTCCATTGAAAGGTACAAGGCTGAATTGGTAGCTAAGGAGTATAATCAAATAAGAAACAAAGATTATAAGCACACTTTTAGTCCTGTGGTTAAATTTTCTACCATTCGGTTTGTCCTAGCCTTGTTTGCTGCTAAAAGTTGGCCTCTTCACCAATTTGATATCAATAATGCCTTTCTTCATGGATCATTGGATGAAGAAGTTTTTATGTTACCTCCTCAAGGCTATGCTAAAGCTCTTCCTAGATATGTGTGTTGTTTAAAGAAATCTCTTTATGACCTTAAGCAAGCTAATCGACAATGGAACATTGAACTTACAAAGTTACTCTTGCAACATCAGTATGTTCAGTCCTGTCAAGATTATTTTCTTTTCACCAAACACTCTGATCTGGGCACCATAGTTGTCCTCGTGTACTATGTTGATGATGTCTTACTCACTGGTGATGTTACTTTAGAGATCATATCTCTCAAACAACAACTCTATCAAACCTTCATCATTAAGGACCTTGGCCTTGCTCGTTTTTTTTCTTGGAATGGAAATTGCTCACACATCTTCTGGCATACTCATCAATCAACAAAAATATATTCATGATATCATCCAGGATTCTTAATTATCTACATGCAAACCTACCTTGTTTCCCATGCAACGTAATCTTCATTTAAATCCAAATGTAGAACATTCTTTGCCTGATCCAAAAGTCCATCGTTGTCTCATTGGTCGTCTTCTGTATCTATCTCTCACTCAGCATGATATTGCATTCACTGTGCAATAGTTAAAGCCAATTTCTAGCTCTTCCTCGTGTTCCTCACATGTAGGTTACTACCTACTTGTTACGATATCTTAAAGGTACCATGGACCTTGCTTTATTTTATCCCAAGCAGATTGCTCTTCATCTCAAAGCATACAGTGATGCTAATTGGGGCTCGTGCTCTTACTCATGCTGCTCTGTCACTAGTTACTGTCTCTTCTTGGGTCATTCTCTAGTCTCTACCACTGCCGCTTACAATCTCTTCTAAAAACCTACTACTCCACATCCCCCCTTTGGCCTCTACATCATTTGGAAAGGTCTAAACATCCCTAAGGCCAGCTTCATAACCTGACTGACAAGTCACAATAGGCTCCCTACTCTCTCCAATCTACACAGCTGGAACATTACTCATGATGAAACTTGTAAAATGTGCAACTTACATGTGGAGGATGTAGACCATCTTATCCACCATTGCGGCTACTCCTCCTTGGTCCTTGATCTCATCTCTAAGTGGCTCAGAGTCCCTCATCCCAACCGTTACATCCAAAACATATGGGAGTGGCTCAATAAAATGAAACCCAAGAAAAATATTTTCGCAGCTCATGTCACCATCTCCACCATCACTACCTACATCTACTTCATCTCCAAAGCTCGCAATGACTTCATCTTCAACCAAAAATTCACTCAAGCTACTACATGTGCTCACAACATTATCCAAGTCATAAAAAGCTACACTACTAGTCACTGGACTGATAGATCGGCTCTCTCTCATTCATGGACCAGGACGCGTTGAATCAATCTAAACTAGTTCACTCATATCTTCTTCATGCTTGTTTTCCCTTTGTTTCTTTTGCTTATGATCCTGCTGCTTAGTAGGTAGCATTTTGCACATCCTTTCTTTAATTCATATAAATTTTCCAAAAAAAAAAGAAGCAGAAAACAGTAAGTAAATCCTCTACTAAAAGTGAGTATAGAGCCATGTCTATGACCACTAGTGGCCTCCCACCGGGGGCCCACACGACGGGCTGAGATCATTTGGTTAGATGGTTTATTCCTTGATCTCTGTGTATATGTCCGTCGTCCATTCTCTCTTCATTATGACAACAAGGCGGCTCAACATCTCGTTGCTAACCCCGTCTTTCATGAGCGTACAAAGCATCTCCGGATTGATGGTCACTTTGTTCGGGATGAGGTGCAAAAAGGCCTTATTGCTACTTTCCATGTTCCATCCTCACTTTAACTGGCAGACTTGTTCACCAAGGCTCTAGGGGAACAACATCATATCTTCTTCTCTCGCAAGTTGGGTCTGCTTCCACATGTCCAGCTTGAAGGGGGGAAGGGGGGGTGTATAAGACCTATAGAGAATATATTATAATAAGGGGTATCGTTTTGTAATAAAGGACAACTTGTACCAAACTATGAGGTGGCATGTGTATATATTCTGGAACACAGATGAATGAAGGTTACGGGTTTCATTTCATTTCTCACTCTTGACGGTTTCCAAAGAAATCTCAAAAGCTTAATGGTCAAGTTCTTCGTGAGAGAGAAAAAAGCTTGCTTTTTTAGAGTTAATACTCGAACATTCTATCATTGTAGCAACACATTCTGGTTAGCCACCATTTGTTCCTTTTGGTACACCACCAATAGTTCCTCTTCTTCCTGTATTACAACCAGTCCTAGCGATAACGGACTAGAAGCTGTAAGAGATTGTCATCCTTGTTTCTTCATTTTTAGTCTTCTTTTTATCATGCCCACAGAAAGGTTCTCCTAAGATCTATTTTTCTCTTCTCCTTGGGGAATAGGATGGAAACACCATGGTGGTATTCAGGTGTGACTGGATCTTATCCAGAAAGCCTCGTTTTGCTTGACTTTCTCTACACGGGGAGATGGAAGTAGGTGGTGTTTAAGTTTTGGATGCTTAGTTCGCTCTTCTTGTTTTTTTTAACATCTAGAAAAATACAACCGAAAGTTTCTAATTCAAAACAAATAGGGCATGGCGGTGTATGGATCACAACCAAAGGTTTTTTGGGTGAATTCATGGAGTGTACAAATATTGTATGTTATAGGCTAAAAATATGATTGTAAAAGTAAGTGTGCCTTCTAATTTCTGAAAAATCCAATTTTGTCCAGATTCTTTGACCATGTTAATTTGTGTTTTTTTTTGTTGCATTAGTTTGTGTAAAATTTTGTCCGTGTAAATACTGTAATTCTCTTTTAACATATTTTATAAATATATTTATGTAATTTACTTATATGTGTACATATCACGATAATCGTTTAGGTACAGCCCTATTTATCTGGTACGGATAAAAGGGAAAATCTGCACCGTTGATCTGATTGAGGCTTTTTGTAATTTTAGTAGTATATTAGGGGTAAATAGGGAAAAAAGTGACTCTTCTCCTCCCTCTTCTCACTAGGTCGTTCGTCCGCTTCGTCGCTTCCTTGTCTTCTACTGCAAAATCAAACTCCCAGGCTTCCCTCTTCGTTCGTCCACTTCGTCGCTTTCTTGTCTTCTACTACAAAATCAAGCTCTCACCTTCTTCGGCCGGGTTCAATTGCTTCTCGACCTCACAACGCCCGGATTGCTACACAACGGCTGGGTAGGTTTCGCTGACTACAGTATTTCCGGTGCCCAGGCTTCCCTCCATGGAAGGTGAGAAGCAACTTCAAATGTAGAATCAAAGGGGTAGTTCATGACCCGTGAATGGTGTATGAACCAAGTGTATGAATTAACATCTTTTTTCAACAAAAGACCAGCTCCAAATATCATATGTTTTTTATGGTTGTCAAGACCCGTGAATGGTGCAAAAATCATGCCATATCTGAATGTATACCAAGAGGAGATAATTCATAACCTGTGTGAGACTCGTTCATGATATATAAAAGCATGGTGCATGGTATATGTGAGTGTAGTTCATGTCATATAAAGGGGTAGTTCATGATATATAAGGGAGAGGTTAATGGATGATAGTGGATGTTAGTATGACATGGGTTGTTCAAATCAAATAATTACCTACTTTAAAATATGAGAGAATCGTTCATAGTATATAAAATCATAGTGCATGGTATATATAAGTGTAGTGCATGTCGTATAAAGGGGTAGTTCATGATATATAAAGGAGCAGTTAATGGATGATAGTGAGTGTAAGTATAACATAGGTAGTTCAAATTCAAATAATTACCTATTAGTTTGGTATGTAGAATCAAAGGAAACAACGTCCCCAAATAAAGCATAGTTTCAACGAGCAAGAGGATCCGCCCAAAACACATGACTAAGTTGATCATTCTCATCCACGTCATAACTGAAGTAAAAATTCTTGCACACCTCCTTCTTGTTAAAGAGTTTATCAATCAACATTTGTGCATTAGTATCCGATATAAAAGCCATCAAATCTCGCTTGAAATTTCTAAAGTTCTGAACCATTGCACCAACATCCCGGCGTCACCACCAACAAATTGTTGAAGTAACCTATGTAACTTGGCAGGACCAATGTTTGCTTTTGAGCAATAAAACAAATACTTTTGATGTTCAATAGTCATATCACTCTTTTACTTAGCAAAATTACGAGATAGATTAGACAACATAAGATGTGTGTGAACCTCAACAAAAGTGGAAACTGTATATCCACGTGGACCAATGTACTTCAATCTCAACATAACTTTGCATTCTACTCGATTAGAAACTGTTCTTCTTTGACCGGTGGTATTGGATGAATTTTCTTCCCTTCTCTAGTACATACAAATGTCCTACTAGTAACGACTTCTTGACGTGCACAGTCCTTGTGCTTTGATCCACATCGGATGTGAAAACCACAAACTTTTGCATAATTCTCATAAAACAGTCGAGCTTCATCAAGTGTTTTGAATATCTTTCCAATACAAGGTTTTATCTCATCATCACATATTCGCTTCCATTCTCTTGATCCGTCATCTGTAATGTGCAACAAAGACCCAACATCCCCATTTTTTTCTAATGTCGACTCAATAAACATTTCCGTTGTTAAGGGCTACAAACCTGAAAGTACATATAAGAACAACTAATTAATTTTATGAGAGTAGTTCACAATATACATAAGAGTAGTTCATCATATAAATAAGAGTAGTTCATAATTTGTAAACAAGTAGTTCATGCCATTTAAAAGAGTAGTTTATGCTTTTAAAAACAGAAGCTGTAAAATTATGAGCTAGTTGTTTATCAACGATGTAGAGCGATAATAAAGAAGCTCCAAAAAAAAGAAGCTCCAAAGAGTAGTTCACATTATATCAAGAAGTAGTTCATTGTATTTGTGACACCTATTTCATTTCTAGTTGATTACCAGTTAATTAACCCTGTTTAAAGCAATAAGCGGAAAAGCGGAAAAGCGGAAAACGTAAAATTTTAAAACTTTATCTTACAACCATCTTCACAACATATATACATACTAACACACGTCATAAAACCCTGTTTAACAAAAACACAACTGTTTTAAAACCATGCAAAACATCCTAGGCGGTAGCATCCCATAACAGCCCACCTAATATGATCTCAAATCCAGGTGTTGGGTTCAACGTCC
Source organism: Fagopyrum esculentum (assembly GCA_033239045.1). Classification (NCBI taxonomy): domain Eukaryota; kingdom Viridiplantae; phylum Streptophyta; class Magnoliopsida; order Caryophyllales; family Polygonaceae; genus Fagopyrum; species Fagopyrum esculentum. The sequence continues at coordinate 23,404,188 of BSUD01000007.1, forward strand.
TTGCCTTGGTTAGGCCGAGTCTGAGTAGCTGAAAAATATGTGGATATAACAACAATGAGCCACACGCTCAGTAAGGGTATACAAATCGCACTCTCCCAATATATATAAGTATCTAATATCCCGTCCCCAAAGGACACTCCATACCCTTCCTCACATTTCCAAGCACACATACATATCCACATTCACATATCATTCCACAACCATTCATATCACATTTCACATAAACATTCAAGCATGTTATCATACATCACATATAAACATATCATCTCATCACATCATAACATGATATATAACATGCTAGACTCGATCGCATCGATGCATAGGTGATAATTAACTAACTAGCCCCAACTGATCGTACGATATATTTTCTCACGTGCTTTCGTATTTCTTTTCTTTCTTTCTTTTTTTTCTTTCGGTTGGCCAACCCGATAGCGTCATAGGCCCCCTGTAGATCAGGTAGCGACCTCGGCCATCTTGTCCTAAGACCCCCTGTAGATCAGGTTGCGATCTTGGACTATTTTTCTTATCTTGAGGCCCCCTGTAGATCAGGTAGCGACCCCTGGCTGTTTTTCTTATCTTGAGGCGCCCTGTAGATCAGGTAGCGACCTCTGAGGCCCCCTGTAGATCAGGTAGCGACCTCGTCCCCCGGAAACCCGTGCGGGGCCCAGTTGGGCTAGTTAATCAATTACCATCCTATATTATCACTTTCATATCATAACTCAATTTCATGCTTTCATCATATTCTTTCATCACATCCTTTTCATTATCATATCATGCACCTCATGCATGCCTTCATAAATAATATCAAGTCATCATCATCAACATCTCACTCATATATAGGCATGCATACAATCATAACAAACATATATATACACACAAGCATGCATAAAATCATGGCATATTAAACACATAACATATATTAAGCAAGTGTAATTCATATACACTTACCTCGCAGGTAAGAACAATAAAACCTCGCAAACCAACTATTGAGTCCGTTTCCCACTCGGACTATCCTCCTTGATCGTGCTTGGATACGCTCACAAAGCAACTAAGCTACAGTTAAACCGAAACCTTAAACAACACCTGTTGAGAATATCATATTCCTCGTATTAAACTTCTCGCTTCAAACACCGGTTAAATTCATTCCTTTGAATTTAATTCGCTTATAGCATTTTCTAAAATCTCAATTTAATTAATTAACCTTTAATTAATTAATTAAATTTCGCGAGAACAACATTTTGCCCGCAAGCCATTTCTGAACCCACCTGTCATCAAATCTCATCAAACAAACAGCCCATAATCACCAGAATAATGTAACGAGCATAATGGAATTTCCAATTATCCATTTTGACAAGCCTAAGGTCAATTTAGGCCAAATCGCAATACGGAAAACGAATAAATTCATAACTTATTCGTTACTAACCCGATTGACGATCCGAAAGAAGATTCGGAATCACAACGACGCAGGCTACGCTCGGACACCATCAAATTCACCGGAATTTGAGCGACGGAACCTCCCTAGTATCATATATGCTCGACCAGGCCTTCCCTTGCGCGGAAATGTAGAAACTCGGTACCAAAATGAAGAGAATGAAGAGAGGAATCCAAAAACTCAAACGGATTTGAAATCGGATTAGAAACGGAGAGTAGATCTGAGTTTGAAGATTGAGAGAAATCGGAGCTTTTACGAGAAAACGTGAATGGAAATGAATTAATAAACGTTATTTCCGCTATTTATAGCGAAGACGATAATTATCCTTTAGCGGAGTCGATAATTATCCTTTCACCGATCCGAAAGCGGTTTAAGCCCCTTTCTCCAAACTTCTCGAAATTGGAATAATAAATCTGGAATATTGTATGGATAATTATTCCGCAATTGTCTCGAAAAACGCATATTCCTAAGCCGTCTTTCTTAGCCGCTAAGAAAAGTAATAGCGACTCTTTTGGCCGTTTTGCCTTTCTATTTTTTTTTCATATCTAGGACATGTCCGATGTCCTGATCATTTTTCTCAACTGCATTTTTATTAATTGAAGCTCCCAAATGCTCCAAATAACACCGGGTTGTAATATCATCTAGGAGCAAGTTACCTCGAGAGGTATCTCGTGTTAAAACGGATTTAATTCCTTAAAATTCTCGATTAGGTCATCTTCGATTTTTGACTGTTACAAATATCTCCCACTTTAAGAAATTTCGTCCCGAAATTTAAGAAAGGACGTAGAACCAAACTCCTAGATATATCAAAAGGATGCACAACCGGATCACAATTTCTCGAGGTTCTTACTCAAAATGATAGGGGTATTTCGCTCTCATATCTCGCTCGGTCTCCCATGTAGCCTCTCGAGCTGAATGATGTCCCCATCTGACCTTCACCATCGGAATCTCCTTGTTTCTCAATCTTCGAACTTGCCTGCCTAAAACCTCAACTGGTTCTTTTGGGTAGGACAAGTTCTCATATACTTCTATCTCAGGTTCGGGAATGATATGACTAGGATCTGACCTATACCTCCGTAGCACCGATACGTGGAAGGCGTCATGCAATCTTGATAACTCTGGTGGTAACGCCAACCTATACGCAAGTGGTCCGATCTTCTCTAAGATCTCATATGGACCAATGTATCTCGGCGCTAACTTCCCATGCCTACCAAATCTCATAACTCCCCTCCAAGGAGATACCTTCAAAAACACTCTATCGCCTATCTCATATGCCATCTCTCGTCTATGGCGATCAAAGTAGCTCTTCTTACGATCTTGTGCTGCCTTCAAGCACTGCTTTACTACTTGTACTTTCTCTATTGTCTGTTGTACAAGTTCAGGTACCTCTATCTGTCGCATGCCCTCAAAATCCCAACATACAGGTGTGCGACACTTCCTTCCATACAAGGCCTCGTAAGGGGCCATACCAATACTTGAATGGAAACTGTTATTATACGCAAATTCAAGCAATGACAGGTTAAAATCCCAGTTACCTTTAAGCTCCAAAACACAAGATCTCAACATCTCCTCCAAGGTCTGAATCGTTCTCTCTGATTGTCCGTCTGTGTGAGGATGAAATGCTGTACTAAAATGCAATCTTGTACCTAAGACATTTTGCAGACTTCCCCAGAAGTGCGATGTAAACCTCGGATCTCTATCAGATACAATTGATACAGGGACTCCGTGCAGTCGAACAATCTCTCTCACATACAACTCTGCCAGCTCATCCAAGGAGTTATCTTGTCTCATCGGTAAGAAGTGGGAAGATTTCGCCAATCTGTCTACAATCACCCATACCGTGTCATTCTTTCTGAAAGTCCTAGGAAGTCCAACCACAAAATTCATTGTAATCCGCTCCCACTTCCACTCAGGAATTGATAAAGATTGTAATTTTCCTGCTGGTGCTTGGTGTTCAGCCTTCACTTGTTGACACACTAGACATCGAGCTACAAAATCAGCTACCTCTCGTCTCATCCTAGGCCACCAATAGATCTTCCTCAGGTCATTAAACATTTTCGTACTCCCAGGATGCATGGAATACCTCGAGGAATGTGCCTCTTCAAGTAGCTTCTTCTTTAATTCCTCAATGTTGGGTACGCATATCCGTGTACCTCTATATAACACTCCCTGATCAGACAACTAGAAGTGTGTAGTGGTAGCATCTCCCACTTTAGCTTTCAACTATTTCAGTGTAGCATCCTCATCTTGTCTAGTTGAAATCTCATCGAGAATCAACGCTCTAACCTGAATGTTCGCTATCAACTCGGATCCTCTTACATCCATCTCTACTCTCATAACTCTGAGAGTTAATAGATGCTCAACTTTGTAGTTGACCTTACTGCCTTGGTCACAGCTCTTTCTGCTAAGAGCGTCAGCTACCACATTCGCCTTTCCTGGATGGTACTCTATAGTGCAATCATAATCCTTGAGTAACTCCATCCATCTTCTCTGCCTCAGATTCAGATCCCTCTGAGTGGGAATATACTTCAGGCTTTTATGGT
>BSUD01000007.1:23408172-23483861 GCA_033239045.1 Fagopyrum esculentum
ACCTCATGCATGCCTTCATAAATAATATCAAGTCATCATCATCAACATCTCACTCATATATAGGCATGCATACAATCATAACAAACATATATATACACACAAGCATGCATAAAATCATGGCATATTAAACACATAACATATATTAAGCAAGTGTAATTCATATACACTTACCTCGCAGGTAAGAACAATAAAACCTCGCAAACCAACTATTGAGTCCGTTTCCCACTCGGACTATCCTCCTTGATCGTGCTTGGATACGCTCACAAAGCAACTAAGCTACAGTTAAACCGAAACCTTAAACAACACCTGTTGAGAATATCATATTCCTCGTATTAAACTTCTCGCTTCAAACACCGGTTAAATTCATTCCTTTGAATTTAATTCGCTTATAGCATTTTCTAAAATCTCAATTTAATTAATTAACCTTTAATTAATTAATTAAATTTCGCGAGAACAACATTTTGCCCGCAAGCCATTTCTGAACCCACCTGTCATCAAATCTCATCAAACAAACAGCCCATAATCACCAGAATAATGTAACGAGCATAATGGAATTTCCAATTATCCATTTTGACAAGCCTAAGGTCAATTTAGGCCAAATCGCAATACGGAAAACGAATAAATTCATAACTTATTCGTTACTAACCCGATTGACGATCCGAAAGAAGATTCGGAATCACAACGACGCAGGCTACGCTCGGACACCATCAAATTCACCGGAATTTGAGCGACGGAACCTCCCTAGTATCATATATGCTCGACCAGGCCTTCCCTTGCGCGGAAATGTAGAAACTCGGTACCAAAATGAAGAGAATGAAGAGAGGAATCCAAAAACTCAAACGGATTTGAAATCGGATTAGAAACGGAGAGTAGATCTGAGTTTGAAGATTGACAGAAATTAGAGCTTTTACGAGAAAACGTGAAAGTAAATGAATTAATAAACGTTATTTCCGCTATTTATAGCGAAGACGATAATTATCCTTTAGCGGAGTAGATAATTATCCTTTCACCGATCCGAAAGCGGTTTAAGCCCCTTTCTCCAAACTTCTCGAAATTGGAATAATAAATCTGGAATATTGTATGGATAATTATTCCGCAATTGTCTCGAAAAACGCATATTCCTAAGCCGTCTTTCTTAGCCGCTAAGAAAAGTAATAGCGACTCTTTTGGCCGTTTTGCCTTTCTATTTTTTTTTCATATCTAGGACATGTCCGATGTCCTGATCATTTTTCTCAACTGCATTTTTATTAATTGAAGCTCCCAAATGCTCCAAATAACACCGGGTTGTAATATCATCTAGGAGCAAGTTACCTCGAGAGGTATCTCGTGTTAAAACGGATTTAATTCCTTAAAATTCTCGATTAGGTCATCTTCGATTTTTGACTGTTACAAATATCTCCCACTTTAAGAAATTTCGTCCCGAAATTTAAGAAAGGACGTAGAACCAAACTCCTAGATATATCAAAAGGATGCACAACCGGATCACAATTTCTCGAGGTTCTTACTCAAAATGATAGGGGTATTTCGCTCTCATATCTCGCTCGGTCTCCCATGTAGCCTCTCGAGCTGAATGATGTCCCCATCTGACCTTCACCATCGGAATCTCCTTGTTTCTCAATCTTCGAACTTGCCTGCCTAAAACCTCAACTGGTTCTTTTGGGTAGGACAAGTTCTCATATACTTCTATCTCAGGTTCGGGAATGATATGACTAGGATCTGACCTATACCTCCGTAGCACCGATACGTGGAAGGCGTCATGCAATCTTGATAACTCTGGTGGTAACGCCAACCTATACGCAAGTGGTCCGATCTTCTCTAAGATCTCATATGGACCAATGTATCTCGGCGCTAACTTCCCATGCCTACCAAATCTCATAACTCCCCTCCAAGGAGATACCTTCAAAAACACTCTATCGCCTATCTCATATGCCATCTCTCGTCTATGGCGATCAAAGTAGCTCTTCTTACGATCTTGTGCTGCCTTCAAGCACTGCTTTACTACTTGTACTTTCTCTATTGTCTGTTGTACAAGTTCAGGTACCTCTATCTGTCGCATGCCCTCAAAATCCCAACATACAGGTGTGCGACACTTCCTTCCATACAAGGCCTCGTAAGGGGCCATACCAATACTTGAATGGAAACTGTTATTATACGCAAATTCAAGCAATGACAGGTTAAAATCCCAGTTACCTTTAAGCTCCAAAACACAAGATCTCAACATCTCCTCCAAGGTCTGAATCGTTCTCTCTGATTGTCCGTCTGTGTGAGGATGAAATGCTGTACTAAAATGCAATCTTGTACCTAAGACATTTTGCAGACTTCCCCAGAAGTGCGATGTAAACCTCGGATCTCTATCAGATACAATTGATACAGGGACTCCGTGCAGTCGAACAATCTCTCTCACATACAACTCTGCCAGCTCATCCAAGGAGTTATCTTGTCTCATCGGTAAGAAGTGGGAAGATTTCGCCAATCTGTCTACAATCACCCATACCGTGTCATTCTTTCTGAAAGTCCTAGGAAGTCCAACCACAAAATTCATTGTAATCCGCTCCCACTTCCACTCAGGAATTGATAAAGATTGTAATTTTCCTGCTGGTGCTTGGTGTTCAGCCTTCACTTGTTGACACACTAGACATCGAGCTACAAAATCAGCTACCTCTCGTCTCATCCTAGGCCACCAATAGATCTTCCTCAGGTCATTAAACATTTTCGTACTCCCAGGATGCATGGAATACCTCGAGGAATGTGCCTCTTCAAGTAGCTTCTTCTTTAATTCCTCAATGTTGGGTACGCATATCCGTGTACCTCTATATAACACTCCCTGATCAGACAACTAGAAGTGTGTAGTGGTAGCATCTCCCACTTTAGCTTTCAACTATTTCAGTGTAGCATCCTCATCTTGTCTAGTTGAAATCTCATCGAGAATCAACGCTCTAACCTGAATGTTCGCTATCAACTCGGATCCTCTTACATCCATCTCTACTCTCATAACTCTGAGAGTTAATAGATGCTCAACTTTGTAGTTGACCTTACTGCCTTGGTCACAGCTCTTTCTGCTAAGAGCGTCAGCTACCACATTCGCCTTTCCTGGATGGTACTCTATAGTGCAATCATAATCCTTGAGTAACTCCATCCATCTTCTCTGCCTCAGATTCAGATCCCTCTGAGTGGGAATATACTTCAGGCTTTTATGGTTGGTAAACACCGGAAATGTATCACCATAAAGATAGTGCCTCCAGGTCTTTAGAGCATGAACTATAGCAGCAAGCTTTAGGTCGTGTGTAGGATAGTTCTCCTCATGAGGTCTCAACTGTCTAGATGTATATGCTATTATCTTCCCTTCCTGCATTAGAACTCCTCCTAAGCCACTCCCAGATGCGTCGGTGTAAACCACAAAGTTACCCTTATCTGAGGGTACAACCAGAATAGGGAACGTAGTCAATCTTTTCTTAAGTTCTTCAAAGCTCTCTTGACAACTGTTATCCCATACAAACTGTTGATTCTTCTTTAGCAAGTTTGTCAATGGGCGCGCGATAATCGAGAAGTTCTTTACAAACCTTCTATAATAACCTGTAAGTCCTAAGAAGCTGCGAATCTCCGTAATGCTTTTCGGAATTTCCCATTCTGTAATAGCCTTGATCTTGGATGGATCAGGTTGTATACCATCTCGTGATATCACATGTCCTAGAAAGGCAATCTGATCCGTCAAAAACTCGCACTTGCTGAACTTCGCGTACAACTGTCTCTTCCTCAGAATCCCTAAGATACGTCTCAGATGTTCTCTATGAGTATCTGCATCTCGGGAATATATCAAGATATCATCAATGAAGACCACGACGAATTGATTTAGATAAGTTTGGAAGATCGAGTTCATCAACGCCATGAATGTTGCAGGTGCATTCATCAATCCAAAAGGCATAACTGTAAACTCATAGTGTCCATACCGAGTATGAAAAGCTGTCTTCGGTATAGAATTCTCTGCTATCCTCAACTGCCAGTATCCCGATCAAAGGTCAATCTTCGAAAACACTGTAGCACCCCTTAATTGATCAAGTATATCCTCTATCCTTGGTAAGGGATACTTGTTCTTGATGGTGATTTTGTTCAGCTGACGGTAGTCTATGAACAATCGTAAACTACCGTCCTTCTTCTTCACAAAAAGCATTGGTGCAACCCAAGGATAAATACTCGGGCGTATAAAACCTTTCCCGAGCAACTCCTCTAGTTGTTTCTTTAACTCTTTCAGCTCTAGTGGAACCATCCTGTAAGGAGCAATTGATATAGGTGTTGCACCTAGTAATGCTTCAATCTCGAAGTCTACCTCTCTACTCAGAGGTAAACCTGGTAAATCATCAAGGAAAACTTCAGGAAATTCTCTGACAACATCCACCTCAGATACTCCGGGGCTAACAATGGCAGAATCTGAAACACTAGCCAGATAAGCCTGACACCCTTCCCGAAGTAATCTAAAAGTTGTTACTGCAGATATGAGGCAAGTAGGAATAACATTCCTCTCACCGGTGAAAATCACTTCCCTCAACCCATCTATCTCCCAGATTACTTCCTTCGCATAACAATCTATCAAGGCTCTGTGGGTGGATAACCAATCCATACCCAATATCACATCAATCTCTCTCAAGAAATCATCTCATGTCAGCACAGGTGGTATACTATGGCCATTAGGGACCGTGTCTCACTAATCTCTAGTTGCTCCCTCAAGCAAGGATATAGCATATTGTACCCATCTTTACTAGAATAATACCCGTTTGAGACACTGTTGTGTTTATGGTGGTATAACTTCTCTCAAATATATCAGTAAATCATATATACCAACCATATCCGATGGTGGTAGTGATATTGGCTAAACTGGCACCTTAGGGTGCTCCTAATCATTTCTACCTTGAGCATGTAAACACTCAGTCGACCCTTTAGCTGTGCTCCGCCATCTAAAAGAAAAAAGAAACTTTCAAAAGCTTTTCAGAAAACTTCCCACAACCCAAGCCAAGGAATCATATCCCTTCTCTGATACCAACCAAATGTGACACACCTATTTCATTTCTAGTTGATTACCAGTTAATTAACCCTGTTTAAAGCAATAAGCGGAAAAGCGGAAAAGCGGAAAACGTAAAATTTTAAAACTTTATCTTACAACCATCTTCACAACATATATACATACTAACACACGTCATAAAACCCTGTTTAACAAAAACACAACTGTTTTAAAACCATGCAAAACATCCTAGGCGGTAGCATCCCATAACAGCCCACCTGATATGATCTCAAATCCAGGTGTTGGGTTCAACGTCCTTGCCTTGGTTAGGCCGAGTCTGAGTAGCTGAAAAATATGTGGATATAACAACAATGAGCCACACGCTCAGTAAGGGTATACAAATCGCACTCTCCCAATATATATAAGTATCTAATATCCCATCCCCAAAGGACACTCCATATCCTTCCTCACATTTCCAAGCACACATACATATCCACATTCACATATCATTCCACAACCATTCATATCACATTTCACATAAACATTCAAGCATGTTATCATACATCACATATAAACATATCATCTCATCACATCATAACATGATATATAACATGCTAGACTCGATCGCATCGATGCATAGGTGATAATTAACTAACTAGCCCCAACTGATCGTACGATATATTTTCTCACGTGCTTTCGTATTTCTTTTCTTTCTTTCTTTTTTTTCTTTCGGTTGGCCAACCCGATAGCGTCATAGGCCCCCTGTAGATCAGGTAGCGACCTCGGCCATCTTGTCCTAAGACCCCCTGTAGATCAGGTTGCGATCTTGGACTATTTTTCTTATCTTGAGGCCCCCTGTAGATCAGGTAGCGACCCCTGGCTGTTTTTCTTATCTTGAGGCGCCCTGTAGATCAGGTAGCGACCTCTGAGGCCCCCTGTAGATCAGGTAGCGACCTCGTCCCCCGGAAACCCGTGCGGGGCCCAGTTGGGCTAGTTAATCAATTACCATCCTATATTATCACTTTCATATCATAACTCAATTTCATGCTTTCATCATATTCTTTCATCACATCCTTTTCATTATCATATCATGCACCTCATGCATGCCTTCATAAATAATATCAAGTCATCATCATCAACATCTCACTCATATATAGGCATGCATACAATCATAACAAACATATATATACACACAAGCATGCATAAAATCATGGCATATTAAACACATAACATATATTAAGCAAGTGTAATTCATATACACTTACCTCGCAGGTAAGAACAATAAAACCTCGCAAACCAACTATTGAGTCCGTTTCCCACTCGGACTATCCTCCTTGATCGTGCTTGGATACGCTCACAAAGCAACTAAGCTACAGTTAAACCGAAACCTTAAACAACACCTGTTGAGAATATCATATTCCTCGTATTAAACTTCTCGCTTCAAACACCGGTTAAATTCATTCCTTTGAATTTAATTCGCTTATAGCATTTTCTAAAATCTCAATTTAATTAATTAACCTTTAATTAATTAATTAAATTTCGCGAGAACAACATTTTGCCCGCAAGCCATTTCTGAACCCACCTGTCATCAAATCTCATCAAACAAACAGCCCATAATCACCAGAATAATGTAACGAGCATAATGGAATTTCCAATTATCCATTTTGACAAGCCTAAGGTCAATTTAGGCCAAATCGCAATACGGAAAACGAATAAATTCATAACTTATTCGTTACTAACCCGATTGACGATCCGAAAGAAGATTCGGAATCACAACGACGCAGGCTACGCTCGGACACCATCAAATTCACCGGAATTTGAGCGACGGAACCTCCCTAGTATCATATATGCTCGACCAGGCCTTCCCTTGCGCGGAAATGTAGAAACTCGGTACCAAAATGAAGAGAATGAAGAGAGGAATCCAAAAACTCAAACGGATTTGAAATCGGATTAGAAACGGAGAGTAGATCTGAGTTTGAAGATTGAGAGAAATCAGAGCTTTTACGAGAAAACGTGAAAGGAAATGAATTAATAAACGTTATTTCCGCTATTTATAGCGAAGACGATAATTATCCTTTAGCGGAGTCGATAATTATCCTTTCACCGATCCGAAAGCGGTTTAAGCCCCTTTCTCCAAACTTCTCGAAATTGGAATAATAAATCTGGAATATTGTATGGATAATTATTCCGCAATTGTCTCGAAAAACGCATATTCCTAAGCCGTCTTTCTTAGCCGCTAAGAAACGAAATAGCGACTCTTTTGGCCGTTTTGCCTTTCTATTTTTTTTCATATCTAGGACATGTCCGATGTCCTGATCATTTTTCTCAACTGCATTTTTATTAATTGAAGCTCCCAAATGCTCCAAATAACACCGGGTTGTAATATCATCTAGGTATCGATCTCTTGTTAAGACGGTTTTAATTCCGTTAAACCCGTTTAACTTCCTAAAATTCCCGATTAGGTCATCTTCGATTTTTGACTGTTACAAATATCTCCCACTTTAAGAAATTTCGTCCCGAAATTTAAGAAAGGACGTAGAACCAAACTCCTAGATATATCAAAAGGATGCACAACCGGATCACAATTTCTCGAGGTTCTTACTCAAAATGATAGGGGTATTTCGCTCTCATATCTCGCTCGGTCTCCCATGTAGCCTCTCGAGCTGAATGATGTCCCCATCTGACCTTCACCATCGGAATCTCCTTGTTTCTCAATCTTCGAACTTGCCTGCCTAAAACCTCAACTGGTTCTTTTGGGTAGGACAAGTTCTCATATACTTCTATCTCAGGTTCGGGAATGATATGACTAGGATCTGACCTATACCTCCGTAGCACCGATACGTGGAAGGCGTCATGCAATCTTGATAACTCTGGTGGTAACGCCAACCTATACGCAAGTGGTCCGATCTTCTCTAAGATCTCATATGGACCAATGTATCTCGGCGCTAACTTCCCATGCCTACCAAATCTCATAACTCCCCTCCAAGGAGATACCTTCAAAAACACTCTATCGCCTATCTCATATGCCATCTCTCGTCTATGGCGATCAAAGTAGCTCTTCTTACGATCTTGTGCTGCCTTCAAGCACTGCTTTACTACTTGTACTTTCTCTATTGTCTGTTGTACAAGTTCAGGTACCTCTATCTGTCGCATGCCCTCAAAATCCCAACATACAGGTGTGCGACACTTCCTTCCATACAAGGCCTCGTAAGGGGCCATACCAATACTTGAATGGAAACTGTTATTATACGCAAATTCAAGCAATGACAGGTTAAAATCCCAGTTACCTTTAAGCTCCAAAACACAAGATCTCAACATCTCCTCCAAGGTCTGAATCGTTCTCTCTGATTGTCCGTCTGTGTGAGGATGAAATGCTGTACTAAAATGCAATCTTGTACCTAAGACATTTTGCAGACTTCCCCAGAAGTGCGATGTAATCGATACAAGGACTCCGTGCAGTCGAACAATCTCTCTCACATACAACTCTGCCAGCTCATCCAAGGAGTTATCTTGTCTCATCGGTAAGAAGTGGGAAGATTTCGCCAATCTGTCTACAATCACCCATACCGTGTCATTCTTTCTGAAAGTCCTAGGAAGTCCAACCACAAAATTCATTGTAATCCGCTCCCACTTCCACTCAGGAATTGATAAAGATTGTAATTTTCCTGCTGGTGCTTGGTGTTCAGCCTTCACTTGTTGACACACTAGACATCGAGCTACAAAATCAGCTACCTCTCGTCTCATCCTAGGCCACCAATAGATCTTCCTCAGGTCATTAAACATTTTCGTACTCCCAGGATGCATGGAATACCTCGAGGAATGTGCCTCTTCAAGTAGCTTCTTCTTTAATTCCTCAATGTTGGGTACGCATATCCGTGTACCTCTATATAACACTCCCTGATCAGACAACTAGAAGTGTGTAGTGGTAGCATCTCCCACTTTAGCTTTCAACTATTTCAGTGTAGCATCCTCATCTTGTCTAGTTGAAATCTCATCGAGAATCAACGCTCTAACCTGAATGTTCGCTATCAACTCGGATCCTCTTACATCCATCTCTACTCTCATAACTCTGAGAGTTAATAGATGCTCAACTTTGTAGTTGACCTTACTGCCTTGGTCACAGCTCTTTCTGCTAAGAGCGTCAGCTACCACATTCGCCTTTCCTGGATGGTACTCTATAGTGCAATCATAATCCTTGAGTAACTCCATCCATCTTCTCTGCCTCAGATTCAGATCCCTCTGAGTGGGAATATACTTCAGGCTTTTATGGTTGGTAAACACCGGAAATGTATCACCATAAAGATAGTGCCTCCAGGTCTTTAGAGCATGAACTATAGCAGCAAGCTTTAGGTCGTGTGTAGGATAGTTCTCCTCATGAGGTCTCAACTGTCTAGATGTATATGCTATTATCTTCCCTTCCTGCATTAGAACTCCTCCTAAGCCACTCCCAGATGCGTCGGTGTAAACCACAAAGTTACCCTTATCTGAGGGTACAACCAGAATAGGGAACGTAGTCAATCTTTTCTTAAGTTCTTCAAAGCTCTCTTGACAACTGTTATCCCATACAAACTGTTGATTCTTCTTTAGCAAGTTTGTCAATGGGCGCGCGATAATCGAGAAGTTCTTTACAAACCTTCTATAATAACCTGTAAGTCCTAAGAAGCTGCGAATCTCCGTAATGCTTTTCGGAATTTCCCATTCTGTAATAGCCTTGATCTTGGATGGATCAGGTTGTATACCATCTCGTGATATCACATGTCCTAGAAAGGCAATCTGATCCGTCAAAAACTCGCACTTGCTGAACTTCGCGTACAACTGTCTCTTCCTCAGAATCCCTAAGATACGTCTCAGATGTTCTCTATGAGTATCTGCATCTCGGGAATATATCAAGATATCATCAATGAAGACCACGACGAATTGATTTAGATAAGTTTGGAAGATCGAGTTCATCAACGCCATGAATGTTGCAGGTGCATTCATCAATCCAAAAGGCATAACTGTAAACTCATAGTGTCCATACCGAGTATGAAAAGCTGTCTTCGGTATAGAATTCTCTGCTATCCTCAACTGCCAGTATCCCGATCAAAGGTCAATCTTCGAAAACACTGTAGCACCCCTTAATTGATCAAGTATATCCTCTATCCTTGGTAAGGGATACTTGTTCTTGATGGTGATTTTGTTCAGCTGACGGTAGTCTATGAACAATCGTAAACTACCGTCCTTCTTCTTCACAAAAAGCATTGGTGCAACCCAAGGATAAATACTCGGGCGTATAAAACCTTTCCCGAGCAACTCCTCTAGTTGTTTCTTTAACTCTTTCAGCTCTAGTGGAACCATCCTGTAAGGAGCAATTGATATAGGTGTTGCACCTAGTAATGCTTCAATCTCGAAGTCTACCTCTCTACTCAGAGGTAAACCTGGTAAATCATCAAGGAAAACTTCAGGAAATTCTCTGACAACATCCACCTCAGATACTCCGGGGCTAACAATGGCAGAATCTGAAACACTAGCCAGATAAGCCTGACACCCTTCCCGAAGTAATCTAAAAGTTGTTACTGCAGATATGAGGCAAGTAGGAATAACATTCCTCTCACCGGTGAAAATCACTTCCCTCAACCCATCTATCTCCCAGATTACTTCCTTCGCATAACAATCTATCAAGGCTCTGTGGGTGGATAACCAATCCATACCCAATATCACATCAATCTCTCTCAAGAAATCATCTCATGTCAGCACAGGTGGTATACTATGGCCATTAGGGACCGTGTCTCACTAATCTCTAGTTGCTCCCTCAAGCAAGGATATAGCATATTGTACCCATCTTTACTAGAATAATACCCGTTTGAGACACTGTTGTGTTTATGGTGGTATAACTTCTCTCAAATATATCAGTAAATCATATATACCAACCATATCCGATGGTGGTAGTGATATTGGCTAAACTGGCACCTTAGGGTGCTCCTAATCATTTCTACCTTGAGCATGTAAACACTCAGTCGACCCTTTAGCTGTGCTCCGCCATCTAAAAGAAAAAAGAAACTTTCAAAAGCTTTTCAGAAAACTTCCCACAACCCAAGCCAAGGAATCATATCCCTTCTCTGATACCAACCAAATGTGACACACCTATTTCATTTCTAGTTGATTACCAGTTAATTAACCCTGTTTAAAGCAATAAGCGGAAAAGCGGAAAAGCGGAAAACGTAAAATTTTAAAACTTTATCTTACAACCATCTTCACAACATATATACATACTAACACACGTCATAAAACCCTGTTTAACAAAAACACAACTGTTTTAAAACCATGCAAAACATCCTAGGCGGTAGCATCCCATAACAGCCCACCTGATATGATCTCAAATCCAGGTGTTGGGTTCAACGTCCTTGCCTTGGTTAGGCCGAGTCTGAGTAGCTGAAAAATATGTGGATATAACAACAATGAGCCACACGCTCAGTAAGGGTATACAAATCGCACTCTCCCAATATATATAAGTATCTAATATCCCATCCCCAAAGGACACTCCATATCCTTCCTCACATTTCCAAGCACACATACATATCCACATTCACATATCATTCCACAACCATTCATATCACATTTCACATAAACATTCAAGCATGTTATCATACATCACATATAAACATATCATCTCATCACATCATAACATGACATATAACATGCTAGACTCGATCGCATCGATGCATAGGTGATAATTAACTAACTAGCCCCAACTGATTGTATGATATATTTTCTGATGTGCTTTCGTATTTCTTTTCTTTCTTTCTTTTTTTTCTTTCGGTTGGCCAACCCGATAGCGTCATAGGCCCCCTGTAGATCAGGTAGCGACCTCGGCCATCTTGTCCAAAGACCCCCTGTAGATCAGGTTGCGATCTTGGACTATTTTTCTTATCTTGAGGCCCCTTGTAGATCAGGTAGCGACCCCTGGCTGTTTTTCTTATCTTGAGGCCCCCTGTAGATCAGGTAGCGACCTCTGAGGCCCCCTGTAGATCAGGTAGCGACCTCGTCCCCCGGAAACCCGTGTGGGACCCAGTTGGGCTAGTTAATCAATTACCATCCTATATTATCACTTTCATATCATAACTCAATTTCATGCTTTCATCATATTCTTTCATCACATCCTTTTCATTATCATATCATGTACCTCATGCATGCCTTCATAAATAATATCAAGTCATCATCATCAACATCTCACTCATATATAGGCATGCATACAATCATAACAAACATATATATACACACAAGCATGCATAAAATCATGGCATATTAAACACATAACATATATTAAGCAAGTGTAATTCATATACACTTACCTCGCAGGTAAGAACAATAAAACCTCGCAAACCAACTATTGAGTCCGTTTCCCACTCGGACTATCCTCCTTGATCGTGCTTGGATACGCTCACAAAGCAACTAAGCTACAGTTAAACCGAAACCTTAAACAACACCTGTTGAGAATATCATATTCCTCGTATTAAACTTCTCGCTTCAAACACCGGTTAAATTCATTCCTTTGAATTTAATTCGCTTATAGCATTTTCTAAAATCTCAATTTAATTAATTAACCTTTAATTAATTAATTAAATTTCGCGAGAACAACATTTTGCCCGCAAGCCATTTCTGAACCCACCTGTCATCAAATCTCATCAAACAAACAGCCCATAATCACCAGAATAATGTAACGAGCATAATGGAATTTCCAATTATCCATTTTGACAAGCCTAAGGTCAATTTAGGCCAAATCGCAATACGGAAAACGAATAAATTCATAACTTATTCGTTACTAACCCGATTGACGATCCGAAAGAAGATTCGGAATCACAACGACGCAGGCTACGCTCGGACACCATCAAATTCACCGGAATTTGAGCGACGGAACCTCCCTAGTATCATATATGCTCGACCAGGCCTTCCCTTGCGCGGAAATGTAGAAACTCGGTACCAAAATGAAGAGAATGAAGAGAGGAATCCAAAAACTCAAACGGATTTGAAATCGGATTAGAAACGGAGAGTAGATCTGAGTTTGAAGATTGACAGAAATTAGAGCTTTTACGAGAAAACGTGAAAGTAAATGAATTAATAAACGTTATTTCCGCTATTTATAGCGAAGACGATAATTATCCTTTAGCGGAGTAGATAATTATCCTTTCACCGATCCGAAAGCGGTTTAAGCCCCTTTCTCCAAACTTCTCGAAATTGGAATAATAAATCTGGAATATTGTATGGATAATTATTCCGCAATTGTCTCGAAAAACGCATATTCCTAAGCCGTCTTTCTTAGCCGCTAAGAAACGAAATAGCGACTCTTTTGGCCGTTTTGCCTTTCTATTTTTTTTCATATCTAGGACATGTCCGATGTCCTGATCATTTTTCTCAACAGCATTTTTATTAATTGAAGCTTCCAAATGCTCCAAATAACACCGGGTTGTAATATCATCTAGGAGCAAGTTACCTCGAGAGGTATCTCGTGTTAAAACGGATTTAATTCCTTAAAATTCTCGATTAGGTCATCTTCGATTTTTGACTGTCACAGTATTACAAATAATAGTGCACGGTACAATCAGTACTAGTTCGTATAGCACATCCGATTAGTTCAGCACATTCTTAACAACAACCCCAAATCAACCCACTAAATCAGTGAAAAATCCATCGTTGGTCTTTAAAACACCATTGTTGGACCTTAAAATTCCAAGTTTGAAATAACACCAATCTAATGAAATTAAAACTTCACAAACTCAATAAGAACTACAACTCAACAACTACAAAAAACGAAATTACTGTTTCAAACCCACCAAAATCCATGATTTGCAAGAGGAAATTTGAAAACAAAAACCCTAATTAGTGTTCTTGTTGGATCTCGTTCAAGCTTCTCATAGAAGATGGAGAGTAGATGGATTTCGATCAAGCTTCGTGTCTGATTTCTCTCTCTCAAGCTTGATATTCAGCAAAACACAATCATCCATAGCTAGCCATGGAAGCAAGAGGGAGAGGGAGCTTGAGTTTCAGTCGTTCTGTCGTGTTTTCTACAAATTGTGATATTTACAATTTTGCCACCGCCAAGTAATCTTAGGCTTCCATCCAACCATTGATTGTTATTGTAATTGACGGTTCAGATTCCGCCTCACAACCCTACCCTAATAATGAACCGTACTTGAATAATACCCTACATATCACATCATATTAATTCATATAACTTAGCTTATTTCCAAATAGTTATAAAATAATATTCTTCTATCCCTACTTTATATACTTTATTGTTCAACATCCAATCTTCATATATATCACAACAATATATATAGTATCAGAGCAAAATCTCCTAGGTAGCGTGCACGAAGTCTGCAGATAATCTGTAAATATATATAAACGATTGATAGTTTCAATATTATAACAACTAACGTTAAAATGAACTTCACATATAAAATTAATGAATTAGTTTTTATACAGAAACATGCATCACATTCTGCAGATAATCTATAAATATATATAAACGATGTGTGCACGATGTCTGCACATCAGTGAGTCCAGCCATATATGATATATGTTCCTCTATAAGAAGAGTGAATACACAACTCAACTTGTATAACAATATAGCCATGGCATTTTTGTACGTTGTATTCTTCCTTGTTTCCCTAATCTTCATCTTCAACCTTTCTTTCTCTCTCTTTAGCAACAAGAATGGCCTCCCTCGAAACTGGCCGATAATCGGTATGCTACCTGCCCTTGTAGCCAATGTCAACAACATGTTTAATTGGCTTACCTTTATGTTCAAGGAGTCTGGCCAATCCACGGTCCCCATCACGGGTCCGTGGTTCATGAACTTTAACTTACTAGTCACCATTGATCCTGCCAATGTCCAATACACGTCGAGCTCGAGATTCTCCAACTTCCCCAGAGGACCCAAGTCGAGAGAGATGTTCGATGTGTTCGGAGACAGCCCCTTTAACTTGGACGATGAGGAATGGTTGGTACACAGGAAGATCCTAAGGTCTTGCTTCAGTGACAAGCGGTTCAATGAGTGTTCAACTGAGATGGCTTTTGAGAAGGTTGAGAATGGGATTGTGGTTGTTCTTGATCATGTTGCAGCTGGAGGACGTCTAGGCAATGGCGATTGTGGAGTGGTTGATTTGCAAGATTTGTTCTCAAGGTATACATATGATTTGACTCATACGTTGCTTGTTGGAAATGATCCTATGACTCTTTCACTCCAATGGGATGAAGTTCCATTCACAAAGGTATACAAATTTATCCTACATTCTTTTTGTTTATTAACCATAAAATGTTGCTTATTGAGTTATTGTATTATGTATGGTAATAGTGTTCCATTGTTTATTAGGCCATGAATAATGCAATGCAAAGCGTATGGATGCGTCATTTACTTCCGGCACCATTTTGGAAATTTCAAAAGTTGTTGGATATTGGACATGAGAAGATCCTTAACAAAGCGAAAAAATTCTTGAATGAATTCTCGGCGAAAATTGTGTCAAATAAGCATGATAAACTCAACTTAGTAGGTTCAGGAGATGACAAGTTCAACGATATATTTACAACATACATGACGGAGGATGAACATTACCGCTCAGGAGACGGTGATCAATTCCTCAAGGACAATCTACTCGTCCTCTTCCTAGCCGGTAAAGACACCACTTCTACGGCCATGACGTGGTTTTTCTGGATGATATCAAAACATCCATCCATTGAGGCCAAGATCAAGATTGAAATTGCTCGAGCTATATCAAAAGATAAGAAAGAGAAGGCACATGTATTTACCCACAAGGAGATATCAAAATTCGTCTACCTACATGCTACGATCTGCGAAACCCTAAGGTTGTATCCTCCGGTTCCCTTCCAAACCCGAGCGCCACTTGAACGCGATATACTTCCTAGTGGCCATGATGTGAATCCCAACTCAACAATGGTCATCATCCCCCTTTATTCCATGGCGAGGATGAAAACTATTTGGGGGAATGATTGTGCTGAATTCAAGCCCGAGAGATGGATTGCAGAAAATGGAGAACTCAAACATGAACCATCTCATAAGTTCTTCACTTTCAACTCAGGTCCTCGAATTTGCCTAGGAAAAGATGTTTCTTTTATACAAATGAAGACAGCCATCGCAACTATTTTGTGCAATTATAATGTCCATGTTCTTGAAAACCAAAATGTTGTCCCAGTGCCTTCTGTTATTCTCAAAATGAAGTACGGAGTACATGCTAGGATCACCAAGAGATGGATTTAACAAACTGAAGAATTCCTAAAAGTATATGCCTGTATGTTTGCTAAAATTTGAATTATTTTAATGTTAATGTTATTCAGGGCCCGCTTTAAGGGTGTGCGAGGTGAGACACAGCTAAGGGCCTCAAATTTGTAAGGGACCTCATTTGATTATCTAGTGGTTATATAATATATATTTGAGTTTTGTTAAATATGCAACATAGCCTAGTGGTTGAATGAGCTTGTGAAAATTTGTATTTTTTCATGATTCCAAGTTCGAAACTCAACAGCCAAAATGCCACTTTTTTTTAAAACATGACTTCTATTTCACAAATAATTATGTGGCCCCTGCTATTTATATTTTTTTTACTTTTAATTATAAAAATAGTGGTGTTGAGCTTGAAATGACTTTCTTTGCTAGTTAAAGAACAATCATAGAAAAAATATAATAACTAGACATAAATACACTATAAAATATTAATGCATTTATACAAAATTAAGGTGAAGTTTTAAAAAATTACAAATTACTGATTTTGTTTACAGAAAAATATTCATTTTTATTCTTATAAATATAATTATTTATATACAAATATTAAATTATTTATAGAAGAAGCCATTTCTAGGCTTATAGTTATAATATATCATTTTTCTAGTTAAATGTTTGTGTCGTACTAAGGATTTTATATTATTTATTAAACGTATAAACATTGAATACTTTTTTTTTTATTAATTCGATCAAATGCATAACCGTAGATAATATAAAATTTTATATTTACGAATAGATAATTTAAAATTTTAACAACTTAAGATAAGATTTCTTTATAAACTTTTGTTCAAGTATATGACAAACATTAATTAATTTCGACGAACCACAATTCTTGATTATTTTAATTCAAGGATCATTAGTTTTTCTCACTTTTGAACATAAGGCCTCTTTGTATATGATCCAAATTTTATAGATCATATGAGAACAAACCTTATCGTGTAATCATGAGAATAGTTCGTAGTTATTATTACTTTTGTTACGAGGGTGTCATATCGTTTAATGCATTATTCGTAGTTATTGTTGGTTGAATGGATTATTCGTAGTTATTATTAGTTTCAGAATATTATTTATCTAATAATTATGATATCTACCCTAAATTCCGACCCTTAATACTCACCATCCGACGGTCTAAGATTGTTCTCATGATTACACGATAAGGCTGTTTTCATGGGAATCGAAACAATCAGATTACACGATAAGGCTGTTCTCATGGGAATCTCTCTCTCTCTCTCTATATATATATATATATATATTATTGATTTATAATCCCGAAGGAGCTTTTGAACATATGTAATATCTCTCGAAGGGCGAAAAAATGAAAACCCAAATCCCGAATTCAGAGAACGCGCTTCAACGCGCTGGAGAGTCTTCCTCCAAAAGCCAAAAATTGTCGAGAAACCCTAACCCCAAAATCCCAATACAGCCATGGTTGCCGCCGCAAAGCTCAGCCCTTCAGATAACCAAAACCCCAAATCGATATCAGGTCCGACCTAATGCAACGATATCTAAGTTAGAATATCTCAAACACGAAGAAGAGGAAAGGGTTTGGCTTTGGTTTCTCTTCCTCTACCCATTTTGCTCCATCTCAGTTAGATGGAGAAGAAAGAAGAAGGATTTTAGCTGGCTTTTCCATTGGTGGCTTGGAAGATGTGATATGTCCTTTTTGCTGGGGCGGAGGTCCAATTTCGGCCTTGCGGAAGCCATGAATAGTCACCTGCTTCCGATGATTTGGGGAAATGGACTGATTTCTCCGTGTTTGTGGCCTCTCTACTTTGTTTCGGAGTGGTGGTTCTCTTTCGGCTTTTTTGATGCCTCGATTCAACTCTTCATTTCGATAGAGTGAGGAAATTGTTTGAATTTACTGTATTTGTGGAGACTAATCGATCCCTAAAAACAATTGAGGATAGATCCCTCTACTGCCCTAAGAACAAAGAACAGGTTTTGAGAATAAATGCTCCTTCCACAGGAGCAAGGTCGCATATAGTAGCAAGGTCGCATACTATAATCTACCAGAGTACAAAGAACAGGTTTTGAGGATAGATCCCTCTACTGCCCTAAGAACAAAGAACAGGTTTTGAGAATAAATGCTCCTTCCACAGGAGCAAGGTCGCATACAGTAATCGAAATGCATAAACAATATGCTCTAATCAGGCTCATAAGAGATATCATTGTCATGCTCGTAAATATATGTTACGACTGAAAAAGGGGACCGAAGGATGGAACAAAGTTACCAAAGAGCTAATCTACCAGAGTAAACGACAGATCTTGTTAGCCAACACAAAGAGCAAACCAATTCTTATATTAGCCCAAAGGTTAACATACAAGGTTGTGAACAATTGTCTCCTCTTTTGGAAAAACTTTTCAGCCAACACAAAGAGCAAACCAATTAATGTAATAGCCCAAAGGTTAACATACAAGAAGACGAGAATATCCGACCACAACCTTTGCAATCAATACAGTAGAATAACTACCGAGATTTACGATTTCCTGTTGAGGCCAACTACCAACTTGCTTTAGCCTAAGAACAAATTTAAATATTATTGTATTTAAGAAAAGGCTAGTTGGAATAATATGTGTAATCTGTCATTCATGGTATGTATATTCAAGATTCCGGATATGTTGAAGACTCTAAACAACTTGAGATACTACATTTCAATAACAAATAACCTTCAAAGAAGATATGAACAACTGTTATAATTGAGACAATAATCCATCTACACAAGAACAACCACAAAATTACCCTCCAACATTAATGTTATGAATAAGCAAGAAAAAGTTAGCTTTTAAAATAAATAAATTATTCCGAGCTTTTGGAATCCAGATTTCATCCTTCCAAAAATTCTGGGATGACTTTCCTCTTTGAAGATGTTTATCGAGTGTGGTCTAAATGATTGTCTTGGAAGATGTCGTAGTCACATGCCCCTGTTGATCGTGTTGATTGTGATCGTGGTTGTGTTCGAGGTCTCCGAAGATCCTCCATCTAGGTGGGGGCAACGTCGTGAGATCCACATTTCCGCAGGAGGTATGACTTCCCCTTAAAAAGGTTTCTACCATCCTGCTTCCCGGCGGCGAGACACCGCGCCAGTTCATCTAGCCCGTGCCCTCTCCATGTTTTGCTAGCCTCGAGTGTTCCACGTCTTCTCCCAAGGAGTAGTTGTTCTGTTTTTTGGATCTTTCTCGCTTTTTTCGGTCTTTGCTTGCGGTGATTAGATTGTTTTCATTTTCGGTTTTTGTATTTGCATGACGGTTTGCCCGTTTGCCGGTTGTCGGCCTCTCGATACACCAAGTATGTTTGGTGTAATCGAGCCACTTACCTTCTTGATCAAAAAAAAAAAATATATGTAATATCTCTCGGAGTCACCATCACTGTCATTGGAGCCACCTTACCTAGAGTTAGTCTTTCATGGTGCCCAGGTATTCCCCAAGTGAGTGTTTTGATGCAATTGAATGAGTTTTGGAGAATAATATGAATTGATATATATGGAATTATTTCATCTAGTTCAGTTATTTAGGGGTTTAATTTGGTTTTTCCAAGTTTATCAGAATTATGACTTTAACCGGAATTTGGATGAATAGATCAAATTATTGAATAGATTTTAATTAGATCATTGAGATAATTGATCGATGAGGAAACTAAGAGGGATTAGTTATAAGGTACAATCAAATTTAATTTCCAAGTTGATGAGTATACCACTGTACTAGATAAACACAAGTTTTAAGAATGTGATGGTGCGGTTCATTCATTGCACGTCCCACTCTTTTCTTCCTCGTGCGATCATATCCATTTTCTCCAACGCAATCTACTAGCTCTTCCCCAATTGTCTAACATATTAGAGTTTTTGGTTCGTCTTTCGGTGATTACTTTGGGTTTGTTGGGTTGATGCAAGTTGACTCCCCACCACCGAATAGGGAACATTATAAAAAGCAATAGGGCAAAACTAGGGTATTAACTTAGGGTTCCCAATCTTATCTGTAAGTATCTGTTTTGACCTTCACCGCCCCACGGTGAACGGAGTTGCCCCTATGGCCGGTCGTCCCTGCGGTTTTTCTCCAGATCGCGCCGATATGTTTCTCGTTCGTTTTATTTCTTTCCATAGATAGAAGATCCGATCTTCTATCTTTTGGGCCGGAATTCTTATCTTGTTCTTAACCCAAGAACGTCCTTCCATCTATCTTTTAACTCGTTTCCTATATATTTCCTCTTTTCCTTCTTTTTCCTGTTTCTTGCTTACGTTTTCCTTCAACCTCAATAGTTGTAGCCTTTCTTCTTGTGATCTTGTTGAACGTGTAAATTCCCTCCTTCTTTGTTTCTCACTTACGTTTATGAGTTGTTGCATGTCGTTCCCTTCTGTTTCATTTCTTTCTTTCGTTTATCCTTTTCTTCTTCTCCAAGAATCAAGCTTGAGCCTTGATTCTTGTTGGCCTTCCCGTTGTTGATTCAATGTTGTTCTCAGGCTCCTTTGGTTGAGTCTTGACGTGTATGGATCAAAGGAATCGAGCTTTGAATCCTTTGCTGTGAGTTCTGTCGAGAGAAACCCCGTCAGTTGCTTCTGTCAGTGCACCGCCCCCGCGGATGCACATACCCGCCACCGCGGATGCACATACCCGCCACCGCGGATCTTGCCCAGTACTGCCCCTGCGGTGCTGTCTGCCGCCCCTACGGTTGTGTCTGCAGTGTCTCCTTCTTTGGTGAGCTACTTTCTTCCTTGCTTTCCTCGTTCCTTTCCTTGGCTTATGATGATGTTGCTGACCTTTCCTGATCTGTAAGACTAAGGTTGAGACCTTAGTTCGCGGAGATCTCTTAGAGATCATTAAGACTAGAAGTTATAGACTTCTAGCAACCGTTTCATTCCTGATTCGTGATGCCATGTGTGAGCAGACTTTCCTTCCTCCTTTCTTGTGGGAAACTGAGTTATGGTTGAGATGCGTATTACCTTAGAGTGAGGTAAGTCTCTTTGACTTACTTAGCTTCATTCCATATATTGGTTTGAGTGTCTTGACTTGTTTGTGTTGTTTATCGTTATAACGGATAACCGAACTAGGATTGACCTTTTTAACTGTAATTGGCCCCAGTGTATGACAACCGGGTGGTGACCACTTATCTAGCTCTTTAGGAGACTAGAAGGTGCTCTTGCAACCTTGGCATGCAGGTAAGAGATAATACTGATCTATTCCTGTTGGTAGACGGAAGCGGAGGCAAGTTTCGGGAGATTCTCGTGTGACAAAAGAAGTTGAATTAGTAATGGATGACTTAATGAAAGATGATGACCGGATGAGTGTGAGCATGTTATATGTTTATATTACCTTATGTGTGCTTGTGCCTTTACTGTCTTTCTGATATCTAGAATGTTAACTAACGGTTTATACCGTTGTTATAGATGTTCCGCAGGTTAGGGATGTTGTTGAGTGATCCGGACGGTGTGGTAAGCCGGGGTTGCCGTACATTATAACACGGGATGGGGTTCATATTTTCTGTTGTTAGCCTTTCAGTTTGTTTTGAACTCGGGTCCGAGTCTTGTACGCTTTCCTTTGTTTAAACCTTTGGTTTTATTATAAGTTTTGGTTTTCATTTATTTGTGTCTTGTTCTAAGATCCGTTGTGTTGTTGCTACTCTAAGGGTTGGGACCCATTGTGAGGTCCTATCTCGTAACACTTCGAGTTCCCAGAACATGGGATGCTACAATTTGGTATCAGAGCCAGGTTGACAACAATGACACCGAAATCTTCTAAAGGTCGAATAGATAAATAAATAGAACCGTAAGGGGTCTACATTTTCAAAAGGGGGTTTTGTTTTAAACTTGTTGGTTTAGGATAGATGTACGGGCGACCACCACTACCTCCGCGGATCTCAGCAGTTAGTTTTCTTTTATGTTGGCCTTTATATGCGATTTTTGGAAATCTGCTATAGTTGATAGCGTGACCTTATATATATATATATATATATATATATATATATAACTATCCTTATAGTAGATGACGCGTACTAGAGCTACATCTACTATGGGGCGAGGAAGGGCTCGACCACCTCTTCCACCTGCAGTCCGTGTGCAAGGACGTGTAGGATGACCTCCACTAGCTAGAGGTCGGGGCCAAGCCCCAGTTGCTGATCCGCCTATCGCCGAGGTGTTCGTCGAAAGAAGTTGCTGAGAGTGTTGTTCCCGGAGCTCGGAACGGGACCGCCGCTAGGTTCGGAGCATAGAGAACGCAATCGACCGAGTCTGGTCAATTATCCATCGGAGCATCTGCATATCGCGATTGTGTGCAAAGAGTGGAGGAGGCTATCGGGACTAGAGGACGTGCACCAACACCGCTAGGTTCCGCGAGATCAGCTGAGGTTTCACAAAGAGTTACGTAGGTGGTTGTTGCACCTGCTAGAGCTGTTAAGGTTGTTAGAGTTCCGGTCGAGGCGAGAGAGCCGACGCCCGACTGTTGGTTGAAGGCTTTCAACCAACTAAAGGTTCCTTTTTTCATGGGAAATACTGGATTAGAAGTGGAGATGTGGCTAGGACAATTCGATTTTGCTATGGATGCAATCACTTGCCTAGAGGGACGTACAGTCGACATAACACAGACGTTTGCTGAAGGATCAAACTCATTCCTGGTGGAGGACCACTCACAGTAAGGTCACGAGTTACGAGTAGATGAAGACGGTAATCAAGGATCGCTATTGCCCTACATCTATGAGGAGAGATCGACTTCAGGATTTTCTCGAGGTTGGATTTGAGGATCTTCACATTATTGAGATTATCAACAAGTTTCAGGAGGAGCTTTCTTTGTTGCGTCCGTCTACACCACCCGAGGATCAACATGTTTACCTTTTCTCTCGGAGGTTGAGAGAGTCTACCCGCTCCTATCTTGCTGGTTTCCGTTGTGATTTTTTGACGGAATATCAGGATAGAGCATTTGCTTATGAGAGCGATCGACCGGGTTAGACGAAAACTTATCAAATAAGAGGTTTTGAAAAGAGACAGAGGAGTGGACCAACCAGTACTGGAGCTGGAGCTTCTGGTTTTGGGCGCACTCAGACGCCAGAGATAGAACTGCGTTCTGCCGTCTAGACAAGGCTCTATCACAGCAGGGTTCTTCACCTGATAGTGTTGGAAGAGGTGGACAAAGATTTCAGTATCATCCTCAGCAGTAACAAAGAGTTCCTTGTTTGACCGCTCCTCGGGGTTCCACTCCGGGTCAGTGCACAGGACGAGGAGATGGTACTTTTGACACCAAAGGTGCCTCAACTACATTTTATGCGCTGAGGAATGTAGTGGAGTCAACCGATCCAACGACCACAAGTATCATTCATATTAATGGTTTTCTTATCAGAGTTCTTTTCGATACCAATGCTACACATTCTATTATATATGATACATGTGTAGATAGATTAGCCTTAGTTACCGTAGAGGGGAAACCCTTCTTTATAGGATTACTTGGTAGAGGCAAGATTAGAGGTACACGAGAGGTTCGTGATTGCCCTATTAGACTGGGAGGTCATGATAGGCTAGCTGACTTCTTCGTCGTGTACTTAGTATATGAAGAAGTTATTCTGGGTATGGATTGGATGGATCGACATCAAGAAGTTGTAGACATTGGCAAGAGGACAGTGATGGTAACTACAGATTCAGGCCACGTAGAGATCTTTAGAGGATGGGATCTCGGGAAGACCGGTACAGTCATCAGTGCAATGCAAGCTGCGAGACTTATCGGTCAGGGATGCGAGGCTTTCTAGAGCTATGCCAGGAAGGATAGTACGAGCCCAACTTTGGAGGATATTCCGGTAGTGTGCGATTTTACCGACGTTTTTGGAGAGCCATTATGTTTACCTCCACAAAGGAGTGTAGACTTTGGCATTGATGTAGCGCCTGGTACGAGACCGATCTCTAAGGCTCCTTACCCTATGCGCCTGTCGAGATGCTTGAGCTTAAGAAGCAGCTCGAGGAGTTAGATGAGAAGGGCTTCTGTTCGCCTCAAAGTGCACGTGCAAATAAGTTTTATATTTATAAAACTGAAATAAAAGCAAGCGAACCCGCAGTGTACGGATCGGTGTAGATTAGCAAGTATTCCAGAGTATCAAACTCAAGGATTTGGTGAGTCAAATTCAGTCTCAAATAGTCAAGCAAGTAAAAGTGTAAAAGCGTTGCAAATATTGGGAAAACAACAACCCTAAAGATCCGAATGCCAAATTGTGGCAATCGATTCAAGATATTCTATAAGTATAAGGACTGAGTTGAGAATTGCAAAGGTATACTAAAGCAAGGTAGTGTACGGTGAAGTTCCAAAACCTTATATGTCTCACCCAAGGACTCTCTCTATAAAGGTTGTTGAGGCTGCAAAATAGAAAGGATCAAAAGGTAAGAATTAATCTCAAATACCCATGCCCAAACCCAAAGGATCAAGATAAACTCAAACGGTTAAGGTTGTGACACTCAAAACCGAAATAGAGTATGTTGAGTCTCGCTACTACCTAGAAAAGGCAAGCCAAGGCTAGGTTAAAGCAAATCTTTAACCTTGGATTAAAGCAAAAGCAAGGGTCGTAAAACAGGAAAAAACACGGCTAGTTCTTGAGGAACCACGGTCGTGGAACTCAAGAACAGACCGTGGTTTAGGGCGTCGACGAGGTTTCTCACACTCTCAGGGTCCAATCTGTTTACGATCGATCTATCATCATCTAAGCCACAACTATCAACCCTTCACCTTAGAATTTCTAAAGGGTTTTATCCAACAATCATTGTCATTGAATCAATATTCAAATATGAAAGAGAGAAAGATGAAAACCCTCGAAAACTCAATAAGCTCCTAAAACCAATCTCAAATCCGAATAACAGAATAATATGTTCAATGGATTCAAAATATGGAACAATAACTCTAACAAAACCTTAGGCAACAATGAAGAACGGGTTGTCAATCCGTCTCCGAAATCGAACCTAAGAAAATCTCCAAACTTCCGTCGCAAGCAAGGTTCAATCCGAACCCTAACAACCGTCTTCGAAGCTCTAAGCGGCGGTCTAAGCGACGTCCAAGTAGCCCTAAGCGAGGATCCTCGAAACTCCGTTCTTTACCCCTTTTATAGAGCGAGAAAGGGTTACGATAAAAGCCCAATAACGTTGCTTACGTGGCAAATATGACACGTCATAAAATCACCAAAATCACGGTCATGAACAAATTTCCACGGCCGTGGTTTAGACCGTGTAACTTTCTGGTGTGCTCCAAACTCACTTCCACGATCATATTGCCAAATCCATGGCCGTATTTTAGAGCGTGGTTCTTCAAAAGTCTTCTCCAGGACCGTAATTTAGGGCGTGGACTTCCAAAATCCTTGTTGTTGCCTTTGTTTCGTGACATTCTTCACTCATGCTCCTTCCTTAGCCTTTCTAATGCATATCCTTGTCCTAGAGCATGATCAAATACTCCTTTTCTTGCATTATTTGCTCCAATTCAAGCTCTTATTCACCTATAAACAAAACAAAGCTAGTGTAGATCTCTATATCGACAAAATAAGTGAACAAGCTCACAATTGCTTTAAAACTACATCCATGTACACATAAAAGAGGGAAAAACAACTAAAACAAGTGCCTAAAATATAGTCATATTTCATGCTAACAAAATACTCCATACTTGTCACTTGCTTGTCCCCAAATAAGGTTTTCAAAAGCTTAAAACACAAGATAGAATGAAATATGGATGCAAAATAAAATAAAACAATCCTTTTGGGCAAATGTGCTTCTAGTCAATAGATCATCCTCATAACTTGCTTCATTCATCCTTGAAAACACTCATACACATAAACCAAAGAATGTAAAGCAAAGAAACATCATAAATTGCTTAAACTTTAAGACAAACATCATAACCTTCAAGCATTGTCAAAATCAAGCATGTGAAACTTCAATTTAGATAACCAAGTCAAATAACACTCTTTTGATCTTAAGGACTTTCAAGTAAGGTCGAGAATGTGGAAACGAGGGAGACTTGTAAGGGATGTGGTGCACGAATCCGGGAAAAGGAACAACACAACACCTTTTCTTTTTGTTTCAATTGCAAAACCCAACAACTTAGAGCTTTGCTCTTTTCTTTTTCACATAATTTTTCGACTTTACTTTTTGGAAATATAGACAGCGGTGCACAAAAACCGAAGCCTAGGAGATTGGCGTTTCTCAATTTCGAGATGCCTCAAACCCTTGATGCACATACCATAATCCGTTAGGAATATCGCTCAATCCAACTTTGGCAAGACACAAACACCCGGCTATGTGAATGGTGCCGAGTTACTCATCATCATGATTGACTTCCCCAAACCTATAATTTCTATTCTTTGAATGCAAACAATTGCTTTGATGGCCCTCCCACATCAAACATGCCAAAACTCAACTCTTCCTAATTCCCGGATAGGTAAAGGAAGCAATTATTTTCATTGAGGGGCTAAGTGATCAAATAAAGAAGTAAGAATAAACAACATCCTTAATCATTTCATAAAGAAGTATAAGAACTTATTTTGTGATTATAATCTTAATTTCTCAATATGATTTAGATAAAACTTTCACATTATGAAACTTGCAAGAAAGAATAAACAACATCCTCAATCTCTTTTCAATTCATAATTCAATTTAAGCATACAATTGTCATCAAAAACTCATTCCGCAAGTGAGAATTATCATAGAAGTCATCTCTAATCTTAGAAGCACAAAATTTTTCAAAATTTTCAAATTTTTATGGGTTTTTCAAAGCCTTTTTCATGCAATGCAATAAAGAAACGTGTAACACTGAAATGAAACATGCAAGTGTTCATGGGATCATCAAAGCAAAGTGAGTAGAGTTATTACACACGATAGTCACACCCCACCCCATACTTGAAACATACATTGTCTTCAATGTTCAAAAGAAAAATAAAGACAAGAAAAGAAAACAAAGAAACTCAGTAGACGGTGGTGGGGCGGCTCAAACCGGCAGTCATCTCATGTCATCACTAGGAAGGCGGTGGAGGGAATGGGTGGAAATTCGAGCTGAAGTTCCGCCCAAACTGCTGGCGGTAAATGTCCTTGAAGATGCGGTCATTTTCCTGGCTCCGTACGTCCTGGGACTCCCTATGGATCTCTAGGTCTCCCACTCTCCTCGAAAGATCGGTAGCCCATCCCGGAAGCTGCTCATACCAAGCCGGTATACCATGCAGAAGCATCCTGAGGAAGAGGAGTCGGTGCCACCGGTGCATGCTCATACCATGGAGGAGGAGCTCCCATCCACGCCGGCTGCTCTCCGTACCAAGATGGTGGAGTCTCCATCCAAGTCGGTCTCTCACTCACACTAGCTCGACGTGAGGAAGAGGCACCGGAAGGTCTAGAAGCAAGGGGAGATCGCCTAGGAGGCTCGGGAAAGTCGGACGGCTGATCCGGAAATGTACCAAAATCCTGCTCAGTACCTCCTACATCATGATCATCACCTCCTCCCATCTCCTCATCACCGTCCCCAGCTGGGACCTCATCTGGCACATATGGAGGGGCTACAAGTCGGTTAGCGTGCATGGCTGCGAAGGTCGCATTTCATTTATGGTGGCCTATCATGATGGAGTACTCGGGAAGCCAAGGGATACCTCTACCACCTCTCTCCTCCCAAGGCATACCGGCGGTAGGTGGACCATGGTGTCGGGGGAAGATAATACCTCTAGTCATAAGGTTGTTGAGACCCAAAGGTCTCGCCGCTATCCTAGTGCAAGCGGAGTAGTCTATCCCCAACTGAGTGGCTATGTGGGTTACCATGCCTCCATAACCTATGTTCCCAGCCCTTTTGTTTTTCAGCTTGCTAATGGTGGAGGCAAGGAGAGTGGCACAATCGGCGGGTCTACCGGTAAGCATGTAATAGAGGAGGAAGAGCTCATCTGTTTTGATCTTTTGTGGGGTTTCGGTCCTAGGGAAGAGACACTCCGAAAGGACCCTATGAGCTATCTTCAAAGCTAAATGGTAGATGAGCGTAGCCTTGGTGTCGGCCGGCTGCCAACGGTCCTCACTAGCATAGATCATAGCTATGTCACTCCAAACATCCTTAGTGTATACTCCGCCAGGAAACCTACCATCAAAACTCTCATGGAACCCAAAGATGGCTCCAAACTGAATAATTGAGAACTCATAGTTCTCCTCCATCAACCTAAAAGAGACCGTCCTGTTGACGGCGCTATGCTCAAAGGAAGTCACAAACTCCCTAGTTATTTCCTCATATGCATCCTCTCTAATAGCGGAGAAGATGATCAATCTGGCTCTATCCAAGAGCCAAGTCAAATCATTCACAACATTGAGCGGTTCAAGCTCCTCTAGGACAAGGTATCGAGGTCCTATGATTTCCCTCTTCTCAATCCTTTCTAAGGCATCTAGGTAATCCTCATGGATAGTTGGGATTCTAAGAGGTGGTGGTGATGGTGGTTGGCTAGGAGGGGGTTGGGAAGAGGAGGAACTATCATCTTTCCTCTTCTTGTTCCTGCTAGACTTTCTCCTAAACATTTTTCTCAGCAACAGCGAAATTCACGGCCTGTTCTTGGTAAACCACGGCTGTGGAACGTACAGAGACTGTGGTTTCTATCTGTTTCTCTCAAATCACAACGAATTCACACCAAACTCAGCAATCACTGTCCTAGACTAATTCCAATTCCAATTTCTTTCAGTTCTCCTAAGTTCTTGCGAAGAAATTGAACCAAATTGACAAAGTAGAGAAAAGGGAGAAAAACCTAGGTTTTGGATTTTTTAAATCCAAATTCCTTCTCCAGCGTGGATTGTTCACTCAATTTTTTGCTTGGATCTTATAGATGGTTGAAAATGCTCCACTTTAGGCTCAAGAATCGATCGAATCGAACTCCGAACGAAGAATTACGGATGGAAGAGTGGTGTCGGCGATTTTGGGCGTGGAAAAGGGCGTGGTTTTGGAATTTTGTTGTGTTTTTGTGAAGGAAGGTGGTTTATATAGTGCCCGTAATTTTTGGAAAATCACCGTCACTCGGGGGTTTCCACGGCCGAGGAAATGTACGGACCCGTGGTTTTTCTTGATTTTTCTCGGATTTTGGGAATTACGGCCATCGTTAGCTTCCACGGCCGTGGTTTAGGGCGTGGAACTCTCTGTTGTGTGCCAAAATCCAAGTTTCGTCTATTCCTTCCAACTTTTTCTTCCTTCCTTTGCCTATTCCTTATTTCTATATCCAAAAACATGACATACCGGGAGGTATCGAGGGCAAAACAAAACAAAAACAACTAAACTAAACTAATCTAAGAACGGAAAACAAAAGCATAAGTGCAATACCTTGGGTTGCCTCCCAAGAAGCGCTTGTTTTAGGTCCGTAGCACCGTACTTGGGTCTATTCGAGGGCAATCGGAGAGATTTCCTCAACCGGGAGTTCCGGTGAATACTTTTTAAGTCGTTGGCCATTCACCTTGAAACTTCCACTCTTTTCACCCCATACTTCAACTATGCCATGGGGAAAAACACGTTTGATTAGATAAGATCCAGTCCAACGAGATTTAAGCTTACCGGGGAAGAGCCGAAGTCTCGAATTGAAGAGGAGAACTTGATCTCCTTCTTTGAGGTCCTTTGGAATGATATGCTTATCATGCCAAAGCTTCGCCCATTTTTGTAAATCTTGACATTCTCAAAAGCGTTCAAGCGGAGTTCTTCAAGCTCGTTAAGGTCCAAGAGGCGTTTCTCGCCCGCTTCCTTCATGCTGAAGTTCAACCACTTCACAACCCAACACGCCTTGTGTTCTAGCTCCACCGGCAAGTGACAAGACTTCCCATACACAAGGTTGTATGGTGTTATTCCTATGGGAGTCTTGTGTGCAGTCCTATATACCCATAACGCATCATCTAGCTTCAAAAACCAATCCTTCCTTGTCTTCGAAACTGTTTTCTCTAAGATGCCCTTGATCACTCTATTTGAAATCTCAACTTGTTCACTCGTTTGTGGATGGTAGAGAGTGGCGATCTTGTGAGTCACCCCATACTTAGCTAGTAGAGCTTTGAATCGTCGGTAAATGAAGTGTGAACCTCCGTCACTAATGATGGTCCGTGGTGTCCCAAACCTTGGGAAGATAGTTCTATTAAAGAACTTGACAACAACCATAGCATCATTAGTTGGAGAGGAAATGGCTTCAACCCATCTCGAAACATAATCTACAATGAGAAGTATGTATTGGTTCCTGCAAGATGATGGGAAAGGACCCATGAAATCAATTCCCCAAACGTCGAAGATCTCTACCTTCTGAATATTGTTAAGAGGCATCTCGTTTCTCCTAGATATGTTCCCTGTTCTTTGACAAGCATCGCAGCAGGAAACAAAGGTTTGCACATCCTTAAATAAAGTAGGCCAAAAGAAACCGGATTGCAATACCTTAGCGCTAGTTTTATGAGAACTAGCGTGTCCTCCACAAGGAAGTGAATGACAATGACGGATGACGCTTTGCATCTCGTCTTCCGGCACACATCTTCTAATGATGCCGTCGGGACCTCTCTTGAAGAGTAGAGGTTCGTTCCAAAAGTATTGCCAGACGTCCTTAAAGAACTTCTTCCTTTGTGCGTAGGATAGTGTGGGAGGTATTTCCTGACATACCAAATAATTAACAAAATCAGCAAACCGTGGTTCGTTACCTCTATATATCTTGTCGATGCACTCCTCTATGATGTGTAAATGCTCGTCCGGAAAGGAGTCATCTATAGGTAGATCATCGTCTTCTATGTGTGGTAGATGACTTAGGTGATCCGCAACAGAATTTTCCGAGCCTTTCTTGTCGCGGATCTCAAGATCGAATTCTTGTAGGAGAAGAATCCATCTAATCAGTCTCGGTTTTGCATCCTTCTTGGCGAGCAAATACCGGATCGCTTAATGGTCCGTGTATACAATCACCTTCGCTCCTACAAGATAATAACGAAAATTTTCAAATGCATATACAACGGCTAAAAATTCTTTCTCCGTTGTGGCGTAGTTGAGCTGCGCTTCATCTAGCGTCTTGCTAGCATAATAGATGACGTGAGTGCGACCTTTCTTCTTTTGTCCTAGCACCGCTCCAATATCTACGTCACTTGCATCACATATAACCTCGAACGGGAGATTCCAGTCCGGAGGTTGGATAATCGGGGCTGAGATTAGAGCTTCCCGGATCTTATAGAAAGCATCTAGACAATCCTGCGAAAAATCAAAACCACATCTTTCATCAAGAGATTAGTTAGCGGTTTTGAGATTTTAGAAAAGTCTATGATAAATCTCCTATAGAATCATGCGTGCCCTAGAAAACTTCGTATCCCCTTCACCGAAGATGGATGAGGAAGCTTTTCTATAGTCTCTATTTTTGCCTTATCAACTTCGATCCCTCTATTAGAGATCAAGTGTCCTAACATAATGCCTTCTCTAACCATGAATTGACACTTCTCCCAATTAAGAACTAGGT
Source organism: Fagopyrum esculentum (assembly GCA_033239045.1). Classification (NCBI taxonomy): domain Eukaryota; kingdom Viridiplantae; phylum Streptophyta; class Magnoliopsida; order Caryophyllales; family Polygonaceae; genus Fagopyrum; species Fagopyrum esculentum. Next base: position 23,439,844 of record BSUD01000007.1, read on the forward strand.
TAGTGTCTTCACACCTTTCCAACACAAGAGAAAGGTTAGAAAGACAATTATCGAAAGAGGAACCATAAACAAAAAAGTCATCCATGAAAACCTCCATGATTTCCTCTATGTACTCTAAGAAGATGGCCATCATGCACCTTTGAAAGGTGGTTGGGGCATTGCAAAGCCCGAATGGCATCCTTCTATATGCGAACGTACCCCATGGGCACGTGAATGTGGTCTTCTCTTGATCGTCCGGATGGATCGGAATCTGGAAGAAACCACTATAACCGTCAAGATAACAGAAATAAGAGTGTTGTGCTAACCTCTCAAGCATTTGGTCTATGAATGGTAGCGGGAAGTGATCCTTTGCCGTTGAATTGTTTAGCTTGCGGTAGTCAATGCCCATCCACCATCTCGTCACGGTTCTTCTAGGAATGAGCTCATTGTTCTTGTTAGTGATAACCGTCATCCTCCTTTCTTTGGGACTACTTGAACGGGGCTCACCCACTTGCTATCGGAGATAGGATAGATGATACCTGCGTCAAGTAACTTAAGAATTTCCTACTTGACAACCTCCTTCATGATCGGATTCAACCGTCTTTGAGGTTGTCTTGAAGGCTTGAAATCTTCTTCCATTAGAATCTTGTGCATGCATAAAGAAGGTTTAATTCCTACAAGATCCTCTATGGTGTATCCTAAGGCCTTTTTATATTTATTTAAAACAACCATTAGTTTATCATGCTCATCTTCACTTAAATCGGAACTAACAATTACGGGAAAAGTAGAATTAGTTCCAAGAAATGCATACCGAAGATGTGTGGGAAGTGGCTTCAATTCCATTACTATTTGTGTCTTTGATGACTCTTGAGGAGTGTCAAATACTTCCTTAGAAGTCTCTAAGGGTGTAGGAGTGGTTGAAGAAGACTCAAGAGTGTTTGTGGAAAGAACGGAATTGCTCTCACAAATTCCCAGAATTACGGCACCACTGTTTGTTCCACGGTCGTGGTTTTGGGCGTGGAGTTCAATTACGGCACCATTGTTACTTCCACGGCCGTGGTTTTGGCCGTGTAAGTTTCTGGAGGTCTCGAAGTAGTGGTCCACGGGTGGTTTTGGTAAAACCACGGCCGTGGAATAGCACAACTGACCGTGATTCCTCACGTTTTCTGAGGCATCGTAGAGTTTTTCAAACTCTTCCTCCGGCACTTCCTTTAGGTCCTCCAAGGCTTCAATTTCCTCATTGCAATGCTCTTATTCTCCCTTTTCTATGATGCTCATGGTTATAACCTTTTGCAATGGATCCTTGAATTGAATCGAGCTCACTTCTTCTCTAGACGCCTCTTCGTCATAGATGTTGAACATGTCTTCTCCAAGAGCTGGCTCTTTCACCAAAGTTGAAAGACCAAACTCAACCTTCTCTTCTCCTATGTCGAAGGCGAGTCTAGCATTCTTGCAATCTACTATGCAACCGGAGGTTGCAAGAAACGGTCTTCCGAGTATGATCGGGACCGGACAATCTGCAGGAATGTCAAGCACAACAAAGTCTATTGGAATATAGAACTTACCGAGCTTGACCAAGACGTCTTCAATGATACCGACGGGACGAGTTATGGATCGATCCGCCGTGTATAACGTCATCTTCACCGGTTTAGGTGCACCTAAACCGACCTTCCTACACAAAGCAAGCGGGATAATGTTAACGCTTGCTCCCAAGTCACATAGAGCGTCATAGGTGACTTCTCCTATTCTAATCGGAATGCAAAATGACCCCGGATCCAACAGCTTTGGGGGCATATTTTCCTTCATCGTTTTGATGAGCTCCGATAATTCCGAACTCATCTTGACTTCTCCAAAGTCTTCTAGCTTCCTCTTGTTAGAGAGGATCTCCTTTAAGAACTTCCCGTAAGCGGGCATACCTACAATCGCATCAATGAAAGGTATATTAATGTGCAGTTTGCTCATGAGTTCAATGAACCCACCGAACTGCTTGTCTGGACGCGCTCTCGCTGTAGATTGCGGGAATGGTAGGGAGGGTTTGTAAGCTGGAGGAGGAACATAGATGTCTTCCTTCTCCTTCCCCTTTTCCTTCTCTTTCTCGACGGGAACTTCAACAAACTTAGGTTGCGGATCGGTAGTTGCACTCCGCTCCTCGTTGTGATAGCTATCACCCTTCCTTTCGGGTTGTCCTCCGTCTTTCCGGGAAGCTTTCCTTGATCTCTAGGAACTTCCTCGGCCTTGCTGAACATTTGGTTTTATAAAGATTTTTGAGCTTTATCAACCTTAGTGATGTAGCCCTCTAATCCTTGAAGCTTTCCTAAGATTGTTTCCATCATGGGATCGGGCTTCTCCTTCCCCGAGTTGCTTGCGCTATTTGATGTTTGCCCCTGGCTTTTCAAAGGAGTGAAAGAAGAAGATGGTGGTGTGATAGCATGAATTATAGTCTATAGTTTGGGACTTGTTTAGACGTTTTATGATTATATTGTCGTTTCATCTACATTTGCGGGAATTGAGGTCTACACCAAGTTTCGTTGTAATCGTAGGTAAAATGGCACACTTTGGACTAAAATGGAGCAAAAGGAGCTAAGGAGTCATTGGAGCTACATTCAAGAGCTTAAGGAAGAATCCAGGAATCATGAAAATGGATTGAAGATTTACTTTGGACCAGATTTGAGAGATTTCACATTCAACTAAGATTCACCTCGGTCAGCTACAGTGTCATCTCGACCGAGGTGATCCAAAGGAGCTGCTCGACCGAGGCGAACACCTTGGACGCAGCGAGAGATATTTTATTCTTGGCTGATATCTTTTATTTTTGGAAGGAGGATCTTATATTTTTAGGCTGGATTTCTGGAAGGAAGAAGATAATTTAGCCCATATATTTTACCTATTTTTATGGAAAATATCTTTCTAAGATATCTTATCTAGCTTTGGGAGGGAATTTTCCTATAAAAAGGGTTGGATTTTCCACAAATCCAACATCCGCTAACGGCTGAAAAACGCCCACTACAGCTGGGAGATTTGAAGAACCTTTTTGAAGGTTGAAGGAAGATTGAAGGAAGAAAGTTGATAGCTTTTATAGCTTTTGTGAAGGGTTTTGTAAGACTTTCTTAGATTCCCTTCTTTGTTGATTGTCTTGTTGGATTGTGATCCAAGGAACGCTTGTTTGTTTGATAATTGCTTCTGTTATTGAAGCCTTTTTCTTAAGGTTTTTGTGTTTAATTATTCACCTTCTACCCTTATATTTGATTATTGCTTTCATGATGATGAGTGGCTAATTTTCTTGTGTGATTCTAGGGTGATTGGCTGAAGGTTGTGGGAAAAACAATGATAGAATAATCTTAAATTCCAGTAGGACCCTGAAAGTTTGAGTCTTTATCCTTAACCCTAGAACATCTCGCTCATCCGATGAACACCCCGGCCGAGGTGGAACTCGTCTGATCGAGGTGACCTTTTGATCCAAAACTGAGAGTTAAGTGTTAGAGTTTGCCAAATCCTATTCTTATTATACCTTTCCTGGTTCAATGCAAGCCTAGGATGAGACTTACACGGTAATTCCTTTGTTTGTTTACCCAAGATCATAAGTAATAGGTAATAAAGGTTTATCGTTTATTAGGGTTTTAGTGTGCCTTCATCCCATCTTTGTGAGTTAGCCTGAGACTTACCCGGTAAAGGTTGATTCTATTCCCCTAGGTGGTGTGTTGGTTTGAGGTTATAGTACTTTACCTTAATTCCTTGAGACTTACCCGGTAATAGGAGTTACGGTTTGGGATTAGTGAATAGTGAGACTTACCCGGTGATCTATTCCACTTTAGTAACACCTTTCCTTTGCAAAAATCTCAGTTTTGTCCGCTTTATCTTGAGATCTTGAGTTGGAACCACAACTAGATGCTTTAATCCCTAGAATTGCATATTTCCTTAATTGACTTTTTATCATCTTTGATTGCTTTGATCACCTTTGTGGTTAATAGTTGCATTGACAACTTATACCTGCTTTGTTTCACTAAGTCCCTGTGATCGACCCCTGTAATTTCTTGCTTTTTACTACGATTGACCCGTACACTGCGGGTTCGCATCCTTGTTTTAAGCTTACATCTAGGGTTATAAATTTAAAGCTTGCACACACCGTTTGGAGCGAACAAGTTTTTGGCGCCGTTGCCGGGGACTTGGTCTAGACCGAGCCAGTTGCGGTTGGCTTCCGGGGCGCTTGCCCCTGTTTCTACTAACCACTCTACTTGAGTGACTTTCGCAGGTTCTTTTTCTTAGGTTAATGCGAAGAACCCACGCTGGGAAGGAAATCGTTCCCTACGATCCCGAACCAGAAAAGACATACAAGAGACGCTTGAAAGAAGCGAAGATGGCCAACCAAGACAATCGCGATCTTGAGGCCGAATTGAATGAGGCGTTAGAACAACTACGCCTCAGCAAGGAAGAGCTGAGACTGGAAAGGGAAGAAACTCGCACAAGGACTGAGGCGATCGAAGTAGATATGGCAGCTTTAGGAGACCAGTATCTACCTCGACCGAACCCAGATCCTCGACCGAGGCAAGACCCTGTTCCAGATCCTCGACCGGGGCAGAATCCAGTACCTGCTGTCCCGGCCGAGATACTTCCACCTCGGATGCCCGTCCGAGATGCTCTTTTTGCAGGTATTCCACAGACCCTAGGGAAAGGATGGACCCCAATCAGCAACTGAGGCGTCCAGGAGTCAACGTAGGTGATCCAGCGGACCATGATTATGAGCTTCGACCGCAAGTTCTTTGCATGATTCGCCAATGCCAGTTTGGAGGGCAAGAGAGGGAATCTCCACATCAACATCTACAAAACTATGAGATCTTGATGGAGACCTTGAGACCTTCAAGAATAGAAAACAACAACTACAAGCTAAGGTCTTTCTACTTCTCTTTGAAAGATAGAGCTCTTACTTGGTATCAATCTCTTCCTCTAGGAAAAATCAATACTTGGGAGGAGATGATGACGGAATTCTTGACTAAGTTCTTTCCCCCTCTAAAACCGCTGAAATGAGAGGGAAGATTAATGCATTCATCATGAAGGACAAGGAGAGCTTGTCCAAGTCATGGGAGAGATTTAAAGACATTCTTTTGGATTGCCCACATCATGGGATTCCAAAGATAGAGTTGTTGGAGATATACTTCAAGGGACTGGACGGAAACACCCAGTTCAACCTTCAACTACTATCCGCTGGCACGTTCATGGAAATGCCAATTGACGAAGCTTGGGAGTTCATAGAGAAGCAAGCTTTGCACATGGAGAAATACTCCCACCAAGGAGCTGAAGGTGGAGTTAAAAGAGTCAACTTTCAAGATGCTCCACCTAACAATGATCAACTCATTTCTTTGAAGAATGATGTGAAACAATTGAAGGAACTCTTAGTTGCTCAAACCAAGAAGGAAGATCAAGGATCAAGGAATAACAATAGTTACCGGAACAACAACAACGGTTCCCGGAACAACAACTACAACAACAATAGAGGATCCAACAACAATAATTGGAGGGCAAACAACCAAAATTCGGGTAACCCTTACTCTAACTCCAATTCGAATGACTCCTCTAATCCTTTCCTCTCTTCTTCTTCTTCTTCTTCTACTCCATTGAAGAGCCAGGAGCAAGGATCAAGTCCGTCCCAGCCGGAAAAGAAGGATGTGGTGCTGGAGGCCATCTTGATCAAGCTCAACTCTATGGAGACGTCCATGACTTCATTTTCGAAGGCCCAAAAAGCCTTATAACAACAATTTTTTTAACAAGGCGAATGAAGCGCCAAGAGATCCAGGGAAGCTTCCAGCAAGGACGGAAAGCAACCCTAAGGGCCAGATTATGGCAATAACGACGAGGAGTGGACTGAAGACTGCAAATCCAATGCCTCGGTCGATGCCAGTACAAACGAAGACCACCTCAGTCCAGGTGCAATCGAAGAACATTTCGGCCGAGATACCAACCGAGGTGGAGCCACAAAGAGCGGAGGAGAAAACTGAAGTTTATATTCCACCTCCTCCATATAAACCACCACTTCCATTCCCCCAGTCAAGGGCCAGAGCACATCTAGACAAGTATTTTGATAAGTTCCTTGACTTGATGAATAAACTACACAATAATATCCCTTTCCTTGATGCTATTCTAGGGATGCCCGCCTATGGGAAGTTCTTGAAAGAGATTCTATCAAGGAAGAGGAAGTTGGAAGACTTTGGTGAAGTAAGGATGACATCTAAATCCTCGGAACTCATTCAAATCATGAAGGAGAAGATGCCACCCAAGTTGAGAGATCCCGGCTCATTTTGCATTCCCATTCAAGTTGGGGATATCACTTGTGAAGCCTTATGTGATCTAGGAGCCAGCGTGAGCATCATCCCGCTGGAGCTATGTGTTAAGATCGGACTTGGAGAGCCCAAGCCGGTGAAGATACGGTTATACATGGCGGACCGCTCCATTACCCATCCCGTGGGCATTTTGGAAGACGTTCCGGTTAAGTTAGGTAACTTTTATTTACCTATAGACTTTGTTGTACTTGATATTCCCGCAGATTATCCCTTTTCCTATCATTCTCGGGAGACCATTTCTAGCAACTTCGGGTTGGAATATGGATTGTAAGAACGCCAAGTTAAAATTCAACATTGGCGGAGATGAAGTGGAGTTTGCATTACTTGCGGAAATGAAGGGAGAGCAGCTAGGAGATGATATCTTCAACATCTATGATGAAGAAGAATCAAGAGAATTGGTGAGCTCTATCCTTATTAAAGATCCACTTGAAAAAGTTATTAGCTTTAGCTTAATGGAAGAAGGTATAGATGCTTCTTGTGATGCAGATATACGAAGCTTAAAGGCACTAGAAGAAGATCCAGGGGCTAAAACTGAAAGACTAATCCAGGAGAAGAAGATCTCCAGTTTCGGTTCTAGTTGCAGTACCTCGACCGAGGAACTTTCTGGACCAAGCGAGGTGACTGAAGAACATCTCGGTCAACCTCTCTGGACCTCGACCGAGGTCGAAAGCGAGATGATGTCAACTGAGACTTCTGAAAGTCTTGTTCTTCGATCTACTCCACTGGAAGGAGGAAGCAAGGATCCCCCTCAGAAAGCACCCCCAGTTGTGGCGCTTAAACTACTCCCAAGTCACTTGAGGTATGTCTTTCTTGGACCGGATTCTACTTATCCCGTTATTATTAGTGCTTCCCTCTCTGAATCTGAATTATCTAAACTAATGCATGTCCTGAGGAAGCATCAAAAGGCTTTGGGTTATACTATAGATGATCTTATTGGCATTAAGCCTTCTTTCTGCATGCATAGAATACTAATGGAGGACGATCATAAGACTTCACGGGAACCTCAAAGACGGTTAAATCCGATCATGAAAGTGGTTGTGAAGAAAGAAATTCTTAAGTTGTTGGATGCAGGTATCATATTTCCTATCTCGGACAGCAAGTGGGTTAGCCCAGTACATGTAGTTCCGAAGAAAGGAGGGATGACCGTTGTGACGAATAAGAACAACGAGTTAATCCCAACTAGGACCGTCACGGGCTGGAGGGTTTGCATCGACTATAGGAAGCTGAACGTGGCCACTCGGAAGGACCATTTTCCACTTCCCTTCATTGATCAAATGCTCGAACGGTTGACCCAACATTCACACTTCTGCTATTTAGATGGCTATAGTGGTTTCTTCCAGATTCCTATCCATCCGGATGATCAAGAGAAGACCACTTTCACTTGTCCATGGGGGACATTCGCTTATAGGAGGATGCCATTTGGATTATACAATGCACCCGCTACCTTCCAGCGATGCATGATGGCTATCTTTTCCGAGTATATAGAGGAGATCATGAAGGTATTTATGAATGATTTTTCAGTATATGGTTCCTCTTTTGATGATTGCTTATATAACCTTTCTCTAGTGCTACAAAGATGTGAAGACACTAATCTTGTCTTGAATTGGGAGAAGTGTCACTTTATGGTTAATGAAGGCATTGTGCTAGGACACCTCGTTTCTAATCGAGGTATTGAGGTCGATCGTGCTAAGATCGAGACCATTGAGAAACTCCTTCCCCCTTGTTCTGTTAAATATGTGAGGAGTTTTCTCGGGCATGCAGGTTTCTACAGGATATTCATCAAGGACTTCTCGAAGATTTCTAAACCACTAACTAACCTCTTGAATAAATATGTTGTTTTTGAGTTTTCGCCGGAGTGTCTTGATGCATTTTACAAGATTAAGGAAGCGTTGATATCCGCTCCCATTATCCATCCTCCGGATTGGACCTTGCCCTTTGAGATCATGTGCGATGCGAGTGATGTGGCGGTAGGAGCGGTGCTTGGACAAAAGAAGGATGGGCGGACCACCGCCATTTACTACGCTATCAAGACGCTAGATGAAGCCCAGCGTAACTACGCCACCACCGAGAAGGAGCTATTGGCGGTTATATATGCTTTCGAGAAGTTTCGTTCCTACTTAGTAGGGGCGAAAGTCATTGTCTACACAGACCATGTAGCCATTCGTTACTTACTTGCTAAAAAGGATGCCAAGCCATGCCTTATTCGATGGATTCTCTTGGTTCAAGAGTTTGACCTAGAGATCCGCGATAAGAAGGGATCCGAAAATTTTGTTGCGGATCACCTCTGCCGGCTACCTCCCTCTTCACGCGAGAAGGACGACCCGCCCATCGACGATTCATTCCCCGATGAGCACTTGCACTTGTTGGAATGTTTGATAGACTTACTTATCTCACCCCATGATAAAGGTGAAGTATGGGGTGAGGATACCTCCCATCACGTTTAGGGACACCGTACGGTCCAGCTAGCGACCTTAAATCAAGCGCTTCTTGGGAGGCAACCCAAGGTATTGCTTTCTTTTCCCTTTTTCTAGTCTAGCTTTAGATTGTTTGCTTTTGCTTTGCTTTGTTTTGTTTTTGGAATCCTAGACAGATAACAGGTGACATCTAAGGAAGGAATACAACCCAGGAGCACAACTGGAAGGACAAAAGTTCGAGAATTTGAGAAGACGGAGTTTGACTGAGACACATCTCGGTTGCTGTCACAGCATCTCGACCGAGATGATTCTTGAGCAACCGAGGCAACTAGGGTTTCCGAAGATCCACCTCGGTCCGTACCACCTCGGTCCAGTCGAGACCATCCCGACCGAGGTGACAGCAGTTCCAGAAAAGGGTATAAAAGGGGGCTGAGATTTCTCTCTCCTCCCTTTACCTTCTTCTCGACCGCGGCGCAATCCTCACCTCGCTCCTTCGTTCTTCGCTCGTTTTCGACGATTCTCGCTTCCAAACTGCAAGAAAAGGGTAGAGGATCGATTTGCAACCGTCAATCTGTAGAGAAAACGAACCGAATCGAGCAAATCTGGGTAAAATTCGAAAAACCCTAACTCCCTCTTCTTCCACTTATTCCTTTTGATTTGGGATTTGGTTGCCCCTGCATTCTGCTGAAAAAGGTTCAAGTACCCCATAGGAACCTTTGGTAGTGATATTGGGGGAAACGAACTGGATTTTTGAGAGTTGCGATCGAACAGTTTTTCGCCTCGGTCCAGTCGGCCTGCGCCTCGGCCGAGGTGTTCTTGAGACTTGTAGAGAGACCGAGGTGGTCTGACAGATTGCAGAAAATGAGTTCTGACAGGCAGCTTGTGTTGAGAGACAGATCTTCTCCCTCCCCTTCTTCTTCATCACGCCGTACTAGACCGGTGATACACGAGCATCACCAGGTCGACTATGACCGCATAACGGCCCGTCCAGTGGTTGCACCACGATTTTTGGACATCTCCGCCTTCGACTGCCTTTATGTTGATGACGATCTGAGGCGTATGATATCTGCTGTGGGGCTGGAGCAGTTCACTGAGATCAGAGCTCCGGCCTACATAGAGCCGACCCTGGAGTTTGTCAGCTCCGTCACCTACTTGCCCACCGAGCGCGCCATCAAGTACCGGTTGATGAACCGGAATTATTTAGTTCCCCTGGACCACTGGCGGGATATCTTTGGCTTCCCGGCACCGATTGTTGCTTACTTTCCCTCTCGAGCTGTAGCTCGAGAGTTTTGGGGATAGATTGCTCATGTGGTTGAGCACGCTGATAGATGGAGACCTGGAGATTCCAAGGAGCGGATTATATTCCATCTAGCTTTTAGACTTGCTCACAGGATCTTTAGTGAGACTCTTCTGGCGCGTACTGAGACGCCCCAAAAGATCAGACGGGGTGAGCTTTTGAGTCTGTACTACATGGTGACCGGAGGAGTTCTGGACTTTGGGATGATGCTGGCTGAGGATTTGCACAGGATAAAGGCGAAGGCCAAGGGAGATATCTGCTGTGGAGGGATAGTGACTCATATAGCGAGTTACATGGACTTGGATCTGAGCGCATGCACTATGGTGGCGGCTGCCAAGCCGCTCGGGCTTTAGGAGATGATCACCAGGAGGATACTGGTCCCTCGTGGTCTTACTACGCCATATGTGGCGATGCCCTGGGAGCAGACTGCACCCCAAGGTATTAGGTGGTCAGCTCAGTTCTCCATGTATGATCCGCATTACTGACAGACTGCATGGATCCCGCTGATGGAGGACGCCAGAGAGGCAGCAGCAGCAGCTCAGAGGCTAGCTGAGGAGGATGAGGCTGAGGATGATGATGATAATGATGAGGATGGCGGTGCTCCCATGGATACGGGCACATATACAGCTGGGACTAGTGCGCCGATTATTGATTTAGATGACGATGAGACTGAGGAGGAGCCGGCTGCAGCACCAGCACGTCCCGCTAGGCATAGGGTACGCAGGCAGAGGGATCCAGTTGCTCACCGTCGGATCGATGATCTGACAGATCAGATGATAGATTCCTACGCTGCCTTGCCCCTGGAGATCAGAGAGATGCAGGAGAGACTACATTACCAGCACACGATGGCTGAGATTCAGCTTCAGCATGTCATGGGCTATCCTTTTAACCCATCTCAGCACCCGTACGTGCCACCACCACCGCTGGATCGGGATTATTGAGAGCTTGCAGGATTTTCTTCCTTTATTTATTATGCAGCTCAGCTTTATCCGGTTAGTACTTTGTTTCTCTAGACTTATTTTGACCCATTGGGATAATGTGTCCCAAGTATGGGGTATTTGATGTATTATTTGACTTTTATGTGGATGTATGACTCGACACTATTTGGATATTTATGTTTTAGACTTGCTCTATATGCTTATCTGAGACTACATGCATGCATGCATACAAGATATTTGATTGAGAAAAACGTCAAAAACTGGTTAAAAAAAAATTTATGACCTCGACCGAAGTGATTCTGGCCAAACGAGGTACTTCACCTCGGTTGACTTAGAACATCTCGACCGAGGTGGTTTAACTGAAAAGAATTTCGAAACGATTTTTGTGCTTCTTATCTGGATATGACCTCAATGATGATTTTGTTTGCTGACTGGTTTTGAAATCTCTATATGTTTGAAAGGTTTTATAATATGTTAAAGTTGCTAAATGCTTTGTTTGAAATTTGTGGCATGTTTAATACTTTGTTTTTATCCAAATTATGTTGGATTTGAAGGTTGACACCACATTATGAGTTCTCTCACTTTCTTCTTGGGAAGACCAAGGCAATTCATTCTCTTCACTTCTTCTTCTTGATCATGCTTGACCCCTCATATACATATTTGCCTCCCTTACCTATCCGGGAATTAGGAAGCAAACAAAAGTGAAAAGCAAGTGAAAGAAAGGTTGAGATGTTGGCTGAAAGTTAGAAAGAAACATATAGGTTTGGGGAAGTCAATCATGATGATGAGTAACTCGGCACCATTCACATAGCCGGGTGTTTGTGTCTTGCCAAAGTCGGATTGAGCGATATTCCTAACGAGTCATGGTATGTGCATCAAGGGTTTGAGGCATCTCGAGAAATTGATGATTGCTGATTTCCTAGGCTTCGGTTATTGTGCACCTCTGTCCATGCATCCCAAAAAGTAAAAAGTAAATAAGCAAAGCTTATTGGTGGATGATGTTAAAGTTCGAAGCGATTTGAAGAAAAGATCCTTTTCCCGGATTCTAGCACCACATTCCCTATATACATCCCACTCTCGCACGTTTCTTGACCTTCTTTTGAAAGACCTTGAGACCTCGAGCTTGTTGATTGACTTAGTGGTTTAAACTGGATTATACATGATTAATTTCGATGATTATGATTTATTATGCATTCTATGATTTTATGCAAAGATGAACAACTTTCTTATATTTATAAAATGTTTTGATCATATTTTGATTTTAAATTCCATGAAGCATTCTCTTAGGGTGATCTATGAGTGGAGCACACCACCAAAAATGTTTTGAAAGACTTTTCACTAGTTTTTATGACTAATAATCCATTCTATCTTGTATTTTAGATTTGGAACTTGCTTGGGGACAAGCAAGGGCTGAGTATGGGGTATTTTGATAGCATGAATTATAGTCTATATTTTGGGACTTGTTTAGACGTTTTATCTTCAATAATCTGCATGTTTGAATGTATATTATGAGATTATATTGTCGTTTCATCTACCTTTGCGGCAATCGAGGTCTACACCAAGTTTCGTTGTAATCGTAGGTAAAATGGCACATTTTGGACTAAAATGGAGCAAAAGGAGCTAAGGAGTCATTGGAGCTACATTCAGGAGCTTAAGGAAGAATCTAGGAATCATGAAAATGGATTGAAGATTTACTTTGGACCAGATTTGAGAGATTTCACATTCAGCAGAGGTTCACCTCGGTCAGCTACAATGTCATCTCGACCGAGGTGATCCAGAGGAGCTGCTCGACCGAGGCGAACACCTTGGACGCGGCAAGAGATATTTTATTCTTGGCTGAGATCTTTTATTTTTGGAAGGAGGATCTTATATTTTTAGGCTGGATTCCTGGAAGAAAGAATATAATTTAGCCCATATATTTTACCTATTTTTATGGAAAATATCTTTCTAAGATATCTTATCTTTGGGAGGAAATTTTCCTATAAAAAGGGTTGGATTTTCCACAAATCCAACATCCGCTAACGGCTGGAAAACGCCCACTACAACTGGGAGATTTGAAGAACCTTTTTGAAGGTTGAAGGAAGATTGAAGGAAGAAAGTTGATAGCTTTTATAGCTTTTGTGAAGGGTTTTGTAAGACTTTCTTAGATTACCTTCTTTGTTGATTGTCTTGTTGGATTGTGATGCAAGGAACGCTTGTTTGTTTGATAATTGCTTCATATATTTAAGCCTTTTTCTTTAGGTTTTTGTGTTCATTTATTCACCTTCTACCCTTATATTTGATTATTGCTTTCATGATGATGAGTGACTAATTTTCTTGTGTGATTCTAGGGTGATTGGCTAAAGGTTGTGGGAAAAACAATGATAGAATAATCCTAAATTCCAGTAGGACCCTGAAAGTTTGAGTCTTTATCCTTAACCCTAGAACATCTCGCTCATCCGATGAACACCCCGGCCGAGGTGGAACTCGTCTGACCGAGGTGACCTTTTGATCCAAAACTGAGAGTTAAGTGTTAGAGTTTGCCAAATCCTATTCTTATTATACCTTTCTTGGTTCAATGCAAGCCTAGGATGAGACTTACACGGTAATTCCTTTGTTTGTTTACCCAAGATCATAAGTAATAGGTAATAAAGGTTTATCGTTTATTAGGGTTTGAGTGTGCCTTCATCCCATCTTTGTGAGTTAGCCTGAGACTTACCCGGTAAAGGTTGATTCTATTCCCCTAGGTGGTGTGTTGATTTGAGGTTATAGTACTTTACCTTAATTCCTTGAGACTTACCCGGTAATAGGAGTTACGGTTTGGGATTAGTGAATAGTGAGACTTACCCGGTGATCTATTCCACTTTAGTAACACCTTTCCTTTGCAAAAGTCTCAGCTTTGTCCGCTTTATCTTGAGATCTTGAGTTGGAACCACAACTAGATGCTTTAATCCATAGAATTGCATATTTCCTTAATTGACTTTTTATCATCTTTGATTGCTTTGATCACCTTTGTGGTTAATAGTTGCATTGACAACTTATACCTCCTTTGTTTCACTAAGTCCCTGTGATCGACCCCTGAAATTTCTTGCTTTTTACTACGATTGACCCGTACACTGCGGGTTCTCATCCTTGTTTTAAGCTTACATCTAGGGTTATAAATTTAAAGCTTGCACACACCGTTTGGAGCGAACATGGTGTTAGTAAATTTCCTGAATTGGAATAGGGATTACCAGAATTATGTTGTTGATTGGAACGCCAATTGTTGTTTGAATTCCGATTGTTGTTGTTGTTGTTCCAATTGTTGTTCCAGTTATTGTTCTGGTTGTTATTCCCTTTCTCTTGATAATTGTTGTTGGTGTTGTTGCTTCCTAAGTAACCAACATCTTGCTCCTTCAGCTTTTGAAGGCCAACTCTAATGATTTCCTTCAACTCCTTGATTTCGGTGTTGAGGGAGAAGATTTGTGTTTGTGCAGCTTGTGTTAGCTTAGCTCCCGGATCCCCTCGATTTTGATGGCTAGGATCTACCTTCCGGTGAGAATACTTCTCAATCACTAGGGCTTGCTTCTCAATGAAGTCCCAAGCATCATCTTCCCTCATGTCCATGAACGTACCACATGAAAGGGATTGGAGCTTGAATTGTGTTTCCACATCCAGCCCCTTGTAGTATATCTCCAACAATTCTAGCTTTGAAATGTCATGGTGTGGGCAATCCAATAATAAATCCTGAAACCTTTCCCAAGATTGAAAAAAACTTTCGTTAGGCTTCATAATGAATGCATTGATCTTACCTCTCAACTCCGCCGTCTTTGATGGCAGAAAGAACTTGGTTAAGAACTCTGAAGATAGATCCTCCCATGTGATAAGTCTTCCATTTGTAAGAGCTTGATACCAAGACAAGGCTTTGTCCTTTAAAGAGAAGAAGAATGGCTTGATCTTGTAGTTGTTGGTGGTGGTCTTCTTCGGTTCCATTGTCTCTATTAGAATCTCAAAATTCTGCATATGTTGATGTGGAGATTCAGCACTCGTTCCACCAATTTGATTTTGGCAAACCATGGTGATTACTTGCGGACTAAAGCTGAATTCCTGGATATCTTCAGCTTCAAAATTCACACCTAGGTAGCGTGGTTGCTGAATCGGATCCATCCTTTGTCCAAGAGTTCATGGCTCTTCATCGACACGAGCGGCTCTCGCACCCCCAGCCTGGATACGAGGATTGACGGGTGGTCTTGGATCATTCCGGACTGGATATATCAATGGGTTGATGTCCTCTAGCGGTGGCATATCATCGTCATCCTCGTCGTCGGATGATTCCGCTCTAATGGACCTAGTTGTTACGGCTTTCTTGTTCTTCTTGGAGTCATTCATCTCCATCTTCATGTCCAACATCATAGCCTTGAGCTCATCAATTTGGAATTGATGACGATCTAATTCCTCCACAGAAGCCTTCTCACTCAACCTAAGTTGAGTTTGAGATTCATCTAACTCCGCTTGGAGATTTCTCTCTTTATTTCCAGCCATCTTTCGTTCCTTAAGATTTTTCCTTAGAGTCTTCTCAAGTTCCAGATCAAAAGGTACAAGGTCTTTAATGGATCTAGACCTGCGCATATACCTAAAAGAACCTGCGAAAATCACTCAAAAGAGGTGTCAAATAACAAGAGCAAAGCTCCCAAGCTCGACAACTGGGAACCGAAGTTTGGTCTTGACCAAATCCCCGGCAACGGCGCCAAAAACTTGTTCGCCTCAAAGTGTGCGTGCAAATAAGTTTTATATTTATAAAACTGAAATAAAAGCAAGCGAAGCCGCAATGTACGGATCGGCGTAGATTAGCAAGTATTCCAGAGTATCGAACTCAAGGATTTGGTGAGTCAAATTCAGTCTCAAATAGTCAAGCAAGTAAAAGTGTAAAAGGTTTGCAAATATTGGGAAAACAGCAACCCTAAAGATCCGGATGTCAAATTGTGGCAATCGATTCGAGATCTTCTATAAGTATAAGGATAGAGTTGAGAATTGCAAAGGTATACTAAAGCAAGGTAGTGTACGGTGAAGTTCCAAAACCTTATATGTCTCACCGAAGGACTCTCTCTATAAAGGTTGTTGAGGCTGCAGTATATAAAGGATCAAAGGTAAGAATTAATCTCAAATACCCATACCCAAACCCAAAGGAACAAGATAAACTCAAACGGTTAAGGTTGTGACACTCGAAACTGAAATAGAGGATGTTGAGTCTCACTACTACCTAGAAAAGGCAAGCCAAGGCTAGGTTAAAGCAAATCTTTAACTTTGGATTAAAGCAAAAGCAAGGGTCGTAAAACAGGGAAAAACACGGCTATTTCTTGAGGAACCGCGGTCGTGGAACTCAAGAACAGACCGTGGTTTAGGGCGTCGACGAGGTTTCTCACACTCTCAAGGTCCAATCTGTTTACGATCGATCTATCATCATCTAAGCCACAACTATCAACCCTTCACCTTAGAATTGCTAAAGGGTTTTAGCCAACAATCATTGTCATTGAATCAATATTCAAATATGAAAGAGAGAAAGATGAAAACCCTGGAAAACTCAACAAACTCTTAATACCAATCTCAAATCCGAATAACAGAATAATATGCTCAATGGATTCAAAATATGGAACAAGAACACTCACAAAACCTTAGGCAACAATAAAGAACGGGTTGTCAATCCGTCTCCGAAATCGAACCTAAGAAAATCTCCAAACTTCCGTCGTAAGCAAGGTTCAATCCGAACCCTAACAGCTTTCTTCGAAGCTCTAAGCGGCGGTTTAATCGAAGTCCAAACAGCCCTAAGTGAGGATCCTCGAAACTCCTTTCTTTACCCCTTTTATAGAGCGAGAAAGGGTTACGATAAAAGCCCAATAACGTTGCTGACGTGGCAAATATGACAAGTCATAAAATCACCAAAATCACGGTCATGAACAACTTTCCACGGCCATGGTTTAGACCGTGTAACTTTCTGGTGTGCTCCAAACTCACTTCCACGATCATATTGCCATATCCACGGCCATATTTTAGAGCGTGGTTCTTTAAAAGTCTTCTCCACGACCGTAATTTAGGGCGTGGACTTCCAAAATCCTTGTTGTTGCCTTTGTTTCGTGACATTCTTCACTCATGCTCCTTCTTTAGCCTTTGTAATGCATCTCCTTGTCCTCGAGCATGATCAAATACTCCTTTTCTTCAATTATTTGCTCCAATTCATGCTCTTATTCACCTATAAACAAAACAAAGCTAGTGTAGATCTCTATATCGACAAAATAAGTGAACAAGCTCACAATTGCTTCAAAACTATATCCATGTACACATAAAAGAGGGAAAAACAACTAAAACAAGTGCCTAAAATATAGTCATATTTCATGATAACAGCTTCATCTGCCCTAGTGTATGTCCTTGGGGCGCACCATTACTCTTCTTCAGGATGAAAGACGGGTCGATGAGGTTATGTATTGACTACCGAGAGCTTAACAAGGTGACGATCAAGAATAAGTACCCATTGCCCCGTATCGAAGATCTTTTGGACCAGCTGCATGGAGCTTCAATGTTTTCACAAATCGATCTAAGATCCAGATATCACCAGTTGAGGGTGAGAGAGTAGGACATAACCAAGAGGGAATTTTGGACCAGGTATGGCCACTACAAGTTTGTCGTGATGCCATTCTGGCTCATGAATGTGCCCGCAGTCTTAATAGAGTTGATGAACAACATCTTCATCAGCTTCCTAGACCAGTTTGTATTTGTCTTCATAGATGACATTCTAGTATAGTCTCACAGTACTGAGGAGCATGAAAACACTCGAGGATCGTACTCCAAGTCCTGCAGGATAGAGAGTTTTATGCGAAGCTCCCTAAGTGTGAGTTTTGGATGTCCGAGGTAGCATTCCTTGGTCACATCGTTTCAGCTGAAGGGATCAAGGTAGATCCGGCGTAGATTGAGTCAACAACATCATGACCGCCTCCTAATAATGTCAAGGAGGTACGCAACTTCTTAGGATTGTCGGGCTACAACCGTCGCTTTATGGAGGGTTTTTCAGTTATTGCCCGACCGCTCACTTCCTTGTTGAGGAAGTCTATGAGATTTGTGTGGTCCGAGCCGTGCCTTCAGAGCTTTGAGGAGATAAACAAGAGGTTGACCTCTACTCCTATCTTAGCTCATCCAGAGGGCTTTGAGGACTTCGTGGTTTACAGCGATGCATCCAATCTAGGCTTAGGATGTGTTCTGATGCAGAGGGGTAAGGTGATTGCATACGCGTCTAGATAGATGAAGACATATGAGGAGAATTACCCTACCCATGATCTTGAGTTAGCTTTCGTTGTTCATGCTTTGAAGATTTGGAGGCATAATCTGTACGGAGCGACGTGTCAGATATTCACAGACCATTAGAGTCTGAAGTACATATTCATTCAACGGGAGTTGAATAAGCGCCAAAGGAGATGGTTGGAGTTGATCAAGGACTTTGATCTTGAGATCTTATACCACGCGGAGAAGGCGAATGTGGTAGCCGATGCCCTTAGTAGGAAGACTCCCCAGGAGATGGCGATTGCTAGGCTGACAGCTCAGCCACGGTTACAGCGAGTCCTTCCATGGCTAGAGATGGATTTCCACCTTTTGGATTCCGATAGCCATTTATCCACCTTGGAGGTGCTACCTAATGTGTTGGTAGAGATCCGATAGAAGCAAGAAAATTGCCCAGCTTTGACTCATCTCCGAGACAAGATGTCTCGAGGAGAAGCACCATAGTTTTCTGTCGAAGACGATGGGACCTTGAGACGCCAGGAGCGTGTATGTGTGACCTCAGATCGAGAGTTGAGACAGCGGATCCTACAGGAGGCTCACTCTTTGCCTTACTCAGTGCACCCTGGTACGAGTAAGATGTATTAAGATATGAGACGCTCTTTCTAGTGGGGAGGTCTGAAGCTAGACGTGCCGAGATATGTAGCTCAGTGTGCGATCTATCAATTAGTCAAGATCGAGCATAATCGACCAGGAGGAGAGCTACAACCACTTCCCATTCCTCATTGGAAGTGGGAGGACATCTCGATGGACTTTGCTAACAGTTTGAGACCGAGTCGAGATTTTGATGCTATCTGGGTCATAGTAGATCGACTAACGAAGACCGTACGTTTCATTCCTATCAAGAAGACGTGTCCGGTAAGTCGATTGGCAGAGGAGTTTACTATATTTGTAGTGAGACTTCACGGAGTGCCTAGTACTATAGTCTTTGACAGAGACGGATGGTTCACCTTGAGGTTCTGGCGGCAAGTGCATGCCGTCCTAGGTACGAGTCTACAGTTCACGACTGCTTATCATCCTCAGACCGATGGTCAGTCCGAGCGGACAATCTAGACTCTGAAAGATATGTTGAGAGCCTGCGTGTTAGACTAGGGACAGGTATGGCCAGATCACCAACCCGTAGTGAAGTTTTTGTATAACAATAGTTGGCACGCTTCAATCAGGATGGCTCCTTAAGATGCTTGGTACGGACAGAGATGCCGTACACCGTTGTGTTGGGATGAGCCAAGCAGTGCTAGCGAAGTAGCACCTGAGCAGATACAAGACGATATGGCTCGAGTAGCTGTGATCCGAGAGAGGATGTTAGTAGCATAGAGTCGCCAGAAGTCTTATGCAAACAAGAGGCGCAAACCTCTAGAGTTCAGAGTTGGAGCTTAGGTATGTCTGAGAGTATATCCGACACTAGGTGTTAGACATTTAGGCGTCAAGGGGAAGCTGAGTCCTAGATATGTCGGACCTTTCAAGATTCTTGAGCGAGTTGGAGAGGCAGCATACAGACTTGCATTGCCACCGAGACTTCAGGGTGCTCACCAAGTCTTCCATGTGTCTAAGTTATGGGAGTATGTATCAGACCCAAGGCACATCGTCAGTCACAAGGATTTATTGGTCGAGCCCGACCATATGTTTGTATAGCACCTGGTAGTTGTCTTAGAGCGTAGTACGAAAAGCTTGTAATCGAAGAACATACCAATGATGAAGATTCGGTAGTCTAGACGAGGAGTTGATGAGGCGACTGGGAGACAGAGGATAGTATCCAAAGGAGCTATCCGGAGTTTTATGTTGAGTTGGATGTACCTTTAGCATAGATGTTACGTTGCAGTTCCTTTTGTTGAGTTTTACGTACGCTTTTGTCATGTTTTGAGTTATGTGCCCCGAGTGGGAATATATGAGTTGAGTTCATCTTTTCTGTGTTTTTGTTGTAGGATCTTTCAAATTGTTGCAAGATCCGGGACTAAACCTTTTTAGGGGGATCTGATGTAAGATCTTGTTTTTTACCTTCACCGTGGGGGTGGTGAAAGGAGCCACCCTTACGGCCGGCTGCCCCTGCGCTGGGGAAACCGCCCCTGCGGTTTTTCCCAGATCGTGCCGATCTATTTTTCGTTCGTTTTATTTTTTTTCATAGATAGAAGATCCGATCTTCTATCGTATGGGATGACCTTCTTATCTTGTCCTTAACCCTAGAGCGTCCTTCCATCTATCCTTTTCCTCGTTTCCTATATATTTCTCTTTTCCTTCTTTTTCCCGTTTCTTGCTTACGTTTTCCTTCAACCTCGAGAGCTGCAACCTTGCTTCATATGATCTTGCTGAACGCGTAAGTTCCCTCCTTCTTTGTTTCTCTCTCACGTTCATGAGTTGCTGCATGTCGTTCCCTTCTGTTTCATTTCCTTCTTTCGTTCTTCCTTTTATTTATTCTCCAAGAATCAAGCTTGAGCCTTGTGATGACATGATTTATGACGTTAGTTTAGGCATTCATTTAGATATTTTTTCCCTTCATTCATGCATGATTGTACGTTAGTTCGTGACATTTATTTCTTAATTGAGTCATATTGCTAGAAGAGACGTCTACATGAGCTATTGTCGGTTTTGTAGGTATTTCGTGGATCTTTTGGACATTAATCGATACATCCGAGGGTCAAGCCTCATGGTGGTACATATCCAAGGCTTTCAAGGAACATAATTGGAGTAATGAAGGACACAAGGACCCCTATTGGTTCAAGCAAAGGAGCAACTCATGACTAGATGATCATAACAAGCTTCTTTTGAAGAAAATCGACCTAACACTCAGGAAAATCGGACGATTTCCTTCACATCTGGGTCGATTTTTGGCCCCTGACAGCTTGTGACACGTGTCCCACGATCTCTTTGCCCGGCCCTTGCTCTTGATGGAGAATATAAGTGGTCCTGCAGGCTGTTGCTAGAGGGGGCTGCCACATTCTCTCACACATACATCATTCCATTGGTGGATAGACTTGGAAAAGAAGAAAACTCTCTCATTTTTGGGGGAAGAAGAAGAACAACATCAAACTTATGGTGAGAGTGAACTTTTGAGCGATTTTTAGGGATTTTGGTTGAAGAACTTTTGGAAGCATTGTTAGGAACGTTTTGGACCTTCTTTTGAAGGGTTGTTAGTTTTGCTTAAACTCATATTCAGCTATGATTTCTTGCTTTAACTTTCTTTTCTTTCATCATCTAGCTATGAAAACCATGTATGCTTGTATGATGATTTTAGATCTTGAAATGCATGTAATTGGCTAAGTTGTTATGATTCTAGGGAGATGGATTGATGGCTATGGCTTGGGTGATGATAGAATGGACTTGTATGTCAGTTTAGGATGATTCGTATGCACAAAACCTAACCCAGACAAAAAAATCCACCTGTTCATAGCCTAGACCGACGGATTTACCTAATGATCCACCCGATTTTTCTCTTTGTTGTTCTTTAATTGATGAATCTGTATGTTAGGATGTTAGGTTGTTGAAATACTAGTGTTTGTTAAGCATAATATAGCTTAGGGTGACCTAATGCTAGTAAACTAAGTTAGGAAAGAGACTTACCCGGTGATTTCCGATCTTAGATACCGAAGATAATGAACTCTAGGTAGTAGTGAGCCTCATAAGCCGCTATTGGACTGAGTGTGCTAGGATTGCTGCTTGAGACTTGCCTTTTCCGAGACTTACCCGGTGAGGAGTGGTTTGCCCCTTTAGTAGTGTCCGGTTTGTGTAGAATCCCCAACTCTAGCGCTTTGAGACTTACCCGGTAATAGGAGTTTGGTGCGGGATTAGTGATAGCATGTATTATAGTCTATATTTTGGGACTTGTTTAGACGTTTTATCTTCAATAATCTGCATGTTTGGATGTACATTATGTGATTTTATTTCCATTTCATCTACCTTTGCGGGAATCAAGGTCTACACCTAGTTTCGATGTAATCGTAGGTAAAACGGCGCGTTTTGGACCAAAATGGAGCTATAGGAGCTTAGGAGTCATTGGAGCTACATTCCGGAGCCTAAGGAAGAACTCAGGAGACGTTGAAATGAATTAAAGATTCACTTTGGACCAGATTTGAGAGATTTCACATTCAGTTGAGATCCACCTCGGTCAGCTACAGTATCACCTCGACCGAGGTGATTTTGAGGAGCGTCTCGGCCGAGGCGAATATCCTGACGCGGCGAAGATATATTTTATTTGGCAAAGATCTTTTAATTTTGGAAAGAAGATTCTATATTTTTAGGCTGGATTTCTGGAAGGAAGATAAGATAGTCAGCTGATTTATTTGGATATATTTTATGGGAAAATATCTTTCTAAGATCTCTTATCTTTAGAAGACAATTTTCCTATAAAAAGGGTCCAATTTTCCACAAATTAGAATAACGCTTACACCACACAACAACCGCTATACCACATCCTACGCTGCAATAGGGAGGATTTTTGGGAAGTTTGAAGGTTGAAAGAAAGAAGTTCATAGCTTTTTAATAGCTTTTGAAGGAGTTTGTAAGATTTTCTTAGATTCCTTTTGGTTTGATTGTCTTGTTGGATTTGTGATCCAAGGAACGTAGATTTATTTGATATTTGATTCAGTTATTAAACCCTTATTCTTAAGGTTTTTGAGTTCAAATATTCATTCCTTTCTAATATATTTAATTTCCTTGTGTGATTCTAGGGTGATTGGCTGAATGTTGTGGGAAAGACGATGATAGAATAATCTTAATCAGAGTAGGACCCTGAAAGCTCAATTCTTTAACCTTAACCCTAGGCACCTCGCTCAGTCGATGAACATCTCGGCCGGGGTGGAATTTGTCTGACCGAGGTGACCTATTGTGATCCAAAACTGAGAGTTAAGTGTTAGAGTTTGCCAAATCCTATCCTTATTACATCCTTACAGGTTTAATGCAAGCCTAGGATGAGACTTACCCTGTGATTCCTTTGCTTGTTTACCTAAGATCATAATCGATAGGTAATAAAGGGTTATCCTTTATTGCGGTTTGAGTGTGCCTTCATCCCATCTTTGTGAGTTAGCCCGAGACTTACCCGGTAAAGGTTGATTCTATTCCCTTAGGTGGTGTGTTGGTTAGAGGTTATAGTTCCTTCCCTTAATTCCTTGAGACTTACCCGGTAATAGGAGTTTTGGTTTGGGATAACGAGTCGTGAGACTTACCCGGTAATCTATTCTACTTTAGAAACACCTTCCCTTTGCAAAGTCTCAGCTTTGTCCGCCTGTCTTTAGATCTTGAGTTGGAACCACAACTAGATGCCTTAATCCCTAGAATTTGCATAATTCCATTAATTAATTATATTATCATCTTTGATTGCTTTAATCATTTCGTGGTTATTAGTTGCATTGCGTACCTATACTTGCTTTGTTTCACCTTAGTCCCTGAGATCGACACCCCGGAATTCTTGCTTTTATTACAATTGACCCGTACACTACGGGTTCGCATCCTTGTTTTAAGCATATTTCTTGGGATATAAATTTAAAGCTTGGACACACCATTTGGAGCGAACAAGTTTTTGGCGCCGTATGGTGTAGTCAGTCCTCGGGGAACCAAAATCCGCCGAGTGATCATCTCTTGTAGCCCAAGCGGCTTGGCAGCCGCCACCGTAGTGCAAGCGCTGAGATCCATATCCTGATAGCTGGCGATGTGGGTCACAAGTCCTCCGCAGCAGATGTCCCTCTTCGCCTTGGCCTTGATCCTGTGCAGATTCTCTGCCAGCATCAAGCCAAAGTCGGGGATCCCTCCAGTCACCATGCAATATAGGCTAAAAAGCTCCCCCTGTCGGACCTTCTGGGGCGTCTCAGTACGCGCCAGAAGTGTCTCACTGAAGATACGGTGAGCTAACCTAAAAGCTAAGTGAAAAATGACCTTCTCCCTGGAGTCTCAAGGGCGCCACCTATCTGCGTGCTCAACCACGTGAGCAATCTGTCCCCAAAACTCCCTAGCTACAGACCGGGAAGGGAAATCAACAGTTGTCGGGGCAGGAAAATCAAAAATATCCCTCCAATACTCTAATGGCACTAAGAAGTTCCGGTTCATCAACCGGTACTTCACAGAACGCTCTGTGGGGAGGTAGGTAAAGGAGCTAACAAACTCTAAGGTGGGCTCCACATAGGCAGGTGCACGGATCTCAGTAAACTGATCCAGTCCTACCGTCGATATCATCCGTCTAAGGTCTCCATCCACATGGAGACAGTCAAAGGCTGACACGTCCAGGAAGCGAGGTGCTATCACTGGACGGGCTGTTATACGGTCGTAATCGACCCGGTGTCGCTCGTGGATCACCGGTCGATAAGGTCGGGAAGAAGAGGAGGAAGGGGAAGGGGAGGATCTATCCCTAATGGCAAGACGTCTGTCAGAACTCATTTTCAAAATTCTCTCTGTCAGGTCACCTTGGTCGGTCTGACAACACTCAAGAACACCTCGGCCGAGGCACAGCACGTCTGGACCAAGGCGAAAAACTGTGCGATCTAATCTCTCAGAAATCTAGTTCTTTTCGCCCAAAATCACTACAACTGGTTCCTATAGGGTACTTAATTTATTTCTCAGCAAATGCGGGGCAATCCAAGCCCAAATTGAAGCGAAATCAGCGAGGTTAGGGTTTTGTACTCTTTTTACCTCGTTCGGCCGTTTCGGTTCGATTTCTTCGCAGATCGGCGTTGCACTGGAATCCTCTACGCTTTAATCGCAGTTTGGAAGCGAAAATCTTCGAAAACGAGCGAGAATCGAAGAGGCGAGGTGAAGGGGGCTGCCGCGGTCGAGGAATGGTAAAAGAGAAGAGAGAGAAAATTAATCCCCCTTTTATACCCTTTCTAGAACTGCTGTCACCTCGGTCGAGGTGGTCTCGACTGGACCGAGGTGGTACGGACCGAGGTGGTTCTTCAGAAATCCTAGTCACCTCGGTTGCTCAAGAATCATCTCGGTCGAGGTGCTTTGATGGCAACCGAGACGTGCCTCAGTCAAACTTCGTCTTCTCAAATTCTCGATCTTCTGTCCTTCCAGTTACGCTTCTGGTTTGTACTCCTTCCTTAGATGCCACCTGTTATCTGTCTAGAACGCCAAAAACAAAACAAAGCAAAGCAAAAGCAAAACTATCTAAGCTAGAAAGGGAAAAGAAAGCAATACCTTGGGTTGCCTCCCAAGAAGCGCTTGGTTTAAGGTCGCTAGCTGGACCATGATGCGTCTCTCAAACGTGATGGGAGGTGCCCTCACCCCATACTTCACCTCCATCGTGGGGTGAAGTAAGTAAGTCTATCAAACGCTCCAACAAGTGTAAATGCTCATCGGGGAATGAATCGTCTATGGGTGGGTCGTCCTTCTCGCGTGAAGATGCAGGTAGCCGGATGAGGTGATCCGCAACAGAGTTTTCGGATCCCTTCTTATCACGGATCTCTAAGTCAAACTCTTGAAGCAAGAGAATCCATCGAATAAGGCGTGGCTTGGCATCTTTCTTAGCCAACAAGTAACGGATGGCTGCATGGTCGGTGTAGACAATGACTTTCGCCCCTACTAAGTAGGAACGAAACTTCTCGAAAGCATATACAACCGCCAATAACTCCTTCTCGGTGGTAGCGTAGTTGCGTTATGCTACATCTAGCGTCTTGCTAGCATAATAAATGGCGGTGGTCCGGCCATCTTTCTTCTGTCCAAGCACCGCTCCTACGGCTACATCACTAGCATCACACATGATCTCAAAGGGCAAGGTCCAATCCGGAGGTTGGATAATGGGAGCGGAGATCAACGCTTCCTTAATCCTGTAAAAAGCATCAAGACACTCCTACGAAAACTCAAAAATAACATCTTTATTCAAGAGGTTAGTTAGAGGTTTAGAAATCTTGGAGAAGTCCTTGATGAATCTCCTGTAGAAACCTGCATGCCCGAGAAAATTCCTCACACCTTTAACAGAACAAGGGGGAGGGAGTTTCTCAATAGTCTCGATCTTAGCGCGATCGACCTCAATGTCTCGATTAGAAACGAGGTGTCCTAGCACAATGCCTTCATTAACCATAAAATGACACTTCTCCCAAATCAAAACGAGATTAGTGTATTCACATCTTTGTAGCACTAGAGAAAGGTTAGATAGGCAATCATCAAAAGAGGAACCATATACTGAAAAATCATCCATAAATACCTCCATGATCTCCTCTATGTACTCGGAAAAGATGGCCATCATGCATCGCTGGAAGGTAGCAGGTGCATTGCACAATCCAAATGGCATCCTCCTATAAGCGAATGTCCCCCATGGACAAGTGAAAGTGGTCTTCTCCTGATCATCCGGATGGATAGGAATCTGGAAGAATCCACTATAGCCGTCTAAGTAGCAAAAGTGTGAATGTTGGGCCAACCGTTCGAGCATCTGATCGATGAAGGGAAGTGGAAAATGGTCCTTCCGTGTGGCCGTGTTCAGCTTCCTATAATCAATACAAACCCTCCAGCCCGTAACGGTCCTGGTTGGGATCAACTCGTTGTTCTTATTCGTTGCAACGATCATCCCTCCTTTCTTTGGAACTACGTGCACCGGGCTAACCCATTTGCTGTCCGAGATAGGATATATGATACCTGCATCCAAAAACTTAAGAATTTCCTTCTTCACAACCTCTTTCATGATCGGATTTAACCGTCTTTGAGGTTCCCGTGAAGTCTTATGATCATCCTCCATTAAAATTCTATGCATGCAGAAAGAAGGCTTAATGCCAATAAGATCATTTATAGTATAACCCAAAGCCTTTTGATGCTTTCTCAGGACATGCATTAGTTTAGACAATTCAGTTTCGGAGAGGGAAGCACTAACAATAACGGGATAAGTGGAATCCGGTCCAAGAAAGACATACCTCAAGTGATTTGGGGGTTGTTTAAGCTCCACAACTGGGGGTGCTTTCTGAGGGGGATCCTTGCTTCCTCCTTCCAGTGGAGTAGATCTAGAAACTGGACTTTCGGAAGTCTCAGTTGAAGTTCTCTCGCCTTCGACCTCGGTCGAGGCGCAGAGGCGTTGACCGAGATGTTCTTCGGTCGCCTCGCTCAGTCCAGAAAGTGCCTCGGTCGAGGTACTGCAACTGGAACCAAAACTGGAGATCTTCGTCTCCTGGATTAGCTTCTCAATTTTAGCTCCTGGATCTTCTTCCAGTGCTTTTAAGCTCCGTATATCTGCATCACAAGAAGCATCTATACCTTCCTCCATTAAACTGAAACTAATAACTCTTTCGAGTGGATCGTTAATAAGGATAGAGCTCACCAATTCTCTTGATTCTTCTTCATCGTAGATGTTGAAGATATCATCGCTTAGCTGCTCCCCTTTCATGGCTGCAAGTAATGCGAACTCCACCTCATCGCCACCAATGTTGAATTTCAACTTGGCATTCTTGCAATCCACGTTGCAACCCGAAGTTGCTAGAAATGGCCTCCCGAGAATAATAGGAACAGGATAATCTGCGGGAATGTCAAGTACAACAAAATCTATTGGTAAATAGAAGTTACCTAACTTGACCCGAACGTCCTCCAAAATTCCCACGGGATGGGTGATGGAGCGATCCGCCATGTATAGTCGAATCTTGACCGGCTTGGGCTCTCCAAGTCCGATCTTCACACATAGCTCCAGCGGAATGATGCTCACGCTGGCTCCTAGATCACATAGGGCTTCACAAGTGACATCCCCAACTTGAATGGGAATGCAAAATGAGCCGGGATCTCTCAATTTAGGTGGCATCTTCTCCTTCATGATTTGAATAAGCTCCGAAGATTTAGATGTCATCCTAACTTCACCAAAATCTTCCAGTTTCCTTTTCCTCGATAGGATCTCCTTCAAGAACTTCCCATAGGCGGGCATTCCTAGAATAGCATCAAGGAAAGGAATGTTAATGTGCAGTTTATTCATCAAGTCAAGGAACTTACCAAAGTGCTTTTCTAGATGTGCTCTGGCCCTTGACTGGGGGAATGGAAGTGGTGGTTTGTATGCAGGAGGTGGAACATAAACTTCAGCTTTCCCCTCCGCTTTCTGTGGCTCCGCCTCGGTTGGCATCTCGGTCGAAGTGTTCTTCGACTGTACCTGGACCGAGGTGGTCTTCGTCGGTATTGGCACCGACCGAGGCACTGGATCTGAAGTTTTCAGTCCACTCCTCGTAGTTATGGCCATGATCTGGCCCTTAGGGTTGCTTTCCGTCCTTGCTGGAAGCTTCCCTGGATCTCTTGGCGCTTCATTCGCCTTACTTGCAAGTTGTTGTTCAAAGGCTTTTTGGGCCTTCGAAAATGAAGTCATAGAAGTCTCCATAGCACTAAGCTTGATCAAGATAGCCTCCAGCACTGCGTCTTTCTTTTCCGGCTGGGACGAACTTGATCCTTGCCCTTGGCTCTTTAATGGAGTAGAAGAAGAAGAAGGGGAAGAGAGGAAAGGATTAGAGGAATCGTTAGAATTGGAGTTAGAATGATTG
Organism: Fagopyrum esculentum; assembly: GCA_033239045.1. Lineage (NCBI taxonomy): Eukaryota > Viridiplantae > Streptophyta > Magnoliopsida > Caryophyllales > Polygonaceae > Fagopyrum > Fagopyrum esculentum. Next base: position 23,468,503 of record BSUD01000007.1, read on the forward strand.
TTACCAGAATTTTGGTTGTTCGCCCTCCAATTGTTGCTATTGGATCCTCTATTGTTGTTGTTGTAATTGTTGTTCCGGGAACCGTTGTTGTTGTTACGGTATCCATTGTTGTTGTTCCTTTGTCCTTGATCTTCCTTCTTGGTTTGAGCAACCAAGAGTTCCTTCAATTGCTTCACGTCATTCTTCAAAGACGTGAGTTGATTGTTGTTGGGCTGAGTTTCCTGAAAGTTAACTCTTTTAACTATACCTTCAGCTCCTTGATGGGTGTACTTCTCCATATGCAAAGCTTTCTTCTCGATGAAGTCCCAAGCTTCGTCAATCGCCATGTCCATAAAGGTACCGGCGGAGAGTAGTTGGAGGTTGAACTGGGTGCTTCCATCCAGTCCCTTGAAGTATATCTCCAATAACTCTATCTTTGGAATCCCATGATGTGGGCAATCCAAAAGAATATCCTTGAACCTCTCCCATGACTTGGACAAGCTCTCCTTGTCCTTCATGATGAAAGCATTGATCTTCCCTTTCATTTCAGCGGTCTTTGAGGGGGGAAAGAATTTGGTCAAGAATTCCGTAGTCATCTCCTCCCATGTGCTGATTTTTCGAGATTGATACCAAGTAAGAGCTCTATCTTTTAAAAAAAAGTAAAAAGGTCTTAGCTTGTAGTTGTTGTTTTCAATCCTTGAGGGTCTCAAGGTCTCCATCAAGATCTCATAGTTTTGAAGATGTTGATGCGGTGATTCCCTTTCTAGCCCTCCGAATTGGCATTGGCGAATCATGGATAGAACTTGCGGTCGAAGTTCGTAGTCATGGTCCGCTGGATCTCCTAGGTTAACTCCTGGACGCCTCAGTTGTTGATTGGGGTCCATCCTTTGACCTAGGGTTTGTGGGATTCCTGCAAGAAGAACGCCTCGGACTGACATCCGAGGTGGAAGCACCTCGGCCGGGGCGTCAGGTACTGGAACCTGCCTCGGTCGAGGGTCAGCAACTGGGACCTACATCGGTCCAGCATCGGGAACTGGATCTTCCCTCGGTCGAAGTAGATATTGGTCTCTTAAGGCTGCCATATCTGCTTCGATTGCCTCAGTCCTGGTGCAAGTTTCTTCTTTCTCTTGCCTTAGCTCTTCCCTGCTGAGGCGTAGCTGCTCTAGCGCCTCTTTCAACTCGGCTTCAAGATCGCGATTGTCTTGGTTGGCCATCTTCGCTTCTCTTAAGCGTCGTTTGTATGTCTTTTCTGGTTCGGGATCGTAAGGAACGATTTCCTTCCCAGTGCGGGTTCTTCGCATAAACCTAAGAAAGAACCTGCAAAAGTCACTCAAGTAGAGTGGTTAGTAGACACGGGGGCAAGTGCCCCAAAAGCAAACCGTAACCGGCTCGGTCTAGACCAATTCCCCGGCAACGGCGCCAAAAACTTGTTCGCTCCAAACGGTGTGTGCAAGCTTTAAATTTATAACCCTAGATGTAAGCTTAAAACAAGGATGCGAACCCGCAGTGTACGGGTCAATCGTAATAAAAAGCAAGGAATTCCAGGGGTCGATCACAGGGACTTAGTGAAACAAAGTCCAATTACGGTAAGCTTAAGCAATCACTAACCACAAGTAATTAAAACAATCAAAGATGATAAAAGTCAATAAAGGAAATATGCAATTCTAGGGATTAAAGCATCTAGTTGTGGTTCCAACTCAAGATCTAAAGATAAGCGGACAAAGCTGAGGTTTTTGCATAGGGAAGGTGTTACTAAAGTGGAATAGATCACCGGGTAAGTCTCACTACTCACTAATCCCAAACCGTAACTCCTATTACCGGGTAAGTCTCAAGGAATTAAGATAAAGAACTATAACCTCAAACTAACACATTATCTAAGGGAATAGAATCAACCTTTACCGGGTAAGTCTCAGGCTAACTCACAAAGATGGGATGAAAGCACACTCAAACCCCAATAAAGGATAAACCTTTATTACCTACACTTATGATCTTAGGTACACAAACTAAGGAATTACCGGGTAAGTCTCATCCTAAGCTTGCATTGAACCAGGAAAGGTTTAATAAGAATAGGATTTGGCAAACTCTAACACTTAACTCTCAGTTTCGGATCAGATAAGTCACCTCGGTCAGCCAAATTCCACCCCGGCCGAGATGTTCATCGACTGAGCGAGATGCTTAGGGTTAAGGTTAAAGACTCGAACTTTCAAGGTCCTACTGTGATTAAGATTATTCTATCATTGTTTTTCCCACAACCTTCAACCAATCACCCTAGAATCACACAAAGAGATTAGCCACTCATCATCATGAAAGTATTAATCAAGTATATGGGGAGAAAGTGAATATTTGAACAAGAAGAGTTTAATGAAAAGACTTCAATAACTGAATCAAATATCACAACAAAGCGTTCCTTGGATAGAAATCCAACAAGACAAGACAACAATGAAGGGAGTCTAAGATGATCTTACAAAAACCCTTCAAAAGCTATAAAAGCTACAATCTTCCTTTTTCAACCTTCAAAAAGGTTCTTCAAATCTCGCAACTGGAGTATGGCTGCAGTGGTGTAGTAGGATGATAGCGGATGTCTAAGCACGATCTCCGTTGTATGCGGGATGTATGCAGCGTCCCGGATTTGTGGGAAATCCGACCCTTTTTATAGGAAAATTACTCTCCAAAGATAAGATATCTTAGAAAGATCTCTTCCCATAAAAATAGGTAAAATATATGATCTAGCATATCTTCTTCCTTCCAGGAGCCAAGCCCAAAAATATAAGATCTCTTTCCAAAGATAAAAGATCTCAGCCAAGAATAAAATACTCTCGCCGCGTCCCAGGTGTTCGCCTCGGTCGAGTCGACTTCTCTGGATCACCTCGGTCGAGGTGAATCTGTGGTCAACCGAGGTGAGTCACAACTGAAAGTGAAATCTCTCAAATCTGGTCCAAAGTGAATCTCTAATCCATGGCTATGCTTCCTGGATGTTTCCTTATGTTCCTTAATGTAGCTCCAATGACTCCATAGCTCCTTTTGCTCCTTTTTGATGCAAAACGTGTCATTTTACCTACGATTACAACAAAACTAGGTGTAGACCTCGATTCCCGCAAAGGTAGATGAAGTGGTAATATAATCACATATTATACATACAAACATGCAGATTATTGAAGATAAAACGTCCAAACAAATCCCAAAATATAGACTATAATTCATGCTATCAGTGGCTCCAATATCATTCATCTTTGTTGGTTCTTTTGGGTCTTTCTTGATGATGTCCCAAAGTTCCAGATCTTGATCAATAATAAACATTTGCATTAGATATCCTCAATGTGTAAATGGAGCTCAAGATTTTGACTGATCTCAAAAACCTGTAAAGCTGAATGAATTTTAAGGTTTTGAAATAGAACTCAAGATCTTGACAGATCTCAAAAACATGTAAAGCTTTGCACGAAAATATAAAATGTTAATGTAAAATGCGGAAAGTAAAGCACAATGGACACACAATATATTTACGAAGTTCGGCTCTAAATCAGCCTAAGTCTCCGCCTAGGGTTATCCAACCCGTAGGATTTAACGCACTATTATTTCACTTCCTTAGAGTCCTAGATACAACCAAGAAGAACTTCCCTTCTTCTAACAACTTGTAGCCAAATCCACTACTATCTAGTCAACTCAAATCCTAGTGAAACAATAACCTAATCACACCGCAGTGTAGATAAGGATACTCTTAGTATAACACTAATGATTTATCCTATAACGCTCTTTTGTTTTTCTTGATCTCTCAACTAGAATAAAAGCACAATAACAATGAATGAGAGACAGAAAACTAAATGAACAAGAAGACGATCGAGTGCAATAAAAAATGACTTTGTTTGTAGATCAATGCATGAGTTGTTGTCTTCACTATTTGCACCATTTCTTTTATATATAGGTTTTGGGGCTGATAGCTCTTGACCGTTTGAAGTTCAAATAAATCCCACAAAATCTGCACATAATCTTCAACAAACAAATCCACATATATCCGCATATATATATATATATATATATATATATATATATATATATATATATATAGGGTGTGGTTCCCATGAGAACACCCTCTAACGTGAGAACATGAGAACAATCGTAAACCGTTGGATGTGAGTATTAAGGGTTGAGATTTAGAGTAGATATCAAAAATAATAATAACTACGAATAATAATAATTAGGAATCCAACAATAATTACGAATAATCCACTCAACCAACAATAACTACGAATAATACATTAAACTATATGGCACATTCGTAACAAAACTGATAATAATTACGAATTTGTTCTCATGTTCTCACGTTAGGGGGTGTTCTCATAGGATCCATACTCTATATATATATATATATATATATATATATATATATATATAAATTGAATAAATACATTTCTTTGTCTTCCACTATTCCTGAAAAAAAACATAAAATATCTATATCCTATATATCTTCGTCAAGGTGGAGTTATTAGTTCGGGGCTTATGTAGTTAATAATTCCTATTTGTTTGCTAGTGTTTGTGTTTAGACGTTGTTTTTTTAAATTTCTGTTTAATCATGGTCGGGTTGGTTGTTGCTTAGTCAAATATTTTAGGCTGAATTGGCATTTAGGGCCTTTTACACTATAGAGTTGAAATTTAAGGCCTATCGATTACAAATTGAGAAATAGGGCTCCTACTTTACTAGAATAATTCATAAATAGGACAAAAAGTTGACAAAAGTGATGACTAATGAGTGATGACTGATGTGAGTGCTGACACTTTTGATTGACATTTGGAGTAAATTTGAGGCCAAAAAACGCAGTCCTCTACCCAGAAAAAATTGCTTACCCAAAAATCCGCTTACCCAAATAATATCACTATCATATCCAAAAATAAATTTGTCAAAGTACATGAACATACTCGAAAACAACATACCCAATAAATCAAATATCAAAATAAAACAATATCCATAAATTGGATAATATTTTATATTTATACGCAATTTAAACATCACTTTATACAAAATCCATACCCAATTTAAATTTGTCATACCCAAATTTTTCAAAACTCGATATTGTACACAAACATCAATATCAAATGACATTTGGTCATTACCCAAAAATTCGCTTGACATTTGATCATTATAACACATTTTGGGTAACCATAAAACATAATTACGATATCACTATATACTTAATAATAAGAAATATATTACAAAGCCAATACACGTATAAAAGCATACCCAATTTGAATTTGTCATAACCAACATTTACATAAATCGATATTGTACTCAAATATCAATACCAAATGACATTTGGTCCATGTAACACAGTTTGGATAACCATAAAACATACCCAAAAATATCACCTTAAGCATACTCAACAATAAGAAACATACCACAAAAACAATAAACATATACCCAATAATGAGAAAAATACTACAATTCATATTTGGGTAACGAAAACAATGTCACCCAAAAAAATTAAACATTCATGGACTTAAAAATTTCATTAAACTAGCTACATTAACAAAAAATAAAAGGTAAACATGTAAAAAAGATATTTAAACTAAAAGTAAACATCTAATCATCATCATTTCAATTAAGGAAATTATTACCCCTATTTTCTACTTTTCATACCAACTTTTTCTTTCTTTTATATAGAGGCCTAGTTTACAAAAGATAATTTTAAAGGGTCTCATTTCCCTAATTAATTCAATATTTTATTAGGATATGATTTCATCTTTAATATATAATGAGCCATAGTAGAATGAATAAACAAAGTTCAGTTTTGCAAATTCAGAGCTCTAAAGTACTTTATTAATTGTTTAACATCCAATTTTCACATCACAACAAATGTAGTAGTTTTTATACAGAAACATGCATCACATTCTGCAGATAATCTGTAAATATATATATAATATACGAGCAAATCTCCTGGGTAGTGTGGACGTACGTACGATATCTGCACAGCAGTGATGCACTCAGAGTAAGACATGTGAACCACGAGTTCACATATGCACGACTAACACTATGAAATGTTTCATACATAATCTTATGAACCTAATCATGCAAATTGAAAATAACTCTGCACGTTTCGTGAATTCTATAAAACTAAACGTGAAAAAAACAATTTTAAAAGACGATTATTACGATAAATTCCATTACAATAAAGTGAACGATTGACCATGAACTATGCACGTTTCAAAGATATCACCGACAACCAATGAGATTTCTCATATCAAGAAAATAATTACTCGTGCACGTTAAATTAATTTATCATGTTATTTAGTTTCCATATAAGCACGATTATTCTTATCCGATTATATAATGTTACCATAAGCACAACTATTGTAATAAATTTATATCAACGATTCCCTTTAAAAGCCGATCAATCAGAGACGTCCGTGTTTTAATAATTGTTCTTATTTTTTTTACCGTAACATACGTTCTCACCGGATCCTACCCTATATATATATATATATATATATAAGAAGACTATTTTTTTTTGGTGGAATTTATAAGAAGATTATATACACAACTTAACTTCTATAACAATATAGCCATGGCAATCCTCTTTTACGTTGTATTCTTCATTCTTTCCCTAATCCTCATCTTCAACCTTTCTTTCTCTACCTTTAGCAACAAGAATGGCCATCCTCGAAACTGGCCGATAGTCGGCATGCTACCTGCCCTAGTAGCCAATTTCAGCAACATTATGGATTGGGGCAGCGTAGTGATGAATGAGTCTGGCCAATCCATGGTCCACATCAAGGGTCCGTGGTTCATGAACCTTAACCTACTAGTCACCATTAACCCAGCCAATGTCCAATACACGTCGAGCTCGAGATTCTCCAACTTCCCTAGAGGACCCAAGTCAAAGGAGATCTTCGATGTGTTTGGAGACGGGTTTTTTAGCTTGGACGGTAAGGAATGATTGGCACACAGGAAGATCCATAGGTCTTTCTTCAGTGACAAGCGGTTCAATGAGTCTTCAACTGAGATGGCTTTTGAGAAGGTTGAGAATGGGATTGTGGTTGTTCTTGATCATGTTGCAGCCGGAGGACGTCTAGGCAATGGTGATTGTGGAGTGGTTGACTTGCAAGATTTGTTGATGGATTTTGGTGGAGAAGACCACACAAATGGTGGAGAAGACCACACAAATGGTGGAACTAGAACCACAATGTATTAACGTTATTACGATCCTTTATATAAAGGATTACAAGGAAATCAAAAGAGAATAATAAAGATACTGGGCATAGAAATAAAATAGAAACTAACCTAAAATACATAGATTATATGCTTATTATTTTAAGTAATATATTCAAATATTTATCTTGCATATCTTTCGATACGCTCCCGCAGTCAAAGCGTGTGTACGCAAACGAACGTTGAAGACTGGATCATTTCATTGACAATGAGCAAAGAAAATACTTCGATTAATAATGAGCGGTGACACGAACACCACTTGCAAAATCGATATGACCACCAGTAGATCTGTGAGAATACTAGATCGATTGGACCACCAGTAAATCGGTGGTAAATGTAGATTTAGACGAGGTTGAGGTCCCGAATCGAACCCGCTTTGATACCATGATTGATTTTAGTGTAGAAGACCACACAAATGGTGGAGGTAGAACTACAATGTATTAACTTTATTACGATCCTTTATATAGTATTACAAGGAAATCAAAAGAGAATAATAAAGATACTGGGCATAGAATAAAATAGAAACTAATCTTAAATGGTATCAGAGCGGTTAGCCTCAATTTGGCTCGCGATCCTAACCTGTGGACAAGTGCAACTCGGTCTATATCCTCTACTTGCACTTGCGGGGACGTGTTGAAGATAATAAAGTCTCACATCGAAAGATGGGATACTCCGAGGCTAGTATATAAGGTCGGTGGGTTACTCCTCCTATTACCAATTGATTTTAGGATTAGACCTCACCGGATTTATGTGCTGGGCTTGGGCCTAATGCACATGTGCGCTCGTATGCATACGACCCCGCTCAACCGGTCCGTTAGTATCGGACTTTGACATTTGTTCTCAAGATATACATATGATTTGACTCATACGTTGGTTGCTGGAAATGATCCTATGACTCTTACCCTTCAATGGGATGAAGTTCCATTCACTAAGGTATACAAAATTATCCAACATTCTTTCTTTAACCCAAAAATGTTGCTTATTGAATCAATATAGATAAAGAAATAAGCAATAACAGAAACGTATAAAATGATACAGCTTTGATTCGGTGCTTAGAATCAACGGCCCGTTTGTTTTAAACTTCGAAAACAGAAACGGAATGGAAATGAATCTAATTTATATATGCACCTTGTTCATAAATTTTTTTGAAATCATTTTTTGTGATCTCATGCAAAATGCATTTGCTTCTCCTAATTAATTTGTTTACCTATAAGGTATAAAAAATAATCAAATTGTACTCCAATTATTTCAAACTAATTCCAAAAAGTTTCATAAATAAGGATATAGGTATGGACTAGATCCGTTTTCATTCCGTGTTTCGGAGTTTAAAACAAACGAGCCCTAAAACTTTTTATTGTTAGGAGTTTATATTTACTTTCTATGTTGTATAGAATGTATGGTAATAGTGTTCCGATGTTTGTTAGGCTATGAATAATGTGATGCAAAGCTTATGGATGCGTCATTTCCTTCCGGCACCAGTTTGGAAATTTCAAAGGATGTTGGATATTGGACATGAGAAGGTCTTTAAGAAAGCGAAAATTTTCTTGAATGAATTTTCGACGAAAATTGTGTCAAATAATCATGAGAAAATCAACTTAGTAGGTTTAGAAGATGGCAAGTTCAACGATATCTTAACAAAATACTTGACGGAGGATGAACATTACCGCTCAGGAGATGGTGATCAAGTCCTCAAGGACAGTCTCCTCACCCTCTTTCTAGCCGGAAAAGACACCACTTCAGCGGCCATGACGTGGTTTTTCTTCATGATATCAAAAGATCCATCCATTGAGGCCAAGATCAAGATTGAAATTGCTCAAGTTATATCAGATGATAAAAAAGAGAAGGCACATGTATTTAGCCACAAGGAGACATCAAAATTCGTCTACCTACATGCTGCTATTTGCGAAACCCTAAGATTGTATCCTCCGGTCCCCTTCCAAAACCGAGCGCCACTTGTACGCGATATACTTCCTAGTGGCCATGAGTGAATCCCAACTCAACAATGATCATGATCCCCCTTTATTCCATGGCGAGGATGAAAACTATTTGGGGAAATGATTGTGCTGAATTCAAGCCCGAGAGATGGATTGTAGAGAATGGAGAACTCGAATATGAACCATCTCATAAGTTCTTCACTTTCAACTCAGGTCCTCGGATATGCCTAGAAAAAGATGTTTCTTTTATACAAATAAAGACAATCATCACAACTATTTTGTACAACTATAATGTCCATATCTTTCAAAGCCAGAATGTTGTCCCAGCGTATTCTGTCATTCTCCAAACCAAATACGAACCAGGTGCTAGGATCACCAAGGAGTGAATTTAGCAAATTAAAGAATTCCTAAACACCTACGCCTATATATTTGCTACAAGCTGAATTATTTTAATGTATATCCTAGTGGTTGAATGAGCTTGTGGGAATATGTATATTATATTCCAGGGTTTCGAGTTTGAAACTCCGCAACAATTTTTTATTTACGCGGTTGCTTCATTTTTTCAAGTAGGTTTGTAAAGTCCATTATCCATTTTCACCTTTTTTTTTTTCTTTTTCTTAAGACAATGCCTAAAAAAGTGACCCATGCTATCTATATTCTTTTTTTTTTTTACTTTTAATTATTAAGATAGAGCTGTTGAGTTTGAAGTGACTTTCTTTGCTAGTTAGAAAAATCTTAGACTAAATATAATAATTTAGACATAAATATACTATAAATATTTGTATATAGTTAAGGTGAAGTTTTTATGATAAAAAATTTGCCAATTACTGATTTGGTTAATAAAAAAAGTCAATTTTAGTCCCGTAGAGTATAGAAGGGTGACTAGTACGAAGAACGAGTCTCTGAGAGATCCTACTTACTCTTAAAAATCCTTTGGTGACATTCACTAGTACAAAGACCCCCTCTAGACCTCGCTTACGATGGAGCGGTTTGAAAAAACCGTGATAAAAGATATTTTCGGACCACGGTTATATCTATAACCGAGGTCAATCAAATTTTTTTTTTAAAAAAAAATCTCGGACCCCGGTTATATAATCTAACCAGGGTATAATCATTCTGGAACCCGGTTATATAAACTAATCGTGGTATACAACAATTTGGGAACCCGGTTTATTAATAACCGTAGTAAAAAAAAAACCCTCTTTAGCCCTAATCTGTCTACAACCCTAATTTGTCTATCCTTGTAGATCTCTCGACTCTCGCAATCATCTACTAGGAGCGGCGACTGGCAACTGTGAGTGGCGACTAGGAACGGCGACTAGCGAGCAGCGGCGACAACAACTTCACTCTCCCCCATCACAACCTCCACTGCCTCCACCACCGTCTTCATCAATGCTAGTTTCTCCATTATCGTGGTCGTCAAATCCACCGACGGAAGAATATAAGGATGATCGAGATTCAGAAACGCCGATTTCCAATTTGCCGCAGGGATATCAAGGTGGTAATGGAGAGGAAGTGTCGCAGGTTGAGAATCTGACGAGATTAAATTGGGTTAGTTGTGAGGGGCCTGTTTCAGTGTATTATATCCCTTGCCTTGATAATTTGGAGGCTATTATTATTTACATAGATTGTAAAAATTGGCTATATCTATTGCTTGTAAACATGAAAGTGAGTATTCTCATCACCTATGAACATGTGTTGTTGCAGGGTTATTTTGATGAACAATTCGTCGAGCTCAAGAACTGGAGGATGAAGCGAGTCCGAATTTCGTGGAAGAGATTGTGATCTCTTTCTATACAGATTTTGCTAGGATCATCTACAACATTGAACAATCACTGTATGTTAATGAGTAGTCGTGTATATGTATTGCTAGTTAAGTATTGATTTTGTATAGTTTTACTGATTTGCTGAGGTTGATTTACCGTAGGGCTAGGTGATGTGATCCCCACCGAAGAAGAATTCATCGTCAATAAGCCAGAACCAATCGTTTTGCCACCAACCGTCCAAGTCAAAAGTCAGCTGGAACCTATCAAAATCAATAGTTATGTGTTGGAGGTCATGCCTAAAACTGAGCCAAAACCTATTGAAATCAAACTGAAAAAGCTTGCTTCGAGCATGCCTAATACAAGCACAATTTCACTCTCTCCGGCTAAACTGTCAGGTTTGCGCACTCTCAGTAAAACGCTTATAACTGAGGCAATTCTTGGAATTAAAATACCCATGAGTACTACTTTGAAAAGTATTTTCAATATCTACAACTTTCCAGTTTATACAAAGTCGAAATTCCAAGAGGACGAGGGTGAAAATGACCCTACATTGCAGCAAGTACGGTATTTGTATGGATTGTTGGACAAGATCATGCATGGAGGCATGAAAGATGGTTATACAAAATATATGCACGTCCCACCCATACATATTTCATGCAGCATATCATCCTCATATTATTTATATATCATGCATGAATTTATGTATTAATTATGTGAAAGTTGGTGGAGAAAAGTAGGTGCACTAGTACAAAAACCCCCCCTAGACCTCGCTTATGTTGGAGCGGTTTAAAAGAACCGTGATCAAAGATATTTTCGGACCACGGTTATATGTATAACCGAGGTTAATTTAATTATATTTATTTTAAAAAAATTTTAGACCCCGGTTATATGATTCAACCGGGGTATTAAAATTTCGGACCCCGGTTATATTATTAACCGAGGTGACAAAATGTCCGGATCCCGGTTATTAATAAACATGGTAAAATAAGTAACTAAACGACGTCGTTCTAGTTAGCCCTCTCTGCAGTTACCCTAGACCTCAGCTCCCATCTTCTCGTCGTCGTCTTTTTGCGCTTTCTCCCTGCACAATGGCTCTCGAAAACGGAGGAGAGGAAAACCTTAGAGTTGAAGAGAGCGCCCTAGCATCAACATTGAGAAAATGGCGACCGGAGGAGAGGAAAACCTTCAGGAAATCGATGCGCGACTTCTTCTTCGAAGACGAAAGCCAATTTGAGAAGTGGAATGAGGATTTCATCACTCAGATGTGTCACGAGTTCTTCCGACTTAAGGTATTTTTCTGATATTTAGGATAATGATCTCTAATCGAGCGCTTGACTAATGGATCCGTGATTTAATGATATGATGTTTGATCAGAAGTTTCAATTTTTGCGGTGGTTCTTTTTACTGTGTGCTATAGTTTTGTGGACGATGCACCCTTGAAAGAGATGCTCACTTGGTGAAGGAGGCTATCGCCATGGGAGTAGAAGGTTATAACTAAATGATTCAAGTTGCTTGCATTCGATAGACAAAATAGCCAAAATCCAGATCACTGTTTGCAGAAGCTACTCGTTGAATCTCCGATAGACAAAATCTCCGCTGTGCAGTTGTCAGTAAGAAACAGGTTCCCGTTTGATTCAGTATGGGAGAGGAACGAAGATTGTCAATTGAGTTTCAAAGTGGTCAGAGAAAAGAAGTTGGAGAATGGGCTAATTGAGTTAGAAGGTGAAGCATCATGCAGTTCTATTTCTACTGCTAAGATAGGTGCAAATAATATTGACTTGATATGGAAGAATGAAGAATTGGCTGCAGGAGAAGGAAAGTTTGATGTAAAAGGGAAGGGCATAGCACGAAACCGAAGGCAAAAGGTCAACCTTCGGAGAAGACGCAAGAATAGCACAAATCATATAAATTCAACTGCTAACTCTTCATATGATAACGTTAGGCCTGGTGCCCCAGTTGTTCCTTTGTCCAAACATGGTAGTGGCAATAACGGCAAAGTGTCTTCAGAGAATTCTACTCCAGTTGATTCTCATGGTAACAATAACTATTTGATTTGCTCAATCTTATACCACTTATTAACCATGTGTGCATTAATATTGCCTTGTTTTAGCACAATTGAGATAGTTCATAAGCCTATTCTTTGTTCTTTTTTTAATTTAAACTTAACCATTTTAGGACTGGTGTACATTTCTAGTTAGTGGATTTGTTCGTGCATGTTTTGGATGTATAAATATGTAGGAAATATGCATTTAACAGGTTATTGCTTTTGTTTCACATGGAAATCTCTTTTGGTGAAGCTTTTGTTCTCAAACTTGTCTCTTTATATACATCAAGCCTTATAAATTTTTGGTTAGTAATGTTCTACTGGAAGTATGTACCATGACTATATCTTTTTGTTTTGAATTTTCTAAGATTTTTGGCTAATTGGTTATACACATTCCCAGATTGTGTAGAACCATCACTTGTTATGGAACTCGACGACAAATTATGGCTTTCTTCTGAATCCAACAGTGTTATAGATGCGAATAAATCTGCTGACAAGGATATGGTCCCATTGGGAAGTCAAAGAAATGATGCAGGACAATATTTAGAGCATGGTGACCAGCAAGAAAATGCAATCAGAATTTTAGAACAAGCTCTTGAAGAAGAGCGGGCTGCACGTTCTGCACTGTTTTTTGATCTGGAAAAGGAGAGAATTGCAGTTGCTACTGCTGCAGATGAGGCTATGGCAATGATTTTGCGTCTGCAGGAGGAGAAAGCAGCTATAGAATTGGAAGCTCGACAGTATGAGAGGATATTAGAAGAAAAGTCTTCTTATGATGCTGAAGAAATGGATGTTCTGAAAGAAATCATTGTCAGGAGAGAGCGCGAAAAACACTTTTTGGAGAAAGAAGTTGAATCATACAAAAATTTGCTTCAGGAAGAAGAACAGTTTGAAGAAGATGAAGACTTTAATATTCTGGATATACAAGCAGAAACCTTACTTTTTCCTGGTGAGGATGAAAACACCATTGATTTTACAGATGCATTGCCGCTCATCCAATGCGATGATATACCTGAAACTGCCGAACAAGTAGATGATTCTACTGTCAAGTTAAGTCAAGAATTTCAGGAAAAAGGTTTGATATCAGGTGCAAGTTCAGGACAGTTGAGCATGCCTCGTGACCATGGGTATCAGGAGAAATCAATAGTGTTAATTGGAGAACTGAAAAATGATTTGGAAACCGAGTCAGATGAGCAATATAATGTCAAGTGTCCAGGAGGCAATGTAGTTGTGGAAGAGGAACTCCTTTATGATATTCATGTTATTGATGATAACTGTGCTAGTCATGAAAAGGATAATGCCGAGTCATCAACGAGTATTCCAGAAGTTTCCATGACCCTACCTCCGTTGAGTAACTCACATTATGAGGATAACGTTTCTGAATTCCGTCGACATTCCATTGCTACAGTTGATCATGAAAGAGAGAAACTCAACCATGAAGTTGGATGTCTCAGAGAGAGATTAAGGAGCATTCAAGCAGGACGTGAGAAGCTTAACTTAACAATGGAACACAGAGACAAAGGGGAAACTGAGCTACAACTTTTAGATGATATTGCAAACTTACTTCAAGAGATCCGACAGTTAACAGAGCCACAGAAGACTATGCGCAGGACGTCCCTTCCCCCACCGGGCTCAAAGGTACTATTGGTGATTTCCTGTCAGGTGATTAAGTGTCTCTACTATCATATCAAATAGCCACAAATGTTAGTAATGTCACTAAACTGTAAGTTATATATATATATATATAAAATTTTATCAAAGAAATGAGTGCAGACAAATGTTAGTGTATGGACTGAATATTTAGAAATTTGATGGGCCTATTGTTCTTGCTGACTAAAAGTAAAAAAAAAAAAAAAAAATTGGTATGTCAAAGAGAAAATGCTATCCCTGAACTGTTTGATTACTCTTGATCCTGTCCATTCATATGTCAAAATCTGATGGGCCTATTGTTCTTGCTGACTATCCTATTTCTCATCATTTAGGCTAGCATGATCTATACTTTGCATCTGATATTGTTTAGTTAAAATCATATTATAGGACGATATTGTTTAGTTAAAATCATATTATAGGACGTGCAGAGTGGATGAAGTTTGAATAAGCTTTCAACCACATTAATCACTGTCAAGAATCAAGATCCTCTTTAAAAAAATGTAATTGTTTTCATCAGGTCAAGGATAGTGGATTGGAGGATATTGTTATGACAATTGAAGAGCTTCGTATTGGAGTCAAATCTCAGGGGACAGGTAAAGTTTCTGAAAATATTGTTGAATGATATTAAAAAAATATATTTTTGAACGATATTTAGGGGAAATCGTTTGAAAAGGCAGATTAGAAGTAGTAGCATGCATAACTCTTGAAGATGTAGTAGCATGCATAACTCGTATTCTAATTACAGAAGCCATAATATGGTATTTTCTTGTTTGTTCTTTGAGCTGCAG
>BSUD01000007.1:23483871-23510656 GCA_033239045.1 Fagopyrum esculentum
CTATGAGAATCTAGGAGGCTTAGTCATGCCCTATGTGTTTCACCTATAAATGAGGCATTTTTTACACAGCTTTCCGACGATTATGGTGATGCTTTCAAGTCTGTTCAGTACTGGTTAAGTTGTATGAAAGATGTCCATTCTGCACTGCTCGGCTTTAAGTAGAATTTTTCAGTTGTGTACTTTTCAGTTCTGTTGGGATTGACAGCTAAAGTAGAAAGAGTGAAATGTGATTTTTTTTGTTGTATGAAAGATGCTTTCAAGCCTTGCACCCACGGTTCTTTAAAGAACCGTGGTGGGTTTTTTTTATAAAAAAAAAGAACTGTGACCCCGGTTATTTTGAAATAACCGGGGTCCGAAAATACCACGGTTATTAAGAACCGTGGTGTTTTTTTTTAAAAAAAAAGAATTGGGACCCCGGTTATTTTGAAATAACCGGGGTCCGAAAATTACCCCGGTTATTTTGAAATAACCGGGGTCCGAAAATTACCCCGGTTTTTTAAAAACCGGGGTCCGAAAAAATTAACTCGGTGACATTTACCGGGGTGCGAACACTCGGACCTCGCTCCCGTTAACCACGCTTCCTTAACCGGGTTCCCATGTACAAAATAACCGTGGTCTAGGAGGGGTATTTGTACTAGTGGTGGAAAAGTAGGTGAAAAAGTAGGTGGTTGAAAGTCCCTATGTTTGCTCTTTGTTTAATGTCACAACTCTTGAACTTGTAAGCCTTTAATGTTTGGAGTTGGTGCTGAATTTTCAGCCTATATAAGGCCTCTCCCACAAACCTTTTTGAAGAAGAAAAATAGAGTTGAGTTCAATCAAAAGTTGTGTTTTCACTTTGAGAAAAACAAAACCCGAATTCTAGGTGAGATGCTTAGTTTTCAAACATCTAGGTGAGATGCTTAGGTGGTTCTAAGGTGAGAGGCCGAGGAACGAAGTTTCGAACCCCAAAGTGAGATTCCGAGGGTAGTTCGTTCGAGTTGA
Organism: Fagopyrum esculentum; assembly: GCA_033239045.1. Classification (NCBI taxonomy): domain Eukaryota; kingdom Viridiplantae; phylum Streptophyta; class Magnoliopsida; order Caryophyllales; family Polygonaceae; genus Fagopyrum; species Fagopyrum esculentum. The sequence goes on from BSUD01000007.1 coordinate 23,484,853, forward strand.
GGGATTCCCAAAGTGAGAGGCCGAGGGAATTTGCTCTTCATATCCAAAAACACAAAATCCAAAAAAAAGAGTTCCATTTCACCGATTCCAATCCGAGTGTGAACTTGTGCCGGTGGATCCTCGTGTTCGAATCGAGTTCGATCATATCACTAGGTATCCTACTAAATTTGACAAGATGGATGACTTATTGCATCAATTCAAGGGTATTAGCTCAAGGTAATTAACTCAACTATTGAGCTAATAATCAGGATTAGTGTTATGTATGATATACTTTATAATGTGAATATGAAACTAGTACTTTGTGCTTTGTCGATTGTAGATAGGGACTTATGCTACTGAGTGCTGATGGTGGGCAATCTAAAATGTCCCTGAAGTGACAAATTTTGTGATTCTAAGTGTATGCTTGGGTTTTAGTCTACATTATCTCTATTTTGTCTGAATTTATTTATGATTAAGTTCCAATGAATCCTTTGATGCTCCAAAAATGAGGCAAGGATGGACACTGATTTGTATTTCACCATCTCACTAACGTTAGCCATCTCTGTATGCAATTAGAATATGTCGAGCAGCATTGGAGATGGTGCCAAGTGGCTTGTCAACAAAGTCAAAGGTTTGACATATTTTCCCCTCTTTTTTTTCGTCTTTCCTTCTCTATCATGTAGGAGTATGTCATGGCTTTCTAGTCCTTATGTTAGCTTAATGCATCAGTAAGCTGAAACATTAGTGACATAGTTGACACTTGTTGACTCTCTTGATTATACAATTGAACTATGGTCTTGTTTGTTTTAAGAATTGTAATTGAATGGAATGTTGATGGTGATTAAAATTGCAGGAAAAATGCAGCAGCCGTTGTTCGAGCTTCTAAAAGAGTATGACATAGAAAATGAGATAATGTTGTCATTGAGTTATAGAAATCTGATGGGCCTATTGTCCTTGCACACTAATTAAAGTAAAAAAAAATTTGGTATGTCAAAGAGAAAATTTTGTCACTAAATTATTTGATAACTCTTTTTCCTGTCCTTTCATATGCCAAAATCTGATGGGCCTATTGTTCTTGCTGACTATCTCATCTCTCATCATTTATCCTAGCATGATCTATACTCATCTGATATTGTTTAGCTAAAATCATATTATAGGACGTGCAAAGTGGATGAAGTTTGAATAAGCTTTCAACCACATTATTCACTGTCAAGAATCAAGATCCTCTTTAAAAGGCTGGAATTGTTTTCATCAAGTCAAGGATAGTGGATTGGAGGATAGTGTTATGAAAATTGAGGAGCTTTTACTGGAGTCAAATCTCAGGGGACAGGTAAAGTTTCTAAAAATGCTGTTAAACGATATTACAAAAAAATATTGTTGAACGATATTCAAGGGAAATCGTTTGCAAAGGCATATTAGAAGTAGTAGCATGCATAACTCTTGAAGATGTAGTAGCATGCATAAGTCTTATGCTAATTGCAGAAGCCATAATATGGCATTTTCTTGTATGTTCTTTGAGCTGTAGGGTAACATGGATCCAAACATTTGCAATTTGCTTACTAAGGCTTTTATTGGCAACCACAGTATGATAATTAAGAAAATTATTTTATGAAATTGTTTATTTATTTTTAATTTATTTGTTGTAAGAAGTTGATAGTGGTTAATAAGTGATATATAGCAGCAATGATGTGTCCTAATTATTCTGACCACAAACAAGTTTGAGAAGAATGGTTTTCTAAAAACACTTGTAATTTGTGTATTTGTAGCTTGTGGGATAACACCCTTATCTTAATATTCTGACCAATTATTCTTATCCATTTAAATTTATTTTTTTATCTGTATGACTGGAGGTGGTGTCCTATAGCAGATAACGAAATGTCAACAAAATGTTTATTGAAGTTCATTTTTGTTAAAATCATCATTGATGTTTTCTTATATATGATGATTAATGAATGCAGGAAAGGACTCAAGAGGTTTTCGGTGGGATTAAAGGCCATTTTGTTGATCTTTATCCTCACTCTAATAGGGTACATGTATATATGCAGCTCTCTTCACTATACATTTGGAATTTGAAGCAATGAAACTCATACATATATATATGATTGATATATTGATAAACAGGGTGCCGTTGAACCAGAACCTGTACTTCGAAGGATTATACTTAGATGCCCATTCTACACTAGTGGCATTGAATTTGGATAAAAGAAACACAACCACAGTATGATAATCAAGATGAGGTATAATTCTCAGAGGGCCACTCAATGGAGCAACTCCACATGAGCCAATCTCAAAGTAACTCCACTCAATGGAGCAACCATCATAACTGGTAATTCTACAGTTATTCATGCTAAATTGACATCAACAATAACAGTCGATGTCAAGGATAATTATCGACAAATGATGTTTGTGTCATTTTCCGTTTGTGTTAGGTAGGGGCTCTCAGTACATCACCAGGTTACCCATATCACAAAGAAGCAAACACTTGAAGTGACAAGTCTTCTCCTGTTGACATTCGAGAAGTTTGGGTGAATTTGTATAAACTGGTTATATTTGGAGTACCTTGAAGCAATACCGTATGTGAAAGTTTTAAGTAATTGAAATTGAATTATTAGGAGATTATGCTTAATAGTGGTGTGATTTAAACCTACAGCAATATGATGCAGCCACGGTTCTTAAAAGAGCCGCGGTGTTTTTTTTTTTTTAAATTTAGAATTGGGACCACGGTTATTTAAAATAACCGTGGTCCGACATCTTATTTTTTTTTAAAAAAAATAAAAGTCCGACCCTGGTTATTTACAAAAAACCGGGGTCCAAAAATGACCCCAGATTTTTTATAATAACCGGGGTCCGACTTTTACCTCGGTTTTTTTAAAATAACCGGGGTCCAACTTTTACCCCGGTTATTAAAAAACCGGTGCCCGAAAATAATTAACTCGGTTACATTTACCGGGGTGCGAACGCTCGGACCTCGCTCCCGTTAACCACGATTCCTTAACCGGGTTTCCATGTACAAAATAACCGGGGTCTAGGAGGGGTATTTATACTAGTGATTGTTGACTGTTATAGAAGAGTGAAGCATCGACCAAGAAGAGCATATAAGGTGACTAGTACGAAGAAAGAGTCTCAGAGAATAAATCTCGGCCATCCTACAAGTTTCTTGGCCGAGATTCCACCTGAGCTTTGCCCTCTGACGTGCCCTTTAAGGTCTGACTAAGCTCTTTTAAATTTGGCAACTATATTTTATATTTCTTACCTTAAATCTCTCAAACATTCTTAAGGTAATTAGGCTATTATCTCGAAACAGGAAGCGATCTTAATGGAGAAGAAGATTTATCTTCAAACGGTCATCTTTCCAACGGCTAGAAGACTTCTCCATAGAAGAGTATAAATGAAGATGTTGGTCGAAGAACAAAGACACACAAGCATATACGGAAAAAATCTTTACGTCTTCAAGCAACCTAATCATCTTCATTCATTGTAATTCTTCTTCTCATATACGCAAAAGCTTTATCCCCTTAGAGGGAGAAAACACAAGAGCTCCATTGAAAGATCTAAATAGTGTTATACTAGAGTGTGTGTTACTTTGCGAAGTAACTAGGCTATTATAGCTAGGTTAAGAGTTGGAGCTAGATTGTAGCATTGGCTACAATGAGAGAAGAAGGGGATTTCTTCTAATTTGTATCTAGGGCTCTTTGAAGCTGATAATAGATAGTTAGATCCTAAGGTTATACCCTGGGACGGAGAGTAGGCTATTTAGAGCCGAACTTCGTAAACATATCCTCGTGTGAATCTTTTACATTCTGCATTATATCTTGCTATTTTGACTAACTTTGTTTCGCACGAGCACGAAGTGAAGGCCCTTGAAAGTTGTTTCAAAGCCCTTGAAATCAAAGTTACACAAAGAGCACATTTCGACATCAAGGCCCTTGAAAGGAGTTTCAAGGACTTGAGATTTGGTTTGCGAAAAGTTCCCATACTCTATTCAACCCCCTTCTAGAGTATCTTTTAACTTATTTATTTCACCTATCGGTTCTTCAAAGTGGTATTAGAGCTAAGCGATTAATTAATTCCGTCTCAGGTTTGACTCAGTTTTTATTTTGAGTCTTATTTGAGTCATATAAAAGTTGAGTCTTTTCTTGTTCGCCATCTTTGCGAGATCATTCGAGTTTAACGTGCGTTGACTTGTGCAAGTATGGAAGAGAGAAACAACATAACCCAAACACAAGCCAGCCATTAACCTTGAAAACCTCACCCAACCCTACGGAATGTGCGATCAAATTTTGTGCTTAAAGTTGAGATCTTATCTAGTAGGTAAGATCTTATCTAGTCTTGTCAAGCAACGATATATACGCTTCTCCAGCAGTAAAAGATCACAAGGTCACCAAGGAGTAACAACCTCAAAAGTGATTGTTGAACGTCGACATCAAGTACCGACTTTCAACAATCTCGGCCAGTTCATAAAGAATCTCAACAGAGATTTCACCCGAGAAAGCTACCGTTGTCCAATTTTTGATGCATAATCTGAAGAATTCAAGTGCACCCTGTGCAAGAGTATATATAAGGAAGAGTTTCAATACCAACCTTGATCTAGTTAAGAGTCTTAGCCATACCCAAATCCAATCCCAGCTATCTCTCTCTCCAATTGTACAAGTTCAAGGTATGTTCTTTCTCTCTTCTTAATTTTTGTGTTCCTTTTTTCTTAGCCTCTTTCTACTCTAAACACTTGAGTCTTATTTCTTTGGGTGTGTTAGTTAGCATCTATACTTCCTAACATACTAGTGTGTCTATCCGCAATATTCTTTCTAACTTGTCTTCTGTGGAGTAAACTTCCAATAAGAGCTCCTTATGCATCTGACAACGCTAGAACCTTTATCCAAACCAAGTTGACTACTTGATTCAACCAACGAGTTCTAGTGAGACGAAAGCACCAATTGGAAAAGAAGCATTAATCCATTCAAGGCAATTACATCAAACCAGCTTGTGACAACACAATAGAGCGTGAGTGCGAGAGAAAACAAGAAAGGTACTTTTGTTTTCCCTAACATTACAAGTTTGTTGTTGCTTTGCGTGTTTGTGTAGATGTCAGGAAGAGATAGCCCACGAGCATCCCAAAAGAGTGATTCTCTAGGGGCCGATGCCATGGAAATGCTCAAGAAACTTAAGGCTACTGTTTCCACCTTCGAAAAATGATTGGTAAAGGTCGAAGCAAGGCCCAGTGCAGAATCTCGGCCATAATCTCGCCCGGGATTTGATCCGAGATTTGTTTATGAAGTTGGCGGCAACTCCTTAACTCCACCACCACCACTAGCCCCCGTACCAATTCTAAACCATCCCCAGGTTCCAAGTAATACTCACCTTAATCCATTCTATAATGCTAATCACAATCCGCGTTTTGGTGAAGAATTTCAGGACTTAGGTGATGAAGAAGATGAAGGCATGTGGAGAGACTACCCCCGACGTAATTATAATCAACGGAGAGGACGTGCCAATGATCATTATAGACCATCTCAAGACAATGACGGAATTGGGAGAGTAAAGGTCAAGATTCCAAGTTTTGAAGGCAAATGCGATCCGGACCCTTACATGGAATGGGTGACTATGATTGAACAAATTTGGTCTTGCCATAATTTTAGCGAGCAACAAAAAATCCAACTTGCTGCGTTAGAATTTGATAGCATGAATTATAGTCTATATTTTAGGGTTTGTTTGGACGTTTTATCTTTCATAATCTGCATGTTTGTATGTACATTATGTGATTTTACTACCATTTCATCTACCTTTGCGAGAATCGAGGTCTACACCTAGTTTCGTTGTAATTGCAGGTAATATGGTACGTTTTGCATCAAAAAGGAGCAAAAGAAGTCAAGAGTCATTTGGAGCTACATCCAGGAAGCACAGCCATGGATTGAAGATTTACTTTGGAGCTGATTTGAGAGATTTCACATTCTGTCGTGAGATCACCTCGGTTGACCAGAGGTTCACCTCGACCGAGGCGATCCAGAGACACCGACTCGACCGAGGCGAATACCTAGGACGCGGCGAGAATATTTTATTCTTGGAAGAGATCTTTTAAATTTGGAAAGTGATCTTATATTTTTGGGCTGAGCTTCTGGAAGGAAGGAGATATGCAGAATCATATATTTTACCTATATTTATGGGATAATATCTTCTTAAGATTTATTATCTTTGGAGGTTTATTTTTCCTATAAAAAGGATTGGATTTCCACAAATCCAACATCACGCTATACCGTCGATCAGGGTTTATACGACGCAGCAGCCGCAGTATACTCCAAGTTGGGAGTTGTTGAAGAACCTTTTTGAAGGTTGAAGGAAGGTTGAAGATCATAGCTTTTTATAGCTTTTTGAAGGGTTTTGTAAGATTGTCTTCAATTCCTTTCATTGATTGTCTTGTCTTGTTGGATTGCTATCCAAGGAACGCTTTGTTGTGATATTTGATTCAGTTATTGAAGTCTTTTCATTAAATTCTTCTTTGTTCAAATATTCACCTTCTTCCATATATTTTAATACTTTCATAATGATGATGAGTGGCTAATTTACTTGTGTGATTCTAGGGTGATTGGCTGAAGGTTGTGGGAAAAACAATGATAGAATAGTCTTAGATTCCAGTAGGATCCTGAAAGTTCGAGTCTTTAACTTTAACCCCAAGCATCTCGTTCGGTTGATGAACATCTCGGCCGGGGTGGAATTCTTCTGACCGAGGTGACTTATCCGACCTAAAACAGAAAGTTAAGTGTTAGAGTTTGCTAAATCCTATTCTTATTACACCTTCCTGGTTCAATGCAAGCTTAGGATGAGAATTACCCGGTGATTCCTTAGTTTGTGCACCAACGATCATAAGTGTAGGTAATAAAGGTTTATCCTTTATTGGGGTTTGAGTGTGCTTCCATCCCATCTTTGTGAGTTAGCCTGAGACTTACCCGGTAAAGGTTGATTCTATTCCCTTAGATGGTGTGTTAGTTTGAGGTTATAGTTCTTTATCTTGATTCCTTGAGACTTACCCGGTAATAGGAGTTACGGTTTAGGATTAGTGTGTAGTGAGACTTACCCGGTGATCTACTCCACTTTAGCAACACCTTCCCCATGCAAAAATCTCAGCTTTGTCCGCTTATCTATAGATCTTGAGTTGGAACCACAACTAGATGCTTTAATCCCTAGAATTGCATGTTTGCTTATTTGACATCTTATTCATCTTTGATTGTGTTAATCGCTCTTGTGGTTAGAATTAACGTAGCATACCGTGTTGACTTTGTTTCACTAAGTCCCTGTGATCGACCCCTGGAATTTTCTTGCTTTTACTACGATTGACCCGTACACTGCGGGTTCGCATCCTTGTTTTAAGCTTAAGTCTAGGGTTATAAATTTAAAGCTTGCACACACCGTTTGGAGCGAACAAGTTTTTGGCGCCGTTGCCGGGGACTTGGTCTAGACCGAGCCGGTACGGTTTGCTTTTGGGGCACTTGCTCCCGTGATACTAACTACTCTTTCTATGAGTTTTGTAGTTTTCAGGATTTCCGATGACTACATTTGATCCAGCCTGGATAGCAAGACAAAGTGCTAGGGCGGACCATTATGAATACTTGGAGGAAAAGTACTCCTTCTATTGGTTCAACAATGAATGGGAAAGAGAAGAGGCCATTCAACATGAACTTGCGATATGGGATGAGAAGAATGTCCCTAAAAACATTTATGAGCAACCTTTTGAAGACTCTCTCGAATCAAGATTGGAGAAGTTGATGAAGAAGGTGGAGGAGCTCAAGGAAAGCACCCTATCCTATGTTAAGCCGAAAGAGGAGCATAAGGAAGTGTTGCACGTTCCAAGCATTCCTTTGGTCAAACCGGAAGTTTCTCCTGAAGCTTTTGTGGAAGAGGGGGATGTGGAAGAATTCGATCTGACTGTTGAGACCTCGGCCGAGATGGAAGAAGAATCTGCAAAATCAGAAGTGGAAGATGCAGAGAACCTTGGCCAAATTACTGAGATTGTGGTCAAGGTGGAAGAAAGACCAGCGGAACTGAGAGAGGTTTCGTGGGTGAATTATCAACCCAACACGAAACTTGTCTCAAGCTTTGGAGAACTTTGCAAGGTACATTCTCCTACTTCATTTGAATTCCCTATTAAAATTTCTGAATTTTTCAGGAATGCACCGGAGAGTTGGAGGTCTCTTCCGAAAGAACCTCCTAAGATCAAGATGAAATCTCTCTTGAAATTGTTGGAGGAAAATGCTCCTTGGATTATAAGGAGTGAAGTTAACAAGCGCTTCACCGCTAAGGCAACGAAGTGTTATTTGTTCAAGTATGGGGTCCCTTGCATGCTCAGGACCCTGTACCATCCCCAAGCTATAGATAGGGAAGCTACTATGATTCTCGAGAAACTGTTTTCTCGATCCAGGAAAGGATGGGACACGAGGGTAGATTATGTCCCATTGAAGTGCAGGAAATCTAGAAGAATTCCGGTGAGAATCAAACCGTACAAGCTTGTACGTGGGAGATCTTACCATTTGCCGGTAAAATTAGGAACCGGAACCTTTTTGGAAGAATTTTATGATGGATGTGATGAGCACTCTATGGTGTTCAAGGTACATTGAGTAATTCTATGGAGAAGGGTCCAGCTAGCGACCTTAAACCAAGCGCTTCTTGGGAGGCAACCCAAGGTATTGCTTTCTTCTCCCTTTTCTAGTTTAGTTTAGATAGTTGCTTTGTTTTTGTTTTCCTCTAGACAACAATCAGGTATTCCAAAAGGAAGGATCACAGTTCAAGAGCTACACTAGAAGAACGAAATTTCGAGAAATTGAGGAAACGAGCTTTACTGAGATACATCTCGGGTACTGTCAGAACACCTCGACCGAGATGTACTTTGCCAACCGAGATGGTCTTATCTGGGAGCTGTTTCTTACTTCTTCATGCAGTTTAGCTATGTTCGGTGAGTATCCTGTCCTTAGACTTATTTTAACCCACTGGGACAGTGTGTCCCAAGTATGGGATATTTGTGTATTATTTGACACTTATGTGATGGATGACTCTACTTGATCGGATCTTTATTTATATTTATGCTTCGGTTTGCTTCTATGTGATTATCTGATATTACATACATACCTACAGGTTATTTGATTGAGAAAAACGTCGAAACTGAAAAAAAAAAATGGTTTTAAAAAAAAAATTTTGACCTCGACCGAGTCAGTCTTGGCCAAACGAGGCATTTCACCTCGGTTGAACCAAGAACACCTCGACCGAGGTGCGTAACAGAAAGTTTTCGAAAACGATTTTGTGCTACTTATCTGGATATGATCTCAGTGAAGATTTTGTTTACTTACTGGTTTTAAATTCTTTATGTGTTTGAAAGGTTTTATAATATGTTTAAGTTGCTAAATGCTTTGTTTGAAATTATTGGCATGTTTAATACTTTGTTTTTATCCAAATTATGTTGAATTTGAAGGTTGACACCGCAGGTTAAGTTCTCTCACTTTCTTCTTGGAAAGACCAAGGCAATTCATTCTCTTCTTCTTCTTTTTCTTGATCATGCTTAGCCCCTCATATACATTTTGCCTCCCTTTACCTATCCGGGAATTTGGAAGCAAGCGAAGTGGTAAAAGCAAGTTAAAGTTGAGAAGTTGGCTGGAAGTGAAAGTGTTAGAAAGTAATTTTAGGTTTGGGGAAGTCAATCATGAAGATGAGTAACTCGGCACCATTCACATAGCCGGGTGTTTGTGTCTTGCCAAAGTCGGATTGAGCGATATTCCTAACGGGTCATGGTATGTGCATCAAGGGTTTGATGCATCTCGAGAAATTGATAATTGCAGATTTCCTAGGCTTCGGTTATTGTGCACCTCTGTCCATGCATCCCAAAAAGTAAAGTAAAAAGAAAAAGTGTGAGATAAGCAAAGCTTATTGGTGGAAGATGTTGCAAGTCAAGGTGGAAGTGAAGTTCATCCTTTTCCCGGATTCTAGCACCACATTACCTTACATACATCCCTACCCTACACGTTTCTTGACCTTTTCTCTTGGGAAGCCCTTGAGACCTTGAGCTTGTTGATTGACTTAGCGGTTTAAATCGGATTATACATGATTAATTTTTTTAATTATGATTTATTATGCATTCTATGATTTTATGCAAAGATGAACAACTTTCTTATATTTATAAAATGTTTTGAGCATATTGAGTTTTTAATTCCAAGAAGTATTCTCTTAGAGTGATCTATGATAGTTGCACACCATAAAATATTTTTGAAAGGCTTTTCATTGATTTTCTTGACTTATAATCCATTCTATCTTGTCTTCTATATGAGGAACTTGCTTGGGGACAAGCAAGGGCTAAGTATGGGGTATTTTGATAGCATGAATTATAGTCTATATTTTAGGGTTTGTTTGGACGTTTTTATCTTTCATAATCTGCATGTTTGTATGTACATTATGTGATTTTACTACCATTTCATCTACCTTTGCGAGAATCGAGGTCTACACCTAGTTTCGTTGTAATTGTAGGTAATATGGTACGTTTTGCATCAAAAAGGAGCAAAAGAAGTCAACAGTCATTTGGAGCTACATCCAGGAAGCACAGCCATGGATTGAAGATTTACTTTGGAGCTGATTCGAGAGATTTCACATTCTGTCGTGAGATCACCTCGGTTGACCAGAGGTTCACCTCGACCGAGGCGATCCAGAGACACCGACTCGACCGAGGCGAATACCTAGGACGCGGCGAGAATATTTTATTCTTGGAAGAGATCTTTTAAATTTGGAAAGTGATCTTATATTTTTGGGCTGAGCTTCTGGAAGGAAGGAGATATGCAGAATCATATATTTTACCTATATTTATGGGATAATATCTTCTTAAGATTTATTATCTTTGGAGGTTTATTTTTCCTATAAAAAGGATTGGATTTCCACAATTTGAAGAGGCCGCATACAATCCGCTTACAGCTGAATCCACGCAGCAGCCGCAGTATACTCCAAGTTGGGAGTTGTTGAAGAACCTTTTTGAAGGTTGAAGGAAGGTTGAAGATCATAGCTTTTTATAGCTTTTTGAAGGGTTTTGTAAGATTGTCTTCAATTCCTTTCATTGATTGTCTTGTCTTGTTGGATTGCTATCCAAGGAACGCTTTGTTGTGATATTTGATTCAGTTATTGAAGTCTTTTTATTAAATTCTTCTTTGTTCAAATATTCACCTTCTTCCATATATTTTAATACTTTCATAATGATGATGAGTGGCTAATTTACTTGTGTGATTCTAGGGTGATTGGCTGAAGGTTGTGGGAAAAACAATGATAGAATAGTCTTAGATTCCAGTAGGATCCTGAAAGTTCGAGTCTTTAACTTTAACCCCAAGCATCTCGTTCGGTTGATGAACATCTCGGCCGGGGTGGAATTCTTCTGACCGAGGTGACTTATCCGACCTAAAACAGAAAGTTAAGTGTTAGAGTTTGCTAAATCCTATTCTTATTACACCTTCCTGGTTCAATGCAAGCTTAGGATGAGAATTACCCGGTGATTCCTTAGTTTGTGCACCAACGATCATAAGTGTAGGTAATAAAGGTTTATCCTTTATTGGGGTTTGAGTGTGCTTCCATCCCATCTTTGTGAGTTAGCCTGAGACTTACCCGGTAAAGGTTGATTCTATTCCCTTAGATGGTGTGTTAGTTTGAGGTTATAGTTCTTTATCTTGATTCCTTGAGACTTACCCGGTAATAGGAGTTACGGTTTAGGATTAGTGTGTAGTGAGACTTACCCGGTGATCTACTCCACTTTAGCAACACCTTCCCCATGCAAAAATCTCAGCTTTGTCCGCTTATCTATAGATCTTGAGTTGGAACCACAACTAGATGCTTTAATCCCTAGAATTGCATGTTTGCTTATTTGACATCTTATTCATCTTTGATTGTGTTAATCGCTCTTGTGGTTAGAATTAACGTAGCATACCGTGTTGACTTTGTTTCACTAAGTCCCTGTGATCGACCCCTGGAATTTTCTTGCTTTTACTACGATTGACCCGTACACTGCGGGTTCGCATCCTTGTTTTAAGCTTAAGTCTAGGGTTATAAATTTAAAGCCTGCACACACCGTTTGGAGCGAACAAGTTTTTGGCGCCGTTGCCGGGGACTTGGTCTAGACCGAACCGGTTTCGGTTTGCTTTCGGGGCTATTGCCCCTGTTGCTACTAACTACTCTTTCTATGAGTTTTGTAGTTTTCAGGATTTCCGATGACTACATTTGATCCAGCCTGGATAGCAAGACAAAGTGCTAGGGCGGACCATTATGAATACTTGGAGGAGAAGTACTCCTTCTATTGGTTCAAAAATGAATGGGAAAGAGAAGAGGCCATTCAACATGAACTTGCGATATGGGATGAGAAGAATGTCCCTAAAAACATTTATGAGCAACCTTTTGAAGACTCTCTCGAATCAAGATTGGAGAAGTTGATGAAGAAGGTGGAGGAGCTCAAGGAAAGCACCCTATCCTATGCTAAGCCGAAAGAGGAGCATAAGGAAGTGTTGCACGTTCCAAGCATTCCTTTGGTCAAACCGGAAGTTTCTCCTGAAGCTTTTGTGGAAGAGGGGGATGTGGAAGAATTCGATCTGACTGTTGAGACCTCGGTCGAGGTGGAAGAGATTTCGGCCGAGATGGAAGAAGAATCTGCAAAATCAGAAGTGGAAGATGCAGAGAACCTTGGCCAAATTACTGAGATTGTGGTCAAGGTGGAAGAAAGACCAGCGGAACTGAGAGAGGTTTCGTGGGTGGATTATCAACCCAACACGAAACTTGTCTCAAGCTTTGGAGAACTTTGCAAGGTACATTCTCCTACTTCATTTGAATTCCCTATTAAAATTTTTGAATTTTTCAGGAATGCACCGGAGAGTTGGAGGTCTCTTCCGAAAGAACCTCCTAAAATCAAGATGAAACCTCCCATGAAACTGTTGGAAGAAGATGCTCCTTGGATTATAAGGAGTGAAGTTTGCAAGCACTACACCGTTAAGGCGATGAAGTGTCTCTTGTTCAAGTATGGGGTCCCTCGCATGCTAAGGACCTTGTACCATCCCCAAGCTAAAGATGGGGAAGCTACTAGGATTCTCGAGAAGCTGTTTTCTCGATCAAGGAAAGGATGGGACACAAGGCTAGATTATGTCCCATTGAAGTGCAGGAAGGCTAGAAGGATTCCGGTGAGAATCAAACCGTACAAGCTTGTACGTGGGAGATCTTACCATTTGCCGGTGAAGTTAGGAACCGGAACCTTCTTGGAAGATTTTTATGACGGATGTGATGAGCACTCCATGACATTCGAAGTGCATTGAGTAATCCCATGCCGTAGGGTCCAGCTAGCGACCTTAAACCAAGCGCTTCTTGGGAGGCAACCCAAGGTATTGCTTTCTTCTCCTTTTTCTAGTTTAGTTTAGATAGTTGCTTTGTTTTTGTTTTCCTCTAGACAACAACCAGGTATTCCAAAAGGAAGGATCACAGTTCAGGAGCTACACTAGAAGAACAAAATTTCGAGAAGTTGAGGAAACGAGCTTTACTGAGATACATCTCGGGTACTGTCAGAACACCTCGACCGAGATGTACTTCGCCAACCGAGATGGTCTTATCTGGGAGTTGTTTCTTACTTCTTCATGCAGTTTAGCTATGTTCGGTGAGTATCCTGTCCTTAGACTTATTTTAACCCACTGGGACAGTGTGCCTCAAGTATGGGGTATTTGTGTATTATTTGACACTTATGTGATGGATGACTCTATCTTATCGGATATTTTATTTATGCTTCACTTATGCATTTATATGATTATCTGATATTACATGCATACCTACATGTTAATTGATTGAGAAAAACGTCGAAACTGAAATAAAACTGGTTTTAAAAAAAAAAAATTTGACCTCGACCGAGTCAGTATTGGCCAAACGAGGCGTTTCACCTCGGTTGACCTAAGAACATCTCGACCGAGGTGCGTAACAGAAATTTTTCGAAAACGATTTTATGCTACTTATCTGGATATGATCTCAGTGAAGATTTTGTTTACTGACTGGTTTTAAATTCTTTATGTGTTTGAAAGGTTTTATAATATGTTTAAGTTGCTAAATGCTTTGTTTGAAATTATTAGCATGTTTGATACTTTGTTTTTATCCAAATTATGTTGAATTTGAAGGTTGACACCGCAGGTTAAGTTCTCTCACTTTCTTCTTGGAAAGACCAAGGCAAATCATTCTCTTCTTCTTCTTCTTCTTGATCATGCTTAGCCCCTCATATACATTTTGCCTCCCTTTACCTATCCGGGAATTTGGAAGCAAGCGAAGTAGTAAAAGCAAGTGGAGTTAAAGTTGAGAAAGTGGCTGGAAGTGAAAGTGTTAGAAAGCAATAATAGGTTTGGGGAAGTCAATCATGAAGATGAGTAACTCGGCACCATTCACATAGCCGGGTGTTTGTGTCTTGCCAAAGTCGGATTGAGCGATATTCCTAACGGGTCATGGTATGTGCATCAAGGGTTTGATGCATCTCGAGAAATTGATGATTGCAGATTTCCTAGGCTTCGGTTATTGTGCACCTCTGTCCATGCATCCCAAAAAGTAAAGTAAAAAGAAAAAAAGGTGTGAGATAAGCAAAGCTTATTGGTGGAAGATGTTGCAAGTCAAAGTGGAAGTGAAGTTCATCCTTTTCCCGGATTCTAGCACCACATTACCTTACACACATCCCTACCCTACACGTTTCTTGACCTTTTCTTTTGGGAAGCCCTTGAGACCTTGAGCTTTGTTGATTGACTTAGCGGTTTAAACTGGATTATACATGATTAATTTTGATAATTATGATTTATTATGCATTCTATGATTTTATGCAAAGATGAACAACTTTCTTATATTTATAAAATGTTTTGATCATATTGAGTTTTTAATTTCCAGGAAGTATTCTCTTAGAGTGATCTATGATAGTTTCACACCATAAAATGTTTTTGAAAAACTTTTCACTGATTTTCTTGACTTATAATCCATTCTATCTTGATTTCTATATGAGGAACTTGCTTAGGGACAAGCAAGGGCTAAGTATGGGGTATTTTGATAGCATGAATTATAATCTATATTTTGGGGTTTGTTTGGACGTTTTATCTTTCATAATCTGCATGTTTGTATGTACATTATGTGATTTTACTACCATTTCATCTACCTTTGCGAGAATCGAGGTCTACACCTAGTTTCGTTGTAATTGCAGGTAATATGGTACGTTTTGCATCAAAAAGGAGCAAAAGGAGTCAAGAGTCATTTGGAGCTACATCCAGGAAGCATAGCCATGGATTGAAGATTCACTTTGGAGCAAATTCGAGAGATTTCACATTCTGATCACCTCGGTTGACCAGAGGTTCACCTCGACCGAGGCGATCCAGAGACGCCGACTCGACCGAGGCGAATACCTAGGACGCGGCGAGAATATTTTATTCTTGGAAGAGATCTTTTAAATTTGGAAAGTGATCTTATATTTTTGGGCTGAGCTTCTGGAAGGAAGGAGATATGCAGAATCATATATTTTACCTATATTTATGGGATAATATCTTCTTAAGATTTATTATCTTTGGAGGTTTATTTTCCTATAAAAAGGGTTGATTTTCCACAATTTGAGGAGGCCGCATACAATCCGCTTACAGCTGAATCCACGCAGCAGCCGCAGTATACTCCAAGTTGGGAGTTGTTGAAGAACCTTTTTGAAGGTTGAAGGAAGGTTGAAGATCATAGCTTTTTATAGCTTTTTGAAGGGTTTTGTAAGATTGTCTTCAATTCCTTCCTTGATTGTCTTGTCTTGTTGGATTGCTATCCAAGGAACGCTTTGTTTGTGATATTTGATTCAGTTATTGAAGTCTTTTCATTAAATTCTTCTTTGTTCAAATATTCACCTTCTTCCCATATATTTAATACTTTCATAATGATGATGAGTGGCTAATTTCCTTGTGTGATTCTAGGGTGATTGGCTGAAGGTTGTGGGAAAAACAATGATAGAATAATCTTAGATTCCAGTAGGATCCTGAAAGTTCGAGTCTTTAACTTTAACCCCAAGCATCTCGTTCGGTTGATGAACATCTCGGCCGGGGTGGAATTCTTCTGACCGAGGTGACTTATCCGACCTAAAACAGAAAGTTAAGTGTTAGAGTTTGCTAAATCCTATTCTTATTACACCTTCCTGGTTCAATGCAAGCTTAGGATGAGAATTACCCGGTGATTCCTTAGTTTGTGCACCAACGATCATAAGTGTAGGTAATAAAGGTTTATCCTTTATTGGGGTTTGAGTGTGCTTCCATCCCATCTTTGTGAGTTAGCCTGAGACTTACCCGGTAAAGGTTGATTCTATTCCCTTAGATGGTGTGTTAGTTTGAGGTTATAGTTCTTTATCTTGATTCCTTGAGACTTACCCGGTAATAGGAGTTACGGTTTAGGATTAGTGTGTAGTGAGACTTACCCGGTGATCTACTCCACTTTAGCAACACCTTCCCCATGCAAAAATCTCAGCTTTGTCCGCTTATCTATAGATCTTGAGTTGGAACCACAACTAGATGCTTTAATCCCTAGAATTGCATGTTTGCTTATTTGACATCTTATTCATCTTTGATTGTGTTAATCGCTCTTGTGGTTAGAATTAACGTAGCATACCGTGTTGACTTTGTTTCACTAAGTCCCTGTGATCGACCCCTGGAATTTTCTTGCTTTTACTACGATTGACCCGTACACTGCGGGTTCGCATCCTTGTTTTAAGCTTAAGTCTAGGGTTATAAATTTAAAGCTTGCACACACCGTTTGGAGCGAACAAGTTTTTGGCGCCGTTGCCGGGGACTTGGTCTAGACCGAGCCGGTACGGTTTGCTTTTGGGGCACTTGCTCCCGTGATACTAACTACTCTTTCTATGAGTTTTGTAGTTTTCAGGATTTCCGATGACTACATTTGATCCAGCCTGGATAGCAAGACAAAGTGCTAGGGCGGACCATTATGAATACTTGGAGGAAAAGTACTCCTTCTATTGGTTCAACAATGAATGGGAAAGAGAAGAGGCCATTCAACATGAACTTGCGATATGGGATGAGAAGAATGTCCCTAAAAACATTTATGAGCAACCTTTTGAAGACTCTCTCGAATCAAGATTGGAGAAGTTGATGAAGAAGGTGGAGGAGCTCAAGGAAAGCACCCTATCCTATGTTAAGCCGAAAGAGGAGCATAAGGAAGTGTTGCACGTTCCAAGCATTCCTTTGGTCAAACCGGAAGTTTCTCCTGAAGCTTTTGTGGAAGAGGGGGATGTGGAAGAATTCGATCTGACTGTTGAGACCTCGGTCGAGGTGGAAGAGATTTCGGCCGAGATGGAAGAAGAATCTGCAAAATCAGAAGTGGAAGATGCAGAGAACCTTGGCCAAATTACTGAGATTGTGGTCAAGGTGGAAGAAAGACCAGCGGAACTGAGAGAGGTTTCGTGGGTGAATTATCAACCCAACACGAAACTTGTCTCAAGCTTTGGAGAACTTTGCAAGGTACATTCTCCTACTTCATTTGAATTCCCTATTAAAATTTCTGAATTTTTCAGGAATGCACCGGAGAGTTGGAGGTCTCTTCCGAAAGAACCTCCTAAGATCAAGATGAAATCTCTCTTGAAATTGTTGGAGGAAAATGCTCCTTGGATTATAAGGAGT
This sequence comes from Fagopyrum esculentum, assembly GCA_033239045.1. Classification (NCBI taxonomy): domain Eukaryota; kingdom Viridiplantae; phylum Streptophyta; class Magnoliopsida; order Caryophyllales; family Polygonaceae; genus Fagopyrum; species Fagopyrum esculentum. Next base: position 23,502,483 of record BSUD01000007.1, read on the forward strand.
GAAGTTAACAAGCGCTTCACCGCTAAGGCAACGAAGTGTTATTTGTTCAAGTATGGGGTCCCTTGCATGCTCAGGACCCTGTACCATCCCCAAGCTATAGATAGGGAAGCTACTATGATTCTCGAGAAACTGTTTTCTCGATCCAGGAAAGGATGGGACACGAGGGTAGATTATGTCCCATTGAAGTGCAGGAAATCTAGAAGAATTCCGGTGAGAATCAAACCGTACAAGCTTGTACGTGGGAGATCTTACCATTTGCCGGTAAAATTAGGAACCGGAACCTTTTTGGAAGAATTTTATGATGGATGTGATGAGCACTCTATGGTGTTCAAGGTACATTGAGTAATTCTATGGAGAAGGGTCCAGCTAGCGACCTTAAACCAAGCGCTTCTTGGGAGGCAACCCAAGGAAGGATCACAGTTCAAGAGCTACACTAGAAGAACGAAATTTCGAGAAATTGAGGAAACGAGCTTTACTGAGATACATCTCGGGTACTGTCAGAACACCTCGACCGAGATGTACTTTGCCAACCGAGATGGTCTTATCTGGGAGCTGTTTCTTACTTCTTCATGCAGTTTAGCTATGTTCGGTGAGTATCCTGTCCTTAGACTTATTTTAACCCACTGGGACAGTGTGTCCCAAGTATGGGATATTTGTGTATTATTTGACACTTATGTGATGGATGACTCTACTTGATCGGATCTTTATTTATATTTATGCTTCGGTTTGCTTCTATGTGATTATCTGATATTACATACATACCTACAGGTTATTTGATTGAGAAAAACGTCGAAACTGAAAAAAAAAAATGGTTTTAAAAAAAAAATTTTGACCTCGACCGAGTCAGTCTTGGCCAAACGAGGCATTTCACCTCGGTTGAACCAAGAACACCTCGACCGAGGTGCGTAACAGAAAGTTTTCGAAAACGATTTTGTGCTACTTATCTGGATATGATCTCAGTGAAGATTTTGTTTACTTACTGGTTTTAAATTCTTTATGTGTTTGAAAGGTTTTATAATATGTTTAAGTTGCTAAATGCTTTGTTTGAAATTATTGGCATGTTTAATACTTTGTTTTTATCCAAATTATGTTGAATTTGAAGGTTGACACCGCAGGTTAAGTTCTCTCACTTTCTTCTTGGAAAGACCAAGGCAATTCATTCTCTTCTTCTTCTTTTTCTTGATCATGCTTAGCCCCTCATATACATTTTGCCTCCCTTTACCTATCCGGGAATTTGGAAGCAAGCGAAGTGGTAAAAGCAAGTTAAAGTTGAGAAGTTGGCTGGAAGTGAAAGTGTTAGAAAGTAATTTTAGGTTTGGGGAAGTCAATCATGAAGATGAGTAACTCGGCACCATTCACATAGCCGGGTGTTTGTGTCTTGCCAAAGTCGGATTGAGCGATATTCCTAACGGGTCATGGTATGTGCATCAAGGGTTTGATGCATCTCGAGAAATTGATAATTGCAGATTTCCTAGGCTTCGGTTATTGTGCACCTCTGTCCATGCATCCCAAAAAGTAAAGTAAAAAGAAAAAGTGTGAGATAAGCAAAGCTTATTGGTGGAAGATGTTGCAAGTCAAGGTGGAAGTGAAGTTCATCCTTTTCCCGGATTCTAGCACCACATTACCTTACATACATCCCTACCCTACACGTTTCTTGACCTTTTCTCTTGGGAAGCCCTTGAGACCTTGAGCTTGTTGATTGACTTAGCGGTTTAAATCGGATTATACATGATTAATTTTTTTAATTATGATTTATTATGCATTCTATGATTTTATGCAAAGATGAACAACTTTCTTATATTTATAAAATGTTTTGAGCATATTGAGTTTTTAATTCCAAGAAGTATTCTCTTAGAGTGATCTATGATAGTTGCACACCATAAAATATTTTTGAAAGGCTTTTCATTGATTTTCTTGACTTATAATCCATTCTATCTTGTCTTCTATATGAGGAACTTGCTTGGGGACAAGCAAGGGCTAAGTATGGGGTATTTTGATAGCATGAATTATAGTCTATATTTTAGGGTTTGTTTGGACGTTTTTATCTTTCATAATCTGCATGTTTGTATGTACATTATGTGATTTTACTACCATTTCATCTACCTTTGCGAGAATCGAGGTCTACACCTAGTTTCGTTGTAATTGTAGGTAATATGGTACGTTTTGCATCAAAAAGGAGCAAAAGAAGTCAACAGTCATTTGGAGCTACATCCAGGAAGCACAGCCATGGATTGAAGATTTACTTTGGAGCTGATTCGAGAGATTTCACATTCTGTCGTGAGATCACCTCGGTTGACCAGAGGTTCACCTCGACCGAGGCGATCCAGAGACACCGACTCGACCGAGGCGAATACCTAGGACGCGGCGAGAATATTTTATTCTTGGAAGAGATCTTTTAAATTTGGAAAGTGATCTTATATTTTTGGGCTGAGCTTCTGGAAGGAAGGAGATATGCAGAATCATATATTTTACCTATATTTATGGGATAATATCTTCTTAAGATTTATTATCTTTGGAGGTTTATTTTTCCTATAAAAAGGATTGGATTTCCACAAATCCAACATCACGCTATACCGTCGATCAGGGTTTATACGACGCAGCAGCCGCAGTATACTCCAAGTTGGGAGTTGTTGAAGAACCTTTTTGAAGGTTGAAGGAAGGTTGAAGATCATAGCTTTTTATAGCTTTTTGAAGGGTTTTGTAAGATTGTCTTCAATTCCTTTCATTGATTGTCTTGTCTTGTTGGATTGCTATCCAAGGAACGCTTTGTTGTGATATTTGATTCAGTTATTGAAGTCTTTTTATTAAATTCTTCTTTGTTCAAATATTCACCTTCTTCCATATATTTTAATACTTTCATAATGATGATGAGTGGCTAATTTACTTGTGTGATTCTAGGGTGATTGGCTGAAGGTTGTGGGAAAAACAATGATAGAATAGTCTTAGATTCCAGTAGGATCCTGAAAGTTCGAGTCTTTAACTTTAACCCCAAGCATCTCGTTCGGTTGATGAACATCTCGGCCGGGGTGGAATTCTTCTGACCGAGGTGACTTATCCGACCTAAAACAGAAAGTTAAGTGTTAGAGTTTGCTAAATCCTATTCTTATTACACCTTCCTGGTTCAATGCAAGCTTAGGATGAGAATTACCCGGTGATTCCTTAGTTTGTGCACCAACGATCATAAGTGTAGGTAATAAAGGTTTATCCTTTATTGGGGTTTGAGTGTGCTTCCATCCCATCTTTGTGAGTTAGCCTGAGACTTACCCGGTAAAGGTTGATTCTATTCCCTTAGATGGTGTGTTAGTTTGAGGTTATAGTTCTTTATCTTGATTCCTTGAGACTTACCCGGTAATAGGAGTTACGGTTTAGGATTAGTGTGTAGTGAGACTTACCCGGTGATCTACTCCACTTTAGCAACACCTTCCCCATGCAAAAATCTCAGCTTTGTCCGCTTATCTATAGATCTTGAGTTGGAACCACAACTAGATGCTTTAATCCCTAGAATTGCATGTTTGCTTATTTGACATCTTATTCATCTTTGATTGTGTTAATCGCTCTTGTGGTTAGAATTAACGTAGCATACCGTGTTGACTTTGTTTCACTAAGTCCCTGTGATCGACCCCTGGAATTTTCTTGCTTTTACTACGATTGACCCGTACACTGCGGGTTCGCATCCTTGTTTTAAGCTTAAGTCTAGGGTTATAAATTTAAAGCTTGCACACACCGTTTGGAGCGAACAAGTTTTTGGCGCCGTTGCCGGGGACTTGGTCTAGACCGAGCCGGTACGGTTTGCTTTTGGGGCACTTGCTCCCGTGATACTAACTACTCTTTCTATGAGTTTTGTAGTTTTCAGGATTTCCGATGACTACATTTGATCCAGCCTGGATAGCAAGACAAAGTGCTAGGGCGGACCATTATGAATACTTGGAGGAAAAGTACTCCTTCTATTGGTTCAACAATGAATGGGAAAGAGAAGAGGCCATTCAACATGAACTTGCGATATGGGATGAGAAGAATGTCCCTAAAAACATTTATGAGCAACCTTTTGAAGACTCTCTCGAATCAAGATTGGAGAAGTTGATGAAGAAGGTGGAGGAGCTCAAGGAAAGCACCCTATCCTATGTTAAGCCGAAAGAGGAGCATAAGGAAGTGTTGCACGTTCCAAGCATTCCTTTGGTCAAACCGGAAGTTTCTCCTGAAGCTTTTGTGGAAGAGGGGGATGTGGAAGAATTCGATCTGACTGTTGAGACCTCGGCCGAGATGGAAGAAGAATCTGCAAAATCAGAAGTGGAAGATGCAGAGAACCTTGGCCAAATTACTGAGATTGTGGTCAAGGTGGAAGAAAGACCAGCGGAACTGAGAGAGGTTTCGTGGGTGAATTATCAACCCAACACGAAACTTGTCTCAAGCTTTGGAGAACTTTGCAAGGTACATTCTCCTACTTCATTTGAATTCCCTATTAAAATTTCTGAATTTTTCAGGAATGCACCGGAGAGTTGGAGGTCTCTTCCGAAAGAACCTCCTAAGATCAAGATGAAATCTCTCTTGAAATTGTTGGAGGAAAATGCTCCTTGGATTATAAGGAGTGAAGTTAACAAGCGCTTCACCGCTAAGGCAACGAAGTGTTATTTGTTCAAGTATGGGGTCCCTTGCATGCTCAGGACCCTGTACCATCCCCAAGCTATAGATAGGGAAGCTACTATGATTCTCGAGAAACTGTTTTCTCGATCCAGGAAAGGATGGGACACGAGGGTAGATTATGTCCCATTGAAGTGCAGGAAATCTAGAAGAATTCCGGTGAGAATCAAACCGTACAAGCTTGTACGTGGGAGATCTTACCATTTGCCGGTAAAATTAGGAACCGGAACCTTTTTGGAAGAATTTTATGATGGATGTGATGAGCACTCTATGGTGTTCAAGGTACATTGAGTAATTCTATGGAGAAGGGTCCAGCTAGCGACCTTAAACCAAGCGCTTCTTGGGAGGCAACCCAAGGTATTGCTTTCTTCTCCCTTTTCTAGTTTAGTTTAGATAGTTGCTTTGTTTTTGTTTTCCTCTAGACAACAATCAGGTATTCCAAAAGGAAGGATCACAGTTCAAGAGCTACACTAGAAGAACGAAATTTCGAGAAATTGAGGAAACGAGCTTTACTGAGATACATCTCGGGTACTGTCAGAACACCTCGACCGAGATGTACTTTGCCAACCGAGATGGTCTTATCTGGGAGCTGTTTCTTACTTCTTCATGCAGTTTAGCTATGTTCGGTGAGTATCCTGTCCTTAGACTTATTTTAACCCACTGGGACAGTGTGTCCCAAGTATGGGATATTTGTGTATTATTTGACACTTATGTGATGGATGACTCTACTTGATCGGATCTTTATTTATATTTATGCTTCGGTTTGCTTCTATGTGATTATCTGATATTACATACATACCTACAGGTTATTTGATTGAGAAAAACGTCGAAACTGAAAAAAAAAAATGGTTTTAAAAAAAAAATTTTGACCTCGACCGAGTCAGTCTTGGCCAAACGAGGCATTTCACCTCGGTTGAACCAAGAACACCTCGACCGAGGTGCGTAACAGAAAGTTTTCGAAAACGATTTTGTGCTACTTATCTGGATATGATCTCAGTGAAGATTTTGTTTACTTACTGGTTTTAAATTCTTTATGTGTTTGAAAGGTTTTATAATATGTTTAAGTTGCTAAATGCTTTGTTTGAAATTATTGGCATGTTTAATACTTTGTTTTTATCCAAATTATGTTGAATTTGAAGGTTGACACCGCAGGTTAAGTTCTCTCACTTTCTTCTTGGAAAGACCAAGGCAATTCATTCTCTTCTTCTTCTTTTTCTTGATCATGCTTAGCCCCTCATATACATTTTGCCTCCCTTTACCTATCCGGGAATTTGGAAGCAAGCGAAGTGGTAAAAGCAAGTTAAAGTTGAGAAGTTGGCTGGAAGTGAAAGTGTTAGAAAGTAATTTTAGGTTTGGGGAAGTCAATCATGAAGATGAGTAACTCGGCACCATTCACATAGCCGGGTGTTTGTGTCTTGCCAAAGTCGGATTGAGCGATATTCCTAACGGGTCATGGTATGTGCATCAAGGGTTTGATGCATCTCGAGAAATTGATAATTGCAGATTTCCTAGGCTTCGGTTATTGTGCACCTCTGTCCATGCATCCCAAAAAGTAAAGTAAAAAGAAAAAGTGTGAAATAAGCAAAGCTTATTGGTGGAAGGTGTTGCAAGTCAAAGTGGAAGTGAAGTTCATCCTTTTCCCGGATTCTAGCACCACATTACCTTACATACATCCCTACCCTACACGTTTCTTGACCTTTTCTCTTGGGAAGCCCTTGAGACCTTGAGCTTGTTGATTGACTTAGCGGTTTAAATCGGATTATACATGATTAATTTTTTTAATTATGATTTATTATGCATTCTATGATTTTATGCAAAGATGAACAACTTTCTTATATTTATAAAATGTTTTGAGCATATTGAGTTTTTAATTCCAAGAAGTATTCTCTTAGAGTGATCTATGATAGTTGCACACCATAAAATATTTTTGAAAGGCTTTTCATTGATTTTCTTGACTTATAATCCATTCTATCTTGTCTTCTATATGAGGAACTTGCTTGGGGACAAGCAAGGGCTAAGTATGGGGTATTTTGATAGCATGAATTATAGTCTATATTTTAGGGTTTGTTTGGACGTTTTTATCTTTCATAATCTGCATGTTTGTATGTACATTATGTGATTTTACTACCATTTCATCTACCTTTGCGAGAATCGAGGTCTACACCTAGTTTCGTTGTAATTGTAGGTAATATGGTACGTTTTGCATCAAAAAGGAGCAAAAGAAGTCAACAGTCATTTGGAGCTACATCCAGGAAGCACAGCCATGGATTGAAGATTTACTTTGGAGCTGATTCGAGAGATTTCACATTCTGTCGTGAGATCACCTCGGTTGACCAGAGGTTCACCTCGACCGAGGCGATCCAGAGACACCGACTCGACCGAGGCGAATACCTAGGACGCGGCGAGAATATTTTATTCTTGGAAGAGATCTTTTAAATTTGGAAAGTGATCTTATATTTTTGGGCTGAGCTTCTGGAAGGAAGGAGATATGCAGAATCATATATTTTACCTATATTTATGGGATAATATCTTCTTAAGATTTATTATCTTTGGAGGTTTATTTTTCCTATAAAAAGGATTGGATTTCCACAAATCCAACATCACGCTATACCGTCGATCAGGGTTTATACGACGCAGCAGCCGCAGTATACTCCAAGTTGGGAGTTGTTGAAGAACCTTTTTGAAGGTTGAAGGAAGGTTGAAGATCATAGCTTTTTATAGCTTTTTGAAGGGTTTTGTAAGATTGTCTTCAATTCCTCTCATTGATTGTCTTGTCTTGTTGGATTGCTATCCAAGGAACGCTTTGTTGTGATATTTGATTCAGTTATTGAAGTCTTTTTATTAAATTCTTCTTTGTTCAAATATTCACCTTCTTCCATATATTTTAATACTTTCATAATGATGATGAGTGGCTAATTTACTTGTGTGATTCTAGGGTGATTGGCTGAAGGTTGTGGGAAAAACAATGATAGAATAGTCTTAGATTCCAGTAGGATCCTGAAAGTTCGAGTCTTTAACTTTAACCCCAAGCATCTCGTTCGGTTGATGAACATCTCGGCCGGGGTGGAATTCTTCTGACCGAGGTGACTTATCCGACCTAAAACAGAAAGTTAAGTGTTAGAGTTTGCTAAATCCTATTCTTATTACACCTTCCTGGTTCAATGCAAGCTTAGGATGAGAATTACCCGGTGATTCCTTAGTTTGTGCACCAACGATCATAAGTGTAGGTAATAAAGGTTTATCCTTTATTGGGGTTTGAGTGTGCTTCCATCCCATCTTTGTGAGTTAGCCTGAGACTTACCCGGTAAAGGTTGATTCTATTCCCTTAGATGGTGTGTTAGTTTGAGGTTATAGTTCTTTATCTTGATTCCTTGAGACTTACCCGGTAATAGGAGTTACGGTTTAGGATTAGTGTGTAGTGAGACTTACCCGGTGATCTACTCCACTTTAGCAACACCTTCCCCATGCAAAAATCTCAGCTTTGTCCGCTTATCTATAGATCTTGAGTTGGAACCACAACTAGATGCTTTAATCCC
>BSUD01000007.1:23510871-23602728 GCA_033239045.1 Fagopyrum esculentum
TCTCAGCTTTGTCCGCTTATCTATAGATCTTGAGTTGGAACCACAACTAGATGCTTTAATCCCTAGAATTGCATGTTTGCTTATTTGACATCTTATTCATCTTTGATTGTGTTAATCGCTCTTGTGGTTAGAATTAACGTAGCATACCGTGTTGACTTTGTTTCACTAAGTCCCTGTGATCGACCCCTGGAATTTTCTTGCTTTTACTACGATTGACCCGTACACTGCGGGTTCGCATCCTTGTTTTAAGCTTAAGTCTAGGGTTATAAATTTAAAGCCTGCACACACCGTTTGGAGCGAACAGAATTCCAAGGATATACCTTAATTTGGTGGGATCATCTCGTTAAAGAACAAAGAAGAACGTTAGATCTGGACATCAACACTTGGGAACAGATGAAGGGCTTGATGAAATTGTCTTGACACGTTAAAGTAAGATCAACTTTCTCTTTCTCTAGATCAATATAGTTTCGATGAAGAGAGGAGAGGTTGTCCTTGAAAATCACATTTTCTGATTCCAAGTCCTTGATATTGTCATCGAGGTCCACTTTTTCTGTGTTAAGATTTTCAATTTCCAGAGACATTTCACTTAGTTGTTTTTCTAGTTCAATAAGCTTCTCTTTTAAAGAACTTATCCTTATTCTATGTTCTTTTTCACATATGATAATGTCTTTAAGGAATTGGTTCTGGTCAAATTTAGGTTGAGACAAGATAGTACTTACCATATTGTCAACATATAGATTTGAGTCTTCTTCATGATCGGCCATAAGACATAAGTTTGCTTGTTCTTTTTCGTCTTCTGATTCATTGGATGATTTTGAATCACTCCATGAAGCAACCATAGCTTTCTTCTTCCGATCATTTTTCTTGAAGTTGGTCCACTTCTTTTGTGGACAATCCTTAACAAGATGATCTGTTTCACCACATTCAAAACAAGTCAGCACTCTAGTTTTCTTGTTAGAGTTAGAAAACGTACCTCGGGGTTTTTATGTTCGTGGACATTCTTTATTGTTAGAAGATTGTTTCTTTAGCTTGAGAATTCTCGCGAGACCCTTAGAGATCATGAAAATTGCATATTCTTCATCATCGTCATCACTATCTTCTTCGTTAGATGGTAATTCATCTTTTCTTGATTTAAATGCCAAATTCTTAGAGTTGGATGGGAGCTCTCCATCTTCTTCACCAAGAACCGTTTCATGTGTGATGAGTTTTTGCAAAAAGGTCATCAGGAGGAAGAGTTGTGAGATTCTGAGCTTCTTCAATAGCAATCAATTTTGGTCCCCACTTAGCTTTAGGTAAGCTCCTTAAAAACCTTCCTAACTTTCTCTTCATTTGTGAAGATCTTTCCTAGTGAGTCCAAGTTGTTCACGTTCTCAGTGAATCCGGTGAACATTTTTTTCACTGTTTCATATGGTTTCATCTTGAATAGCTCATATTGTCTGAGGAAGATGCTAATCTTTGTTTCCTTGACCTGACTTGTTTCTTCGTAAGTGACAACAAACTTGTCCCATATTTCTTTTGCACTCTTGCATGATGAGATGCGGTTGAATTCGTTGGCATCTAATCCGCAGTGTAGTAGGTTCATTGCTTTGTAGTTTTTGGACACACTATCCATATCAGCTTGTGTAAAGTCAGCTTTCTTCTTTGGGACTTGGACATCTTCAACCGTTGTCAGTTGAACTTTAGGTCCATTTTGAATGATACTTTATAGCTCAATGTCCTGATCAATATTGAACATACGCATGAGTACTCTCCAATGAGCAAAGTTGTTGCCACAGAAGAGTGGTGGTCGATATGAGGATCTTCCTTGAGTAAATCCACCATCACCTACAGGATTCATGATTAGTCTCACTGATGGTTAAATCAATATACGTGAGTTTAGCTCTGATACCAATTGAAGAACCGGTAGGTGAATTAAAAGGTTAAAAGATATTATAGAAGGGGGGTCAAATAGAGTATGGGAACTTTTCGCAAAACCAATCTCAAGGCCCTGAAATTCCTTTTCAAGAGCCTTGATGCCAATCTGAGCTCTTTGTGATACTTTGATTTCAAGGGCTTTGAAACAGCTTTCAAAGGCCTTGACTTCGCACTTCTGTAAAAAAAAGTTAGTCACAATAGCAAGATATAGTGCGGAATGTAATAGATTGACACGAGGATATGTTTACGAAGTTCGGCTCTAAATAGCTTACTCTCCGTCCCAGGGTATAGCCTTAGGATCTAACTATCTATTATAAGCTTCAAAGAGTCCTAGATACAAACTAGAAGAAATCTCCTTCTTCTCTCACTGTCACCAACGCTACGATCTAGCTCCAACTCTTCACTTTACTATAATAGCCTAGTTACTACGTTGATTTCTCAGCTCCTTAATCTCCTCGTTTTTGTTGAATAACATAAACTGAACGAGAAGGAATCTTAGTGCTTTTTCGGTTTAGAAAATCTTTTGAAAAGATCTTCTAACATTCGGTTGGTAGAGATCTTCGCTTGGTGAAATCTGTTTGTTGAGAAAATCTTTCCTGGAAGATCTTCTTGGTATTTTGAAATTTGTTCCGTGCGTATTGTTCTTTTGTATTTTACTTCAAGGCCTTTTAGATCGTTCCATTGTATAACATTATCTTCCTTGTGCCCTTGAAGTCCATTTCAAGGCCATTGAAATCTTCGACAGAACCTGCACTTAATCCAAACCAACCAAGCATCTCGAGAATATAATAAAACATTATTAGTGTATCAAACTACGACAATGGTGTTTAAATCTTCCATCATCAACACTTGTAAAACATTATAATCAAGTTGGTATTTTCAATCTCCCCCTTGATGGAAGACAACACAAATGTTTTATCGTACATGCATTTGTTAGTTAGCAATGCATATATAAATATAAACTTAAAAATATAGAATGCAGAATATCGAATGTCGGATCACATTCATTTCTTCCCTTTTGTCTTTCAACAAGGGAGGAAAAACAGTTAAAGCAAAGGAGTTTTAAAGCATTACAGATGATAGCATGTATTATAATCTATATTTTGGGATTGGTTTAGACGTTTTATCTTCAGAAATCTGCATGTATGGATGTATATTATGCGGTTATATTGTTGTTTTGTCTACCTTTGCGGGAATCGAGGTCTACACCTAGTTTCGTTGTAATTGTAGATAAAATGGCACGTTTTCGATTAAAATGGAGCCAAGGAAGCTAAGGAGTCATTGGAGATACATTTTGGAATATTTAGGAGAGCTCAGGAAGCATTGAAATGGATTGGAGATTTAATTATGTACTAGATTAGAGAGATTCACTTTCAGCTGAGACTCACCTCGGTCAGCTACAGTACCACCTCGACCGATGTGATCTTCAGGAGCGACTCGACCAAGGCAAAGTTTCGACAAACCACGATATCTTTATTTTTGGTTGAGATCTTTTATTTTTGGAAAGAGAATATCACATATTTTTGGGCTGGATTTCTGGAAGGAAGATATATTTTTGGGTTGATTTATTTTGGAGATATGGAGAGATTTTCTAGGAAATTATCTTTTTAAGATATATTATCTTTGGAAGATAATTCTCCTATATATATGGGCTGATTTTCTACAATCCAACCATCCTTGGACAATTCCGGATCACCCATTCTCTGAAGGAAGTTAAAGGAAGTTATGAAGTTTGAAATTCAAGGAAGGAAGGAATTAAGTTGGAGATAGTTGAAGGAAGTAGTAAGACTTTCTTAGTTAGCTTGTATGATTGTCTTTTCCTATTGCGATTTGAGGAACGCTGATTGTTTGTTGTTTAATTCATTCAGTTATTGAGACCTTTATCTTAAGGTTTTCTTGTTTGAATATTGATTCCTTTCTTATAAATTTGCTAATTGTTATCATAACGATTGTTGGCGAAGTTCTTTATGCGATTCTAGGGTGATTGATTGAAGCTTGTGGGAAAGACGATGATAGAATGATCTAAACCCGAACAGGACCTTGAAAGCTTGAGCCTTTACCTTAACCGACGAACACCTCGGTAAGTCATTGAACACCTCGGCCGGGGTGGAATGTAACTGAACGAGGTGAACCCTTGATCTTTTTCTGAGTTAAGGTTCTAGTTTGCCAAACCCTATCCTTGTTACACCATTCCTGGTTCAACGCAAGCACGGGATGAGACTTACCCGGTGATTCCTTTGCTTGTATATCCAAGATCATGAGTGATAGGTTATAAATGTTTTTCCTTTATTGGGGTTCGAGTGTGCCTTCATCCCATTCTTGAGAATTAGCCTGAGAATTACCCGGTAAAGGTTAATTCTATCCCCTTGGGTGGTGTGTTGGTTTGAGATTATAGTTCCTTACCGTAGTACCTTGAGACTTACCCGGTGAGAGGATCTTTGGTTTGGGATAGTGAGTAGTGAGACTTACCCGGTGATCTATTCCCACCTTAGAAACAACTTTCCTTCGTAAACCTCAACTTTGTCCGTTCTATCTTTTGAGATCTTGAGTTAGAACCACAACTCGATGTCTAAATCCCTAGAATCCGCATTCCCTTTACTTGAATTTTACATCATCTTTTATTTGTTGCGTGATTAGTTGATTAAAAACCTATTTTACCGAGCTTTGCTTCACCATGGTCCCTGTGATCGACCTCTAGATTATTTGCTGTTGTTACAATTGATACGTACACTGCGGGTTCGCATATTGTTCAAGCATACTTCTTGGGTTATAAATATTAAAGCTTGTACACACGTTTTGGAGCGAACAAGTTTTTTGCGCCGTTGCCGGGGACTTGGTCTAGGCCATGTTCGGTTTCGGTTGTCTTTCGGGGCTATTGCCGTTGTTGCTAATAACTACTTTACTTGAGTGTTTTTGCAGGATCTTTCCTTTGGTTTATGCGAAGAACTCGTGCTGGAAAGAAAATCGTTCGTTACGATCCCGAACCAGAAATGACTTACAAAAGAAGATTGAAAGAAGCTAAGATGGCCGATCAAGACAATCGCGATCTTGAGGCCGAATTGAAGGAGGCATTGGAACAACTATGCCTCAATAAGGAAGAACTGCAGCGAGAGAGGGAAGAAACTCGCGCAAGAAATGAAGGAATTGAAGCAAATATGGCCGCTCTAATGGCCCAATTTCTGCCTCGACCGATCCCAAATCCTCGACCGAGGCAAGACCCAGTTCAAGTTGCCCCGGCCGAGATACACCTACCACCTCGGATGCCTATCCGAGATGTTCTTTTTGCTGGAATTCCACAAACCCTGGGACAGATGATGGATCCTAATCAACAAATCTAGCGTCCAGGAGTCAACCTAGGTGATCAAGCTGAGAATGATTATGAACTTCAACCGCAAGTTCTAACTATGATTCGACAATGTCAATTTTGAAATTTGAAGAGAGAGTCTCCGCACCAACATTTTCAAAACTATGAGATTCCGATGGAGACTTTGAGACCATTAAGATTGGAGAATAACAACTACAAGTTAAGGCCTTTCTATTTCTCTTTGAAGGACAAGACGCTTGCTTGGTATCAAGCTCTTCCGGCTGGAAAAATCAACACTTGGGAAGAGATGACTACGGAGTTTCTCACTAAGTTCTTTCTCCCTTCTAAGACCGCTGAATTGAGGGGAAAGATCAATGCTTTTATTATGAAAAACAAGGAAAGTTTGTTCAAGTCATGGGAGAGATTCAAGGATCTTTTGTTGGATTGCCCACATCATGGGATTCCAAAGATTGAATTGCTAGAGATTTATTTCAAAGGTTTAGATGGAGATACCCAATTCAAGCTCCAATTACTTTCCGCCGGCACCATCATGGATATGCCGATAGATGAAGCTTGGGATTTCATTGAAAAGCAAGCTTTACATATGGATAAGTACTCCCATCATGGAACTGAAAATGGAGCAAGGAGAGTTAGTTTCCAAGACACTTCATCAAATGGAGCTCAACTCACCTCGCTTAGCAATAAAATGAAGCAATTGAAGGAGCTTTTAGTAGCTCAAACAAAGAAGGAGCAAGATGGAGCATACCAAGGAAGAAACAACTATCAAGGGCCGCGGAACAACAACAAAATCAACTACAACAACAACAACAACAACAACAACAAGAACTCCAACTCCAAACATTGGAGATCAAATCAACAAAATTCCCGTAACCCTTATTCTCATGTTGAAAATGCTCTTAACCCCTCCCCTTCTTCTTCTACTCCATTGAGAAGCTCGGAGCCTGCATCAAGTTCGTCCCAGCCACCAAAGAATGACGTTGTGCTGGAGGCAATATTGATCAAAATCAACGCTATGGAGACATCGATGAATTCATATTCAAAGGCATAAAAAGCCTTGGAGCAACAATTCTTCAACAAGGCGAATGAAGCGCCAAGAGATCTAGAGATGCTCCCAACAAGGACAGAGAGAAACCCTAAATGACACATTATGGCAATAACAACACGCAGTGGATTGAAGACTGTAGATCTAGTACCTCGGTCGAAACCTGACCAAATGAGGAACACCTCGGTCCAAGATCACACGAGGAACACCTCAGTTGAGGTGCCAACCGAGGCGGAGCCCCAGAAAGTGAAAGATAAATCTGAAGTTTATGTTCCACCTCTTGCTTATAAGCCACCACTCTCATTCCCTCATTCAAGGGCGAGGGCACATCAAGACAAGCACTCTGGTAAGTTTCTAGACCTTATGAGTAAACTACACATTAGCATCCCTTTCATTGATGCTATTCTAGGGATGCCCACCTATGGGAATTTCTTAAAAGAAATCTTATTAAGGAAGAGGAAGCTGGAAGATTTTAGTAAAGTAAGGATGACATCTAGGTCTTCGGAGCTCATTCAAATCATGAAGGAGAAGATGCCACCTAAATTTAGAGATCCCGATTCATTTTGCATTCCCATCCAAGTTGGGGATGTAACCTATGAGGCATTGTGTGATCTAGGGGCGAGCGTGAGCATCATTCCGCTGGAGCTATGTGAGAGAGTCGGACTTGGAGAGCCCAAGCCGGTGAAGATGACATTGTACATGGCGGATCGCTCCATTACCGGTCCCATGGGTATTTTGGAAGACGTTCCCATCAAGTTAGGTAATTTCTACATACCTATAGACTTTGTTGTACTTGACATTCCCGCAGATTATCCCATTCCTATCATTCTCCGGAGACCATTTCTAGCAACTTCGGGTTTGCAATGTCGATTGTAAGAACGCCAAGTTGAAATTCAACATTGGTGGAGATCAAGTGGAGTTTGCATTACTTGCTGCAATGAAGGGAGAGCCGCTGGAGGATGACATCTTCAACATCGAAGAAGAATCGAGATAATTGGTGAGCTCTATCCTTATTAACGATTCTCTTGAAAGATTTCTTAGTTTTTGTTTAATGGAGGAAGGAATAGATGCCTCTTGTGATGCAGATATACGGAGCTTAAAGGCGTTGGGAGCAGATCCAGGAGCTAAAATTGAGAAACTAATCCAGGAGAAGAAAAGCACATTAGGTTTTGGTTCTAGTTCTCGTACCTCGACCGAGGCACTTCCTGGATCAAGCGAGGTGTTCTTATATGAAGAACATTTCGGTCACCCACCTCGGACCACGACCGAGACAGCAAGCGAGATGTTGTCAAATGAGGACAACAAACTTTATGAGAGTCACTTACAGTTGGTGGAGCACTGGCTTCGCCAAGTTTTTTATGGTAAAGAGCCTTGGTATGCTGATATAATCAATTATCTTGTTTGTCAAGAAATACCGCCCGGATTGACGTACGCTCAAAGGAAGAAGTCCTTCAAGGATGTTCGTCACTACTATTGGAATGAGCCTCTACTATTCAAGACAGGACCGGACGGGATGCTTCGACGATGCATTCCAGAGGATGAATTTACTAGTGTTATACGGCATTGCCACTCGCTTCCTTGTGGAGGACATGCTAGCGCTCACAAAACGTGCGCTAAGGTATTACGTTCTGTTTTCTTTTGGCCTACATTATTTAAGGACGTGCAAGCATTTGTCGTTTCTTGTGATGCATGCCAAAGAACAGGGAATTTATCAAGAAGGAACGAGATACCACTCAATAATATTCAAGAGGTTGAGATTTTTTATGTGTGGGGAGTTGATTTCATGGGACCTTTCCCATCATCAGCGGGGAACCTCTACATTCTCCTAGCTGTTGATTACGTCTCTATATGGGTAGAAGTCATTGCTTCTCCCACTAATGACGCTATGGTGGTTGTGAAATTCTTCAATCGGACTATCTTTTCACGTTTTGGGACGCCATGCATCATCATCAACGGTGGAGGGAAGCATTTCACAAACCGAAAGTTCAAGGCACTTTTATCAAAGTATGGGGTAACCCACAAGGTAGCAACCCCTTATCACCCTCAAACTAGTGGGCAGGTGGAGATCTCGAATAGAGAAATCAAGGAAATTCTAAGGAAAACCGTTTCAAGGACAAGGAAGGATTGGTCTATGAAATTGGATGACGCTCTTTGGGCTTATAGGACCTCATTCAAGACACCCATTGGTATCACCCCTTATAATTTGGTATATGGGAAGTCTTGTCATCTACCCGTTGAGCTGAAACACAAGGCATATTGGGCAATCAAATGGTTAAATTTCGACATAAAGGAAGCCAGAGAGAAGAGATATTTGGACATTAATGAGCTGGAGAAGTTGCGCTTAAACGCTTATGAGAATGCCAAGATCAACAAGGAAAGAACGAAGAGATGGCATGACAAGCATATCATTCCTAAGGAGTTCAAAGAAGGAGATCTTGTTCTACTCTTAAAATCCCGCCTCCGCCTCTTTCCAGGTAAGTTGAAATCTAGATGGACAGGACCTTACGTTGTAAAAACTGTTTTTCCTCATGGTGAAGTTGAGATTTGGGGTGAAACAAGCGGAAGCTTTTAAGTCAACGATCATAGGCTGAAGAAGTACCAACCGGAAGTCCCGGCTCAGGAGATTGCACCACTACCTCTTGTTTGAGGATGATGTACGGTCCATCTAGCGACCTTAAACCAAGCGCTTCTTGGGAAGCAACCCAAGGTATTGCTTTTTTTTCCCTTTTCTAGCTTAGTTTTAGATAGTTGGCTTTGTATTGTTTTTGTGTCCTCTAGACAGGAGACATGTACTTTCTATGGAAGGATTACAACTCAGGAGCTACACTGGAAGGGCAGAAGTTCGAGAAATCGAGAAGACGGAGTTTGACTGAGACACATCTCGGTTGCTGGCACATCACTCGACCGAGTGTTCTTGGACAATCGAGGCGACAAGGTCTGACAATCCAATCAAACACCTCGGTCAAGTCGGGACCACCTCGACCGAGGTGAAATCAAAATCATTGAGGGGTATAAAAGGCGAGATGTTTTCTCTCTCTTCACTTTTCCCTCCCAAGTGAACCTCGACCGCGGCGTTCCCAAACCCTCATATATTCGATTCTTGCTCGTTTTCCATGATTCTTGGCTCGATTACACCGGAGGAAGCAAGATGATTAGTTTCCAAGCATCAAACAACAAGGAAAATGCTCCAAATTTGCAAAAACTGGGTATTTCGTTCCAAAACACTAACCTCTTCTTCTTTTGCTGATTCTGCACAGATTTGGCTTTGGTTGCCACTGTCTATTGTTGAAAAAGATATAAGTATGATAGCATGTATCATAGTCTATATTTTGGGACTTGTTTAGACGTTTTATCTTCAATAATCTGCATTTTTGGATGAACATTATGTGATTTTATTGCCATTTCATCTACCTTTGCGGGAATCGAGGTTTACACCTAGTTTCGATGTAATCGTAGGTAAAACGGCACACTTTGGACTTAAATGGAGCTAAAGGAGCTAAGGATTCATTGAAGCTACATTCCGGAGCCTAAGGAAGGACTCAGGAGACGTGGAAATGAATTAAAGATTCACTTTGGACCAGATTTGAGAGATTTCACATTCAGTTGAGATTCACCTCGGTCAGCTACAGTATGACCTCGACCGAGGTGATTTCGACGAGCGTTTCGACCGAGGCGAATATCCTGACGCGGCGAAGATATATTTTATTTGGCTGAGATCTTTTAATTATGGAAAGAAGATTCTATATTTTTGGGCTGGATTTCTGGAAGGAAGATAAGATATTCAGCTGATTTATTTGGATATATTTTATGGGAAAATATATTTTTAAGATATTTTATCTTTGGAAGAGAATTTTCCTATAAAAAAGGGTCCAATTTTCCACAAATTAGAGCAGGCTTACATGCTTGGAGCATCCAGCAATTGAGGGATTTTCTGGAGTTTTGAAGGAAGGAAGGTTGAAGGAAAGAAGTTCATAGCTTTGTGATAGCTTTTGAAGGAGTTTGTAAGATTTTCTTAGATTCCTTTTGGTTTGATTGTCTTGATTGGATTTGTGATCCAAGGAACGCAGATTTGTTTGATATTTAATTAAGTTATTAAACCATTATTCTTAAGGTTTTTGTGTTCAAAATATTCATTCCTTTCTTATATATTTGATTATTGCTTCCATGATGATGAGTGGCTAATTTCCTTGTGCGATTCTAGGGTGATTGGCTGAAGGTTGTGGGAAAGACAATGATAGAATAATCTTAATCCTAGTAGGACCTTGAAAGCTCGAGCCTTTAACCTTAACCCTAGGCACCTCGCTCAGTCGATGAACATCTCGGGTGGGGTGGAATTTGTCTGACTGAGGTGACCTATTCTGATCCGAAACTGAGAGTTAAGTAGTTTGCCAAATCTTATTCTTATTACACCTTTCCTGGTTCAATGCAAGCTTAGGATGAGACTTACCCGGTGATTCCTTTGCTTGTTTACCTAAGATCATAAGCGATAGGTAATAAAGGTTTATCCTTTATTGGGGTTTGAGTGTTCCTTCATCCCATCTTTGTGAGTTAGCTTGAGACTTACCCGGTAAAGGTTGATTCTATTCCCTTAGGTGGTGTGTTGGTTTGAGGTTATAGTTCCTTCCCTTAATTCCTTGAGACTTACCCAGTAATAGGAGTTTTGGTTTGGGATAGCGAGTAGTGAGACTTACCCGGTAATCTATTCCACTTTAGAAACACCTTCCCTTTGCAAAATCTCAGCTTTGTCTGCCTGTCTTTAGATCTTGAGTTGGAACCACAACTAGATGCCTTAATCCCTAGAATTTGCATATTTCCTTTAATTGACTATATTATCATCTTTAATTGCTTTAATCATTTTCGTGGTTATTAGTTGCATTGCGTACCTATTCTTGCTTTGTTTCACCTAAGTCCTTGAGATCGACACCCCGGAATTCTTGCTTATATTACAATTGACCCGTACACTGCGGGTTCGCATCCTTGTTTTAAGCATATTTCTTGGGATATAAATTTAAAGCTTGCACACACCATTTGCAGCGAACAAAGGACCCCTTAGAAAGCCTTTTGTAGTGATTTGGGGAAAAAGAACTTACAAATTCAAAGAGTTTGATCAAACAGTAGTTCGCCTCGGTCCAGTCGATTGTGCCTCGGTAAAGGTATTCTTGAGGCAACCGAGGTGTTCTTCATCCAGAAACATTAGTAGCACATCTCATCGCTAGTTGGTCTTGAGAGACAGACCTAGTAGTTCCCACCAGTCTTCTCCTTCTTCTGCTTCACAGTATTCGATTCCGGTGATCCACGAGCGTCACCAAAGAGACTATGATCGCATTTGCAGGCGCCCGATCGTTGCCCCGCGTTTTCTTGACATTTTTGCCTTCGAGTGCCTCCATGTGGCGGAGGACTTAAGGAAGATGATCTCCATGGTTGGGATGGAGGAGTTCATGGATGTGAGAGCACCGGCTTATTTGGAGCCGACTATGGAGAATGTGAGCTCGGTGAAA
The DNA here is from genome assembly GCA_033239045.1 of Fagopyrum esculentum. Lineage (NCBI taxonomy): Eukaryota > Viridiplantae > Streptophyta > Magnoliopsida > Caryophyllales > Polygonaceae > Fagopyrum > Fagopyrum esculentum. The sequence goes on from BSUD01000007.1 coordinate 23,522,651, forward strand.
TACGTGTCGGAGCGTCAGGGGATCAAGTACCGGTTGCTGAACCGGAATTATGTAGTACCCATGGATCAGTTCAGGGAGATTTTCGGCTTCCCTACTCCGACAGTTTCTGACTTTCCTTCTCGAGGTGTAGCTCGAGATTTTTGGGGCGAGATAGCCCATGTGACAGAGTATAGTGACAGGTGGAGGCCCGGAGATTCCCGGGAGCGCATCATATTCCATCTTGATTTCCGCCTAACTCACAGGATTTTTAGTGAGACTCTTCTGGCGCGTACTGTTCGCTCGAAAGTGTGCGTCACAAATCCTAAATATATATCTAGAACTTATGCAAAAGTGAACCCGTAGTGTACGGATCGGTGTAGTAAGGCAAGAAATTCCAAAGTCGAACTCAGGTATTTGGTGAGAATAAATTCAATTCAGAAGTAATCGAGCAATAAAATAGAAGCTTTGCAATATATTGGGGAAAAGAGCAACCCTAAAGATCCAAGTATCCAATTGTGGCAATCGATTAAAGATTTTATTTAGATGTAAGGACAGAGTCTGGATTGCAAAGGTAAACTAATGTAAGATTATGTACGGAGAAGTTCCAAAACCCTATATGTCTCACCTAAGGACTCTCTTTATAAAGGTTGTTGAGGTTGTAGTATAGAAAGGATCGAAGGATAAGAATTACTCTCAAATACCCAAGCCCAAACCCAAGGGATCAAAGACAAGCCAAAACGGTTAAGGTTGTGACACTCGTAACCGAAATAGAGGATGTTGAGTCTCACTACTACCTTGGAAAGGCAAGCCAAGGCTAGGTTAAGGCAAATCTCTTAACTTTGGATTAAAGCAAAAGCAAAAACCATGGCCGTGGAACTCAAGAACAGACCGTGGTTTTGGGTTGTCGACGAGATTCTCACAACTCTCATGGTCCAATTTGTTTTGATTCAATCTATCATCATCTAAGCCACAACTATCAACCCTTCACCTTAGAATTGCTAAAGGGTTTTAGCCAATAACCATCATTATCAATTCAATAATCAAATATGAAAGAAGGAAAAAGTAAAACCTCAAAAACTCAATATTTATCAAATTGCAAATCTCGAATCCAACAACAAGTGTATGTTTGAAGAATGCAAGAAAGAGTAAATAGAAATCCTCAAAGTAATCTTGAGAACCAACGAAGAACGAGATGTCAATCCGTCTCCGAATGTAAACCCTAAGATGATCTCGAAAGCACACAATCTCCAAATGCGTTCTTCTCGGGATCTTCCCTAACCCTGGATGTTAGCCGTCAATGTGCGGTCCAATACGAGGGTTATTGCAAAACCTATGCGACTCCCCTGTTTTCTCCTTTCTTCAGCCTTTTTATAGAGAAAAATAGGGTTACGAGAAAAGCCCGATAACTATTGCTGACGTGGCAAAAGTGACACGTGGCAACGTGGAACAAATCACAGTCAAGTACATATTTCCACGGCCATGGTTTTGGCCGTGAAACCTCCTGGTGCTCTTCAACGCCACTTTCCACCATCTAGATGGTGAAACCACGGTCGTGGAATGTCTCAATAGGCCGTAGAAGATCAAATTCCTTCATGAAAGCTTCCTTTTCGTCAATCTCTCTAATCATGCTCCTTCCTTAGCTTCTCTAAGGCATCCTCTTGACATCTAGCATGATCAAATACTCCTATCTCTTCATATATGCTTCAATTCAAGTCCTTATTCACCTAAAAACATAATAAAGGCTTGCGTAGATCTCTATCTAGACAAAGTAGATGAATGTGCTCACAAATGCTTGAAACTCATATCCATGTACACAAGAGAAAGGAAAAACCAACCAAACAAGTGTCTAAAATATAGTCATATTTCATGCTATCAAAATACCCCATACTTGTCACTTGCTTTTCCCCAAGCAAGGTTTTCAAAAGCTTAGAACACATGATAGAATGAAATATGAATGCAAAATCAAAACAAAACAATCTTTTTGGTAATGTGCTTTTAATCTATAGATCATCCTCAAATCTTTCTTCATGTTACCTTGAATACATTCATATACATGAATCAAAATATGTAAAGCAAAGGAAACATCATAAATTGCATAAACTTCAAGACAAACATCATAACCTTCAAGCAATGTCAAAATCAATCATGTGGAACTCAAATTTAGATCACCAAGTCAAACAACATTCTCATGATCTCAAGGGCTTTCAAATAAGGTCAGGAATGCGGAAAGGTGGGTAACTTGTAAGGGAATGTGATGCAAAAATCCAGGAAAAAGGAACAACACAAAATCTTTTCTTTTTACCAACTTAGAGCTTTGCTCTTTACTTTTTGCACATAATTTTTCAACTTTACTTTTGGAAATATGGACAGCGGTGCACAAAAACCAAAGCGTAGGAGATTGGCGTTTCTCAATTTCGAGATGCCTCAAACCCTTGATGCACATACCATAATCCGTTAGAAATATCGATCAATACGACTTTGGCAAGACACAAACACCCGGCTATGTGAATGGTGCCGAGTTACTCATCATCATGATTGACTTCCCCAAACCTCTTTTCTATGCTTTGAATTCAAACAATTTCTTTTCATGGCCCTCCCACATCAAACATGCCAAATTGACATCTTCCTAGTTCCCGGATAAGGTAAAGGAGGCAAATATTTTCATTGAGGGGCTAAATGATTAAAGAAAGAAGCAAGAAAATCGAAGTGCCTTGATCATTTCATAAAGAAGCATAAGAACTTATATTGTGATTTCAACCTTCATTCCTCAATATGATTTAGATAAAACTTTCACGTTATGAAACTTGCAAGAAAGATTAAACAACATACTCAATTTCATTCACAATTCACAAATCAATCCAAGCATACAAATGTCATCAAAAATCCATTCCACAAGTAGATTCATCATAGAAATCATCTCTAATCGTAGAAGCACAAAATTTTTCAAATTTTTTTATGGGTTTTTTCAAAGTTTTTTCATGCCATGCAATAATGAAACGTGTGACAATGAAAAGAAACATGCAAGTGTTCATGGAAATAAACAAAGCAAATGTATCGAGTTATTACAAACGAGAGTCACACCCCACCCCATACTTAACTTACACATTGTCCTCAATGTTTAGGCAAAATAAAGAAAAGAAAAGAAAAGAAAAGAAAAACTCACTAATGGAGGTGGAGTAGCTCAAAATGGACGATCATCTCATCACTACGGAGGAGGCGGTGGAGGATAAGGGAAGAAGTTGGGGTCGAATGGACGCCCAAATTGCTGACGGTAGATATCTCGGAGGATCCTTACGTTCTCTCGCCTTTCCACATCATGCTCCTGCCGGTAGATCTCTAGATCTCCTACTCTCTAGAAGAGGTAACTCGCCCACGCCGGCTGCTGTCCATACCATGCGGGAGGGTGCTGTAACCACTCCGGCGGCTGCTGCTGAATAGGTGTGGGTGTAACTGGCGGGTGATCGTACCAAGGAGGTGGAGCTCCCATCCAAGATGGCTGTTGTACATACCAAGAAGACGGGGCATCCATCCAAGTCGGGCGCTCGCTGACGCTAGCTCGGCGAGAAGAAGAAGAACTAGAAGGTCTCGACTAGTGGGGAGATCTCCTAGATGGCTCCAGAAAGTCTGCCAGCTGATCCGGGAATGATCCAAAGTCCTACTCGTCTCGTCCTGCATCCGGATAGTCACCTCCTCCCATCTCCTGATCCTCGTCATCTGCAACTGCAATGGGAACCTCATCGTGAGCATATGGAGGAGCTACCAACCTGTTAGCATGCATAGAAACAAAATTCTGCTTCTAGTTATAGCATCCCAGCATGAGAGAGTACTCTGGAAGCCATGGAATGCCTCTACAACCTCTCTCCTCCCATGGCATGGTTGCGGTGGGTGGACCACGGTGGCGAGAAACGATAATGCTCCTAGTCATAAGTCCATTGAGACCCAAAGGTCTCGCAGCTATCCTCGTACAAGCGGAATAGTCAAGGTCCAGCTGGTTGGCGATGTGTGTCACCATACGTCCATATCCAATGTTCCCGGCTGATTTGTTCTTCACCTTACAAAGTGTGGAAGCAAGCAAAATAGCACAATCTGCAGGGTTGCCGGTAAGCATGCTATAGAGAATGAAGAGCTCATCGGCTTTGATCTTTTAGGGTGTTTCGGTTCTAGGGAAGAGGCATTCCGAGAGGATCCTATGGGCTATCTTGAGAGCCAAATGGTAGATAAGCTTGGCTTTAGAGTCGGCCGGTTGCCAATGATCCTCCGAAGTGTAAATCATAGCTATCTCCTTCCAAAAATCCTTAGCCTTCACTCGTCTAGGAAACGTTCCATTGAACGTCTCATAAAAACCAAACAATGTCCCAAACTGCACTATGGAGAACTCAAAGTTGCGCTTCATCAACCTAAAAGACACCGTTCGGTTAACGGCGCTATGCTCGAAGGAAGTGATGAACTCCCTTGTTATCTCCTCATAAGCATCCTCCCTAATGGAGGAGAATATGATCAAGCCATCCCTATCCAACAACCATGTCAAATCCTCAACTACATTGAGCTCTTGAAGCTCCTCCAACACAATGTACCTAGGTCCTATCACATCTCTTTTAGAAATTTTATCCACGGCTCTAGTGTAATCCTTATGGATTGTAGGGATTCTAGGAGGTGGAGGTGATGGTGGTTCAATGGGAGAGTGTTGGGAAGAAGACCTAACACCTTTTTGTTTCTTAGCCCTATTAGATCTCCTCGTTCCAAACATTTTTTCCACAAAACAGAGAACACCACGGTCTGTTCTTCAATTTCCACGGCCGTGGAACTGTAGGGCGCCTGTGGAATTTATCCGTTCTCTCAATATCTCAGCAAATGCATATCAAACTCAACAATCACATCCCTAAACTACTTCTAAATCCAAATTCGTCCAATTCTCCTATAATCTTGCAAGAAAAACGAACCAAATAAACCAAGAAGAGAAAGAGATAAAACCTAGGTTTTGGATTTGAAAAAATACAACCCTTCCCCAATGTTGATTATTTGGATCTTGTAGAGGATTTGATTTTCTCCATTTTTAGTGGAATAATCGATCGAATCGGTCTCCGGATGAGGAATCACTAGGAAGGGGGTTTTCGGCGTTCTTAGTTGTAATTCTGGGCGTGGATTTGAAGAAGAGTGTGTTTTTGTGAAGGAATGGGAAATATATAGTGGCCGTAAAATTTTTGAAAACTACGGCCAGTCGGGGTGTTCCACGGCCGTGGTTTTGACCGTGGAATCCTCTGATTTGTGCAAAAACTCCAAGTTTCGTCAATCTTCCGGCTTTTCTTCCGTTCCCTTCCTCATTCCTTATCCCTACATCCAAAAACATAATATACCGGAAGGTATCGAGGGGGAAACAAAAAAACAACTAAACTAAACTAATCTAAGAAAAAAAGAATGAAAAACGAAAATGCAATACCTTGGATTGCCTCCCAAGAAGCGCTTTGTTTTGGGTACGTAGCTAGACCGTTCCTGAGTTTATGTGAGGACGATCGGAGCGATTTCCACAAGTTGAAGCTCCGGTGAGTAATTCTTTAGTCGTTGACCATTCACCTTAAAACTTCTGCACTTGTCACCACATACTTCAACTGCGCCATGGGGAAAAACATGTTTAATTAAATAAGGTCCAGTCCAACGAGACTTAAGCTTACCTAGAAAGAGTCAAAATCTTGAATTGAAGAGAGAACTTGATCTCATTCTTTGAGGTTCTTTGGAATGATATGCTTATCATGCCAACGCTTCGCCCTTTCTTTGTAAATCTTGGCGTTCTCATAGGCGTTCAAGCGGAGTTCTTCTACCTCGTTGAGGTCTAAGAGGCGCTTCTCGCCCGCTTCCTTCATGCTGAAGTTCAACCACTTCACAGCCCAATATGCCTTGTGTTCTTGCTCTACCGGGAGATGACAAGGCTTCCCATACACAAGGTTGTATGGTGTTGTGCCGATGAGAGTCTTGTATGCTATCCTGTACGCCCATAGCACATCATCTAACTTTAGTGACCAATCCTTCCTTGTCTTTGACACCGTCTTCTCAAGGATTCCTTTGATCTCCCTATTCGAAATCTCCACTTGTCCACTTGTTTGCGGATGGTAAGGAGTGGCGATCCTGTGAGTCACCTTATACTTAGTAGTAGAGCTTCGAATCGTCGGGCTATGAAGTGTGAACCTCTGTCAGTAATGATGGTTCGTGGTATCCCAAACCTTCGGAAAATAGTTCTATTAAAGAACTTGACAACAAGCATAACATCATTAGTTGGAGAGGCAATAGCTTCAACCCATCTCAAAACATAATCTACAGCGAGAAGTATGTATTGGTGTCCACAAGATGATGGGAATGGTCCCATGAAATCGACTCCCCAAACGTCAAAGATTTCTACCTCCTGAATGTTGTTGAGAGGCATCTCATTTCGCCTAGAGATATTTCCTGTTCTTTGACAAGCATTGCAACAAAAAACAAAGGTTTGCACATCCTTAAATAAAGTAGGCCAAAAGAATCCGGATTGCAATACCTTAGTGCTAGTTTTATGGGAACTAGCGTGTCCTCCACAAGGAAGTGAATGACAATAACGAATGACACTTTGCATTTCGTCTTCCGGCACACATCTCCTAATGATGCCGTCCGGACCTCTCTTGAAGAGTAGAGACTCATTCCAATAGTATTGGCGGACATCCCTAAAGAACTTCTTTCTTTGTGCGTAGGATAATCCGAGAGGTATTTCCTGACAAACCAAGTAATTTACAAAATCAGTAAACCAAGGTTCGTTACCTCTAGAGATCTTGTCGATACACTCCTCAATTATGTGTAGGTGTTCGACCGGGAAGGAGTCATCTATGGGTAGATCGTCGCCTTCGGAGTGTGGTAGACGACTTAAGTGATCCGCAACAGAATTTTCCGAGCCCTTTGATAGCATGAATTATAGTCTAGTTTTTGGGGTTTGTTTGGACGTTTTATCTTTCATAATCTGCATGTTTGTATGTACATTATGTGATTTTACTACCATTTCATCTACCTTTGCGAGAATCGAGGTCTACACCTAGTTTCGTTGTAATTGCAGGCAATATGGTACGTTTTGCATCAAAAAGGATCAGAAAGGAGTCATGAGTCATTTGGAGCTACATCCAGGGAGCATAGCCATGGATTGAAGATTCACTTTGGAGCAGATTCGAGAGATTTCACATTCTGTCGTGAGTCACCTCGGTTGACCATTGATTCACCTCGACCGAGGTGATCCAGAGACGCCGACTCGACCGAGGCGAACACCTAGGACGCGGCGAGAATATTTTATTCTTGGAAGAGATCTTTTAAATTTGGAAAGTGATCTTATATTTTTGGGCTTGGCTTCTGGAAGGAAGGAGATATGCAGAATATATATATTTTACCTATATTTATGGGATAATATCTTCTTAAGATTTATTATCTTTGGAGGTTTATTTTTCCTATAAAAAGGGTTGGATTTCCACAATTCCGACATCACGCTATACCGTCGATCAGGGTTTACACACGCAGCAGCCGCAGCATACTCCAATTTGGGAGTTTTCGAAGAACCTTTTTGAAGGTTGAAGGAAGATTGAAGTCTATAGCTTTTATAGCTTTATTGAAGGGTTTTGTAAGATTGTCTTCAATTCCCTCCATTGTTGTCTTGTCTTGTTGGATTATTATCCAAGGAACGCTTTGTTGTGATATTTGATTCATTTATTGAAGTCTTTTCATTAAATTCTTCTTTGTTCAAATATTCACCTTCTTCCCATATATTTTAATGCTTTCATTATGATGATGAGTGGCTAATTTCCTTGTGTGATTCTAGGGTGATTGGCTGAAGGTTGTGGGAAAAACAATGATAGAATAATCTTAGATTCCAGTAGGATCCTGAAAGTTCGAGTCTTTAACCTTAACCCTAAGCATCTCGTTCGGTTGATGAACATCTCGGCCGGGGTGGAATTCTTCTGACCGAGGTGACTTATCCGACCTAAAACAGAAAGTTAAGTGTTAGAGTTTGCTAAATCCTATTCTTATTACACCTTCCTGGTTCAATGCAAGCTTAGGATGAGACTTACCCGGTAATTCCTTAGTTTGTTTACCAACGATCATAAGTGTAGGTAATAAAGGTTTATCCTTTATTGGGGTTTGAGTGTGCTTCCATCCCATCTTTGTGAGTTAGCCTGAGACTTACCCGGTAAAGGTTGATTTTATTCCCTTAGATGATGTGTTAGTTTGAGGTTATAGTTCTTTATCTTGATTCCTTGAGACTTACCCGGTAATAGGAGTTACGGTTTAGGATTAGTGTGTAGTGAGACTTACCCGGTGATCTACTCCACTTTAGTAACACCTTCCCCACGCAAAAATCTCAGCTTTGTCCGCTTATCTATAGATCTTGAGTTGGAACCACAACTTGATGCTTTAATCCCTAGAATTGCATGTTTGCTTAATTGACTTCTTATTCATCTTTGATTGTGTTAAATTGCTCTTGTGGTTAGTATTGACATTAGCATACCGTATTGACTCTGTTTCACCGAGTCCCTGTGATCGACCCCTGGAATTTTCTTGCTTTTACTACGATTGACCCGTACACTGCGGGTTCGCATCCTTGTTTTAAGCTTAAGTCCAGGGTTATAAATTTAAAGCTTGCACACACCGTTTGGAGCGAACAAGTTTTTGGCGCCGTTGCCGGGGACTTGGTCTAGACCGAGCCGGTACGGTTTGCTCTTGGGGCGCTTGCCCCGTTTCATCTAACCACTCTACTTGAGTGACGATCTTTGCAGGTTCTTTCTTAGGTACATGCGAAGAACCCGCGCTGGGAAGGAAATCGTTCCTTACGATCCCGAACCAGAAAAGACATACAAGCGACGCTTAAGAGAAGCGAAGATGGCCCAACAAGACGATCACGATCTTGCGGCCCAATTGAGAGAGACGCAGGAGCTGCTACGTCTCAGTAAAGAAGAGCTAAGGCAAGAGAAAGAAGAGAATCGTGCCAGGACTGCAGCAATCGAAGCTGAGATTGCAGCCATACGAGATCAGATTCTACTTCGACCGAGGGAAGATCCTCCTGTTGATCCTCGACCGATGCAGAATCCAGTAGTAGATCCTCGACCGAGGCAGATTCCAGTACCTGACGCCCCGGCCGATGTACTCCCACTTCGGATGCCAGTCCGAGATGTTCTTCTTGCAGGAATCCCGCAAACCCTAGGTCAAAGGATGGACCCTAATCAACAGCTGAGGCGTCCAGGGGTGAACCTAGGAGATCCAGCGGATCATGACTACGAACTTCGACCACAAGTTCTATCTATGATTCGCCAATGTCAATTCGGAGGGCTAGAGAAGGAGTCGCCGCATCAACATCTTCAAAACTACGAGATCTTGATGGAGACCTTGCGACCTTCCAGAATTGAAAATAACAACTACAAGCTAAGACCTTTTTACTTTTCTTTAAAAGATAGAGCTCTTACTTGGTATCAATCTCTTCCTCCAGGAAAAATTAGCACATGGGAGGAGATGACTACGGAATTCTTAACCAAATTCTTTCCCCCCTCAAAGACCGCTGAAATGAGAGGGAAGATCAATGCTTTCATCATGAAGGACAAGGAAAGCTTGTCCAAATCTTGGGAGCGGTTCAAGGATATCCTTTTGGATTGCCCACATCATGAGATTCCAAAGATCGAGTTGTTGGAGATCTACTTCAAAGGGCTGGACGGAAGCACCCAGTTCAATCTCCAACTACTCTCCGCCGGTACCTTCATGGACATGGCGATTGATGATGCATGGGACTTCATTGAGAAGCAAGCCTTGCACATGGAGAAGTATACCCACCAAGGAGCCGAAGGTGGAGTAAAAAGAGTCAACTTTCAAGAGACTCAACCCAACAACAATCAACTCACATCATTGAAGAATGACGTGAAGCAATTGAAGGAGCTCTTGATGGCTCAAACTAAGAAGGAAGAGCAAGGGCAAAGGAACAACAACAACAACAATAACGGGTACCGTAACAACAACAACGGACCCCGAAACAACAACTACAACAACAACAATAGAGGATCCAATAGCAACAACTGGAGGGCGAATAATCAAAACCACGGTAACAATTATTCAAACTCCAACTCTAATGATTCCTCTAATCCTTTCCTCTCTTCTCCTTCTTCTTCTTCTACTCCATTGAAAAGCCAAGGGCAAGGATCAAGTTCGTCTCAACCAGAAAAGAAAGACGCAGTTCTGGAAGCAATCTTGATCAAGCTTAACGCTATGGAGAATTCTATGACTTCATTTTCAAGGGCCCAAAAGTCCCTTGAACAACAACTTGCTAATAGGGCGAATGAAGCGCCAAGAGATCCAGGGAAGCTTCCAGCAAAGACGGAAACTAACCCTAAGGGCCAGTGCATGGCCATAACGACGAGGAGTGGACTCAAAACTGCTGATCCAGTACCTCGCTCGACGCAGACCACCTCGGTCCAGATCCACTCGAAGAACACCTCGACCGAGATACCAACCGAGGCGGAGCAACAGAAAGTGGGAGGAACGACAGAAACTTATGTTCCACCTCCTGCATATAAGCCACCACTTCCATTCCCTCAATCCAGAGCCAGAGCACATCTAGACAAGCACTTCGGTAAGTTTCTTGACTTGATGAATAAGCTACATATTAATATTCCTTTCCTTGATGCTATTTTAGGTATGCCCGCCTATGGGAAGTTCTTAAAAGAGATCTTATCAAGGAAGAGGAAGCTGGAGGATGTTGGTGAAGTTAGGATGACGTCTAAGTCTTCGGAGCTAATCAAAATCATGAAGGAGAAGATGCCACCTAAATTGAGAGATCCCGGCTCATTTTGCATTCCCATTCAAGTTGGGGATGTCGCTTGTGAAGCCCTTTGTGATCTAGGAGCCAGCGTGAGCATCATCCCGCTGGAGCTATGCACTAAGATCGGTCTTGGAGAGCCCAAGCCGGTCAAGATTCGACTTTACATGGCGGATCGCTCCATCACCCATCCCGTGGGCATTTTGGAAGACGTTCCGGTCAAGTTAGGTAACTTCTATCTACCTATAGATTTTGTCGTACTTGACATTCCCGCAGATTATCCTGTTCCTATCATTCTCGGGAGGCCATTTCTAGCAACTTCGGGTTGCAACGTGGATTGCAAGAACGCCAAGTTGAAATTCAACGTTGGTGGCGATGAGGTGGAGTTCGCACTACTTGCAGCCATGAAAGGGGAGCAACTTACTGATGATATCTTCAACATCTACGATGAAGAAGAATCAAGGGAATTGGTGAGCTCTATCCTTATTAACGACCCACTCGAAAGAGTTATTAGCTTCAGTTTAATGGAGGAAGGTATAGATGCTTCTTGTGATGCAGATATACGGAGCTTGAAGGCACTGGAAGAGGATCCAGGAGCTAAAACTGAGAAGCTAGTCCAGGAGACGAAGATCTCCAGTCTCGGTTCCAGTACCAGTACCTCGACCGAGGCACTTTCTGGACAGAGCGAGGCGTCTGAAGAACACCTCGGTCAACGCCTTTGCGCCTCGACCGAGGTCGACAGCGAGACGATGTCAACTGAGATTGCCGAGAATAACAATTTTCTTACTCCTTTCTCTGACATTCACCCACTGTTGGCGGACCATTCCCTCCACCAACTATCTGATAATAGAGGTCCTTGGTATGCTGATATTGTGAATTATCTTGTTTGCCAGGAAATACCACCCGGATTGACGTACTCTCAAAAGAAGAGATTCTTCAAGGAAGTGCGACATTACTACTGGGATGAGCCGCTGCTGTTCAAGCGCGGACCGGATGGGATGCTTCGAAGGTGCATTCCGGAGGATGAAGTTAATAGCGTCATAAAGCATTGTCATTCACTTCCTTGTGGGGGGCATGCTAGCACCGATAAAACATGCGCTAAGGTATTACGTTCCGGTTTCTTTTGGCCTACATTATTTAAGGACGTACAATCTTTTGTTGTTTCTTGTGATGCATGCCAAAGAACAGGGAACTTATCAAGGAGGAACGAGATGCCACTTAATAACATCCAAGAAGTGGAAATCTTTGATGTATGGGGGATTGACTTCATGGGACCTTTCCCATCCTCCGGAGGAAACCTCTACATTCTCCTTGCAGTTGATTACGTCTCTAGATGGGTTGAAGCCATTGCTTCTCCCACTAACGACGCCAAGGTGGTTGTGAAGTTCTTGAATAGAACCATCTTTCCACGATTTGGAACTCCACGCATCATCATTAGCGATGGAGGGACGCATTTCATCAACCGGAAGTTTAAAGCACTTCTATCAAAGTATGGGGTAACCCACAAGGTATCAACCGCTTATCACCCTAACACTAGTGGACAGGTCGAGATCTCGAATAGAGAAATCAAAGCAATTTTGGAGAAGACCGTCTCTAGAACGAGGAAGGATTGGTCCATGAAATTGGACGATGCTCTTTGGGCATACAGGACCGCATTCAAGACTCCCATAGGTACCACCCCTTATAATTTGGTATATGGGAAGTCTTGCCATTTACCCATTGAATTGGAGCACAAGGCGTATTGGGCTATCAAATGGTTGAACTTTGACATCAAGGAGGCTGGTGAGAAGCGACTATTGGAACTTAACGAGCTGGAGGAGCTGCGTTTGAACACTTAAGAGAATGCCAAAATCTACAAGGAAAGGACAAAGAGATGGCATGACAAGCGTATCATTCCAAAGGAGCTTAACGAAGGAGACTTAGTTCTACTCTTCAACTCCCGCCTCCGTCTTTTTCCAGGTAAGTTGAAATCTAGATGGACCGGACCTTATGTTGTGAAACATGTTTTCCCTCATGGTGCAGTTGAGATATGGGGCGAAACTAGCGGAAGCTTCAAGGTCAACGGTCATAGACTTAAGAAGTACCAGCCGGAAACGCCGGTTGAGGAGGTTGCACCGATATACCTCGTTTGAGACGCATCATGGTCCAGCTAGCGACCTTAAATCAAGCGCTTCTTGGGAGGCAACCCAAGGTATTGCTTTCTTTTCCCGTTTTCTAGCCTAGCTTAGATAGCTTTTGTTTTTGCTTTGCTTTGCTTTGTTTTTGGCGTTCTGGACAGACAACAGGAAGGAGCACATCTGGAAGGACAGAAGTTCGAGATTCTGAGAAGACAGAAGCACCTCGGTCACTGTCAGAGCACCTCGACCGAGTTGATTCTTGAAGCAACCGAGGCGACTAGGGTTTCTGCAGAACCGCCTCGGTCCATACCACCTCGGTCCAGTCGAGACCATCTCGACCGAGGTGACAACAGATCTAGTAAAAGTATAAAAGGGGGAAAAATTACTTTTCACATTTTTTTATCCTCCTCGACCGCGGCGAACAGAAGCACCTCGCTCACCTCGTTTCTTGCTCGTTTTCGACAATTTCTGCTTCCAAACCGAGATTGAAGGATAGAGAAGTCGATTGCAACTACAGATCTGCAAGAAATTTGAGCGTTTCGACCGGAACGAGGTAAAAACGTTCGAAAACCTAAACTCGTTCGTCTACTGAAATTTGGGCTTTGGTTGCCCTTGATTCTGTTGAGGAAACCTTTAAGTACCCCTTAGGAAGCATCGGTAGTGATTTTTGGGGGAAAAGAACTGAAATTCAGAGAGTTGAAATCGCACTGCCTTCGCCTCGGTCCAGTCGACCTGCACCTCGGTCGAGGTGATTCTTGGAGTTTGTCAGTCGACCGAGGTAGTCTGACAGTGTTGTTTAAAGATGAGTTCAGATCGTCGTTTAGCTCTTAGAGATAGATCCTCCCCTTCCCTTTCTCCTTCCTCATCCCGTCCCTACCGCCCGGTTATCCACGAGAGATGCCGGGTAGACTATGAGAGGATAGCTGGCCGTCCAGTCATCGCACCACGATTTCTGGATGTGTCAGCTTTTGACTGCCTAGGGTTAGATGCTGACCTTAGGAGGATGATAGCTACTGTCGGGCTGGATCAGTTTACTGAGATCCGAGCCCCAGCCTACCTAGAGCCGACACTCGAGTTTGTTAGCTCCTTCTCCTACCTCCCCACAGACCGTTCTTTGAAGTACCGGTTGATGAACCGGAACTTCATAGTTCCTTTAGAGATATGGAGAGAGATTTTTGGCTTCCCTGACCCCACAGCTGTAGACTTCCCCTCCCGATCCGTAGCTAGGGAGTTCTGGGGACAGATCGCCCACATTACTGAGCACGCAGACAGATGGCGCCCTGGAGATTCCAGGGAGAAGGTCATCTTTCACCCGGCTTTTAGACTAGCCCACAGGATTTTCAGCGAGACGCTTCTGGCGCGTACTGAGACGCCCCAGAAGGTCCGACAGGGAGAGCTCTTTTCGCTTTACTGCATGGTTACAGGAGGTTTCCCAGACTTTGGCTTGCTCTTGGCAGAGGATCTGCACAAGATCAAGGCCAAGGCGAAGGGAGACATATGCTGCGGAGGTCTAGTCACCCACATCGCTACCTACCACGGGATGGACCTCAGCGTTTGCACGTTGGCGGCGGCTCCGAAGCCGCTAGGATTACAGGAGATGATCACACGGAGGATTCTAGTTCCCCGTGGTTTGACCACTCCATACGTCGCCATGCCTTGGGAGCGGACTGCACCTCAGGGGATCCGCTGGTCTGTGCAGTTCACAGTCTTTGATCCACACTACTGGCAGACAGCATGGGATACACTGATAGAGGATCACAGAGAGGCAGCAGCTGCCCCTGCTGCAGCTGAGGAGGAGGCTGAGGATGAGGATGACGACGATGATGAGATAGTGGATGAGAGAGGAGGCGGCGTCCCGATGGACACAGGGACAGATACAGCTGGGACGAGCGCGCCACCTATTATTGATTTGGATGATGATGAGGAGGACACTGAGCCGGCGCCAGCTGAGACTTCTCCGGTCAGACCTGCTAGACGCAGGAGGCGGGGAGTGAGAGATAGAGCTGCACACCGACGGATCGATAACCTGACGGATCAGGTTATCGACTCATATGCTGCACTTTCGCTGGATATCCGCGAGATGCAGGAGCGTCAGCATCATCAGCACATGATGGCTCAGCTACAGCTTGAGCGTATCATGGGCCATCCCTATGATCCGACTCAGTTCCCCTACATACCACCACCACCACCGGATCGAGACTACTGAGGAGCTGCAGGGTTTTATTATTATATTTTTATGCAGTTCGGCTTTTATCCGGTGAGTTTTCTTGTTTAGACTTTTATTATACCCATTGGGACAGTGTGTCTCAAGTATGGGGTGTTTGTTATTTGACTATGTGGCTACCTTTGATGTATTCGACACTTTTGATGTATTTTATTTATCGGATATTTTCATATTTATGCTTCATTTGCCTTTATATGATTATCTAATATTACATGCATACCTACAGATTATTTGATTGAGAAAAACGTCGAAACCAAACCGAAAAAATAAAAAAAATTGGTTTTAAAAAAAAATTTTTTTTTTGACCTCGACCGGGGAGATTCTGGCGAAACGAGGTGTTTCACCTCGGTTGAACCAAGAACATCTCGACCGAGGTGACGTAACAGAAAGTTTTCGAAAACGATTTTGTGTTACTTATCTGGATATGATCTCAGTGAAGATTTTGTTTACCTACTGGTTTTAAATTCTTTATGTGTTTGAAAGGTTTTATAATATGTTTAAGTTGCTAAATGCTTTGTTTGAAATTATTGGCATGTTTAATACTTTGTTTTTATCCAAATTATGTTGAATTTGAAGGTTGACACCGCAGGATAAGTTCTCTCACTTTCTTCTTGGAAAGACCAAGGCAATTCATTCTCTTCTTCTTCTTCTTCTTGATCATGCTTAGCCCCTCATATACATTTTGCCTCCCTTTACCTATCCGGGAATTTGGAAGCAAGCAAGTGGTGAAAGCAAGTTAAAGTTGAAGAGTGGGCTGGAAGTGAAGTGTTAGAAAGCAATAATAGGTTTGGGGAAGTCAATCATGAAGATGAGTAACTCGGCACCATTCACATAGCCGGGTGTTTGTGTCTTGCCAAAGTCGGATTGAGCGATATTCCTAACGGGTCATGGTATGTGCATCAAGGGTTTGATGCATCTCGAGAAATTGATGATTGCAGATTTCCTAGGCTTCGGTTATTGTGCACCCATGTCCATGCATCCCAAAAAGTAAAGTAAAAAGAAAAAGTGTGAAATAAGCAAAGCTTATTGGTGGAAGATGTTGCAAGTTGAAGTGAAAGTGAAGTTCATCCTTTTCCCGGATTCTAGCACCACATTACCTTACATACATCCCTACCCTACACGTTTCTTGACCTTTTCTTTTGGGAAGCCCTTGAGACCTTGAGCTTGTTGATTGACTTAGCGGTTTAAATTGGATTATACATGATTAATTTTGATAATTATGATTTATTATGCATTCTATGATTTTATGCAAAGATGAACAACTTCTTATATTTATAAAATGTTTTGAGCATATTAAGTTTTTAATTCCAGGAAGTATTCTCTTAGAGTGATCTATGATAGTTGCACACCATAAAATATTTTTGAAAGACTTTTTCATTGATTTTCTTGACTTATAATCCATTCTATCTTGTCTTTTATATGAGGAACTTGCTTGGGGACAAGCAAGGGCTAAGTATGGGGTATTTTGATAGCATGAATTATAGTCTAGTTTTTGGGGTTTGTTTGGACGTTTTATCTTTCATAATCTGCATGTTTGTATGTACATTATGTGATTTTACTACCATTTCATCTACCTTTGCGAGAATCGAGGTCTACACCTAGTTTCGTTGTAATTGCAGGCAATATGGTACGTTTTGCATCAAAAAGGATCAGAAAGGAGTCATGAGTCATTTGGAGCTACATCTAGGGAGCATAGCCATGGATTGAAGATTCACTTTGGAGCAGATTCGAGAGATTTCACATTCTGTCGTGAGTCACCTCGGTTGACCATTGATTCACCTCGACCGAGGTGATCCAGAGACGCCGACTCGACCGAGGCGAACACCTAGGACGCGGCGAGAATATTTTATTCTTGGAAGAGATCTTTTAAATTTGGAAAGTGGTCTTATATTTTTGGGCTTGGCTTCTGGAAGGAAGGAGATATGCAGAATATATATATTTTACCTATATTTATGGGATAATATCTTCTTAAGATTTATTATCTTTGGAGGTTTATTTTTCCTATAAAAAGGGTTGGATTTCCACAATTCCGACATCACGCTATACCGTCGATCAGGGTTTACACACGCAGCAGCCGCAGCATACTCCAATTTGGGAGTTTTCGAAGAACCTTTTTGAAGGTTGAAGGAAGATTGAAGTCTATAGCTTTTATAGCTTTATTGAAGGGTTTTGTAAGATTGTCTTCAATTCCCTCCATTGTTGTCTTGTCTTGTTGGATTATTATTCAAGGAACGCTTTGTTGTGATATTTGATTCATTTATTGAAGTCTTTTCATTAAATTCTTCTTTGTTCAAATATTCACCTTCTTCCCATATATTTTAATACTTTCATTATGATGATGAGTGGCTAATTTCCTTGTGTGATTCTAGGGTGATTGGCTGAAGGTTGTGGGAAAAACAATGATAGAATAATCTTAGATTCCAGTAGGATCCTGAAAGTTCGAGTCTTTAACCTTAACCCTAAGCATCTCGTTCGGTTGATGAACATCTCGGCCGGGGTGGAATTCTTCTGACCGAGGTGACTTATCCGACCTAAAACAGAAAGTTAAGTGTTAGAGTTTGCTAAATCCTATTCTTATTACACCTTATTGGTTCAATGCAAGCTTAGGATGAGACTTACCCGGTAATTCCTTAGTTTGTTTACCAACGATCATAAGTGTAGGTAATAAAGGTTTATCCTTTATTGGGGTTTGAGTGTGCTTCCATCCCATCTTTGTGAGTTAGCCTGAGACTTACCCGGTAAAGGTTGATTCTATTCCCTTAGATGATGTGTTAGTTTGAGGTTATAGTTCTTTATCTTGATTCCTTGAGACTTACCCGGTAATAGGAGTTACGGTTTAGGATTAGTGTGTAGTGAGACTTACCCGGTGATCTACTCCACTTTAGTAACACCTTCCCCACGCAAAAATCTCAGCTTTGTCCGCTTATCTATAGATCTTGAGTTGGAACCACAACTTGATGCTTTAATCCCTAGAATTGCATGTTTGCTTAATTGACTTCTTATTCATCTTTGATTGTGTTAAATTGCTCTTGTGGTTAGTATTGACATTAGCATACCGTATTGACTCTGTTTCACCGAGTCCCTGTGATCGACCCCTGGAATTTTCTTGCTTTTACTACGATTGACCCGTACACTGCGGGTTCGCATCCTTGTTTTAAGCTTAAGTCTAGGGTTATAAATTTAAAGCTTGCACACACCGTTTGGAGCGAACACCCTTCTTGTCGCGGATCTCTAGATCGAATTCTTGAAGAAGAAGAATCCATCTAAATAGCCTCGGTTTTGCATCCTTCTTTGCGAGCAACTACCGTATTGCTGAATGGTCCGTGTATACAATCACCTTCGCTCATACAAGATAAAAACGAAACTTTTCAAATGGATATAAAACGGCTAAAAGTTCTTTTTCGGTTGTGGCGTAGTTGAGTTGCGCTTCATCTAGCGTCTTGCTAGCATAGTAAATGGCATGAGTGCGGCCTTCCTTCTTTTGTTCAAGCACTGCTCCAACAACTACGTCACTTGCATCACACATAACCTCGAACGGGAGATTCCAGTCCGGAGGTTTGATTATCGGGGCTGAGATGAGAGCTTCCCGAATCTTGTAGAAAGCATCTAAACATTCATACGAAAAATAAAAAACTACATCCTTCATCAATAGATTAATTACTTAGCGGTTTCGAAATTTTCGAAAAGTCTTTGATGAGTCTTCTATAAAACCCTGCATATCCTAGGAAACTTCTTATCCCCTTCACCGAAGATGGAGGAGGAAGCTTCTCTATCGACTCTATCTTAGCCTTGTCAACTTCGATCCCTCTATTAGAGATCAAATGTCCTAGCACAATGCCTTCCTTAACCATGAATTGACACTTTTCCCAATTTAGAACAAGGTTAGTGTCTTCGCATCTTTGCAAAACAAGAGAAATGATAGAAAGACAATTGTCACATGAGGAACCATAAACAGAAAAGTCATCCATAAAAACCTCCATGATTTCCTCAATATATTCCGAGAAGATGGCCATCAAGATAACAAAAATAGGAGTGTTTTTCTAACCTCCTATAAGCAAACGTACCCCACGGGCACGTGAATGTGGTCTTCTCTTGTTCATCCGGGTGAACCGGAATCTGAAACAAACCACTATAACCGTCAAAATAACAGAAATATGAGTGTTTTGTTAACCTCTCAAGCATTTGATCAATGAGTGGTAGTGGGAAGTGATCCTTCCGAGTTGCATTGTTCAGCTTGCGGTAGTCAATACACATCCTCCAACCTGTCACAGTTCTAGTCGTATTGAGTTCGTTGTTCTTGTTGGTCACAACGGTCATTCCTCCCTTCTTTGGAACAACTTGCACGTGGCTCACCCACTTGCTATCGGAGATAGGATATATGATACCAGCGTCAAGTAACTTGAGGATTTCCTTCTTAACGACCTCTTTCATGATTTGATTTAACCGTCTTTGAGGTTGTCGTGAAGGCTTAAAATCCTCTTCCATTAGAATCTTATGCATACATAAAGATGGTTTAATTCCTACAAGATCCTATATAGTATAACCTAAGGCTTTCTTATATTTCCTCAAAACAGCCATAAGTTTCTCATGTTCATCTTCATTTAAATCAGAACTAACAATAACGGGAAAAGTAGAATTAGTTCCAAGAAATGCATACCGAAGATGTGCTGGAAACGGCTTCAATTCCAAAGCTATTGTGGAAACAACGGAATTGTTCTCAGAATTTCCCAAAACCACGGCACACATGTTACTTCCACGGCCGTGGTTTTGGGTGTGGAAGTCATTGGTGGTCTCGTAATAGCTTTCTACGGGCATAATGGGTGAAATCACGGCCGTGGAATAGCACGACTGGCCGTGGTTTCTCACGTTTTCTGAGCCGTCATACAACTTCTCAAACTCTTCATCTTACACATCCTTTAGCTCTTCTAAGGATTCAACCTCAACATTGCAATCCTCTTCTTCTCCTTTTTCCATGATGCTCATGGTTATGACCTTTTGCAATGGATCTTTAATCAAGATCAAGCTTACTTCCTCTCTAGATGCCTCTTCGTCATAGATGTTGAAAATGTCCTCTCCAAGTGCAGGTTCTTTCACCAAAGTTGAGAGAGCAAATTCGACCTTCTCTTCTCTTATATCGAAGGCTAGTCTAGCGTTCTTGCAATCCACCGTACAGTCGGAGGTTGTGAGAAATGGTCTCCCGAGTATGATCGGGACCGGACAATCTGCAGGAATGACATGCACAACAAAATCTATTGGAATATAAAACTTATCGAGCTTGACTGGGACGTCTTCAATGATGCTGACGGGACGAGTTATGGATCGATCCGCCATGTATAACGTCATCTTCCTACACAAAGCAAGCGGGATGATGCTTACGCTTGCTCCTATGTCACAAAGGGCATCATGTGTGACTTCTCCAACTCCTATTCGAATGCAAAATGACCCCGGATCTCTCAACTTTGGGGGCATCTTTTCGGTCATTGTTTTGATGTGCTCTGAAGATTCTGAACTCATCTTGACTTCTCTGAAGTCTTCCAGCTTCCTCTTGTTAGAGAGGATCTCTTTTAAGAACTTCCAATAAGCGGGCATACCTACAATTGCATCAATGAATGGTATGTTAATATGTAGTTTGCTCATTAGATCAACAAACTTACCGAACTGCTTGTCTAGACGCGCTCTTCCTCTAGATTAAGGGAACGGTAGAGGGGGTTTGTAAGCTGGAGTAGGAACATAGACATCTTCCTTCTCCTTCTCCTTTTCTTTCTCTTTCTCGACGGGGACTTCTACGAACTTAGGTTGCAGGTCGGTGGTTGTTGCACCACTCCTAGAAGTGATAGCCATCACCCTTCCTTTCGGGCTGTCCTCCGTCTTTCCGAGAAGCTTCCCTTGGTCTCTAGGAACTTCTCCGGCTTTGCTGAAAACTTGGTTTTTCAAACGTTTGTGTGCTTTGCCAACCTAGGTAATCTAGTTCTCCAATCTTGTAGCTTTCCCAAGATCGTTTCCAACATAGGATCGGGTTTATCCTCCTCCGGGTTGCTTGAGCTGTTTGATGTTTGCCCCTGGCTTTTCAAAGGGGTAAAAGAAGAAGAAAAAGCTGTTAGTGAATTTCCAGAATTTGAATAGGGATTACCGAAATTTGGTTGGTTGGATTGCCAATTGTTGTTGGAATTCCTATTGTTGTTGTTGTTATTCCAATTGTTATTCCAATTGTTGTTCCGGTTATTGTTCCTATTCCCTTGATTGTTGTTGTTGTTCCCTAAGTAGCCAACATCTTGCTCCTTCGTCTTTTGAAGGCCAGTTCTTATGATTTCCTTCAACTTCTTGATCTCGGTGTTGAGGGATAAGATTTGAGTTTGTGCAGCTTGAGTTAGCTTAGCTCCCGGATCTCCTTGATTCCAATTCGTCTCATCAACTTTCCGGTGGGAATACCTCTCAATCACTTGGGCTTGCTTCTCAATGAAGTCCCAAGCGTCATCCTCTATCATCTCCATGAATGTTCCGCAAAAGAGTGATTGGAGCTTGGATTGTGTTTCCACATCCAACCTGTTGTAGTAGATCTCTAGTAATTCCAGCTTTGGAATGCCATGGTGCGGGCAATCCGATAGTAGATCTTGAAACATTTCCCAAGATTTAAACAAACTTTCATTAGGTTTCATATAAAAAGCATTAATCTTACCTCGAATCTCCGCCATCTTGGATGGCGGAAAGAACTTGGTGAGGAATTCCGAGGTCAAATCCTCCCATGTGCTAAGTCTTCTAGCTGGAAGAGCTTGATACCAAGCTAAAGCTTTGTCCTTCAAAGAGAAGAAGAACATCTTTATCTTGTAATTGTTGTTGACAGCCCTCTTCGGCTTCATTATCTCCATAAGAATCTCAAAATTCTGTAGATGTTGATGTGGAGATTCAGCAACCGTTCCACCAAATTTACTTTGGAGAACCATAGTAATAACTTGCGGGCTAAACCCGAAATCCTGGACATCTTCACCTCCAAAGTTCACACATAGACGGCGTGGTTGCTGAATTGGATCCATCCTTTGCCCAAGAGTCAGTGGCTCCTCCTCGACATGAGCGGCTCTCACATCTCTAGCGGGAATACGAGGTTCCACACATGGTCCGGGGTTTTCATGGACTGGATGGATTATTGGGTTGATGTCCTCTAGCTCCGGCATGTCATCGTCGTCGGTTGAATCATCTTTGACAGACTTAGTTGCCTTAGCTTTCTTCTTCTTGGAGCCATTCATCTCCTACTTCATATCTAGCATCATAGCCTTGAGCTCATCTATTTGAAATTGATGACGCTCTCATTCTTCCGTACGAGCCTTCTCACTCAATTTGAGTTGAGCTTTAGCCTCATTTAACTCCTCTTGGATGTTCCTCTCATTATTTTCAGCCATTTTTCTCTCTTTTAACTTTTTCCTTAAAGTTTTCTCATATTAGGGACAAAAGGAACGAGATCTTTGGTAGATCTAGTTCTTCGCATGTACCTATGAAATCTGAAAAAATCACTCCAGTATACAAATCAAATAACAAGAGCAAAAGCTCCCAAGCTCGACAACCGAAACCAAATTTGGTCTAGACCAAATCCCCGGAAACGGCGCCAAAAACTTGTTCGCTCGAAAGTGTGCATCACAAATCTTAAATTTATATATCAACTTATGCAAAAGCGAATCCGCAGTGTACGGATCGGCGTAGTAAGGCAAGAAATTCCAGAGTCGAACTCAGGGATTTGGTGAGAATAAATTCAATTCACAAGTAGTCGAGCAATATATTAGAAGCTTTGCAATATATTGGGGAAAACAGAAACCCTAAAGATCCAGGCATCCAATTGTGGCAATCGATTCAAGATATTCTTAAGATATAAGGACAGAGTCGGGATTGCAAAGGTAAACTAATGTAAGGTTATGTACGGTGAAGTTCCAATACCCTATATGTCTCACCCAAGGACTCTCTCTATAAAGGTTATTGAGGATGCAGTATAGAAAGGATTGAAGGATAAGAATTACTCTCAAATACCCAAGCCCAAACCCAAGGGATCAAAGACAAGCCAAAACGGTTAAGGTTGTGAAACTCGAAACCGAAATAGAGGATGTTGAGAGTCACTACTACCTAGGAAAGGCAAGCCAAGGCTAGGTTAAGGCAAATATCTTAACTTTTGATTAAAGCAAAAGAAAAAACGTACGATAGAGGGAAATCACGGCTAGTTCTTGAGGAACCACGGCCGTGGAACTCAAGAACAGACCGTGGTTTTGGGTTGTCGACGAGATTCTCACAACTCTCAGGGTCAAATCTATTTTGGTTCAATCTATCATCATCTAAGCCACAACTATCAACCCTTCACCTTAGAATTGCTAAAGGGTTTTAGCCAATAACCATCATTATCAATTCAATAATCAAATATGAAAGAAGGAAAAAGTAAAATCTCAAAAACTCAATATTTATCAAATTGCAAATCTCGAATCCAACAACAACTGTATGTTTGATGAATGTAGAAAAGAGGAAATAGAAATCCTTACAGTAATCTAGAGAACCAACGAAGAACGGGATGTCAATCTGTCTCTGAATGTAAACCCTAAGATGATCTTGAAAGCACACAATCTCCAAATGCGTTCTTCTCAGGATCTTCCCTAACCCTGGATGCTAGCCATCAATGTGCGGTCCAATACGAGGGTTAATGCAAAACCTATGCGACTCCCCTGTTTTCTCCTTTCTTCAGCCTTTTTATAGAGATAAACAGAGTTACGAGAAAAGCCCGATAACTATTGCTGTCGTGGCAAAAGTGACACGTGGCAACATCGAAGAAATCACGGTCAAGTACATATTTTCACGGCCGTGGTTTTGGCCGTGAAACCTCCTGGTGCTCTTCAACGCCACTTTCCACAATCTAGATGGTGAAACCACGGTCGTGGATTGTCTCAATATGCTGTAGAAGATCAAATTCCTTCATGAAAGCTTCCTTTTCGTCAATCTCTCTAATCATGCTCCTTCCTTAGCTTATCTAAGGCATCCTCTTGTCATCTAGCATGATCAAAATACTCTTATCTCCTCATATATGCTTTAGTTCAAGTCCTTATTCACCTAAAAACATATCAAAGGCTTGTGTAGATCTCTATATAGACATAGTAGATGAATGTGCTCACAAATGCTTCAAACTCATATCCATTTAAACAAAAGAAAGGGAAAAAAACAAAACAAGTGCCTAAAATATAGTCATATTTCATGCTATCACATACTGAGACGCCCCAGAAGGTCCGACAGGGTGAGCTATTGGGTGTGTTTTGTATGGTCACAAGAGGAGTTCCTGATTTTGCTGCTATGCTAGCTGAGAACTTGCACAAGTCTACCCCTACATTCCACATCCACCACAGCCAGCTGACGAGGACTAGAGCTTCATGGATTTCTTTTCTTATTTATTATGCATTTCAGCTAGGTCCGGTGAGTACTTTATTTCCTTAGACTTATATTTGACCCATTGGGACAATGTGTCCCAAGTATGGGGTATTTGGATGTATTTGCTTGACTTATATGTATGCTTGTATGACTCTCGGATATTTATTCTATTTACTTGGCTTTATGTTCTTATTTATCATTACATGCATGCATACATACAAGTCCGGTGAGTACTTTAGTTCCTGATTTTGGCTCGACCGAGACATTCCTGGCCAATCGAGGATGAACACCTCGGATGCCTTTAGAACACCTCGACCGAGATGGGTTTCTAACCAAGAGATTTTCGAAACAATTTTTGTGCTTCTGTTTTGGATATGACCTCAGTGAAGATAAGATTTGCATATTGGTTTTGAAATCTGTATATGCTCGAAAGGTTTTATGATATGTTTAATTTGCTAAATGCTTTGTTTTAAAATGCTAGCATGTTTAATTCTTTGTTTTTATCAAAATTATGTTAGATTTGAAGGTTCACACCACATGATGAGTTCTTTAACATTCTTCTTGGAAAAACCAAGGCAATTCATGCTCTTCTTCTTCTTCTTGATCATGCTTAACTCCTCATATACATTTTTTCCTCCCTTCACCTATCCGGGAATTTTGAAGCAAGTGATGAAAAGCAAAGAATAGTATAGTTGGGATGTTGGCTGAAAGTGTTAGAAAGAAACATTAGTTTGAGGAAGTCAATCATGAAGATGAGTAATTCGGCACCATTCACATAGCCGGGTGTTTGTGTCTTGCTAAACTCGGATTGACCGATATTCCTAACGGGTCATGGTATGTGCATCAATGGTTTGAAACATCTTGAGAAATTGATGATTGCTGATCTCCTAGACTCCGGTTAATGTGCATCTTTGTCCATGCATCCAAAAAAGTAAAGTAAAAACTGAAAAATAAGCAAAGCTTATTGGTGAAAGATGTTGCGATTCAAGGGAAGTGAAGTAAGATCCTATTCCCGGATTCTAGCACCACATTACATTCTATACATCCCACCCTGACACGTTTCTTGACCTCTTTTGGAAAGCCCTTGAGACCTCGAGCTTCTTGATTGACTCGGTGGTTTAAACTGAATTATACATGATTCATTTCGATAAACATGATTTATTATGAATTATATGATTTTATGCAAAGATTATTAGCTTTCTTATATTCATAAAATTTTATAACCATGTTTTGATTTTATTTACCATGAAACATTCTCTTAGGGTGATCTATGAGTAGAGCACACCACCAAAGGTTTTGAAAAGCTTTTCATTGATCTTTTTGACCACTTATAATCCATTATATCTTGTATCTAAGATTTGGAACTTGCTTGGGGATAAGCAAGGGACAAGTATGGGGTATTTTGATAGCATGTATTATAGTCTATATTTTGGGGTTTGTTTAGACGTTTTATCTTCATAAATCTGCATGTATGGATGTATATTCTGCGGTTATATTGTTATTTTGAGTACCTTTGCAGGAGTCGATGTCTAAACCTACTTTCGTTGTAATTGTAGGTAAAATGGCACGTTTTGGATTAAAATGGAGCCAAGGAAGCTAAGGAGTCATTGGAGCTACATTCTGGAATATTTAGGAGAGCTCAGGAAGCATGGAAATGGATTGGAGATTTGATTATGGGCCACATTAGAGAGATTCAATTTCAGCTGAGACTCACCTCGGTCAGCTACAATACCACCTCGACCGAGGTGATCTTCAAGAGCGACTCGACCGAGGCGAAGTGCTGACAGGCCACGAGATCTTTATTTTTGGCTGGGATATTTTATTTTTGGAAAGAGAATATCACATATTTTTGGGTTGGATTTCTGGAAGGAAGATATATTTTTAGGCTGATATATTTTGGAGATATGCAGAAATTTTCTAGGAAATTATCTTTTCAAGATATATTATCTTTGGAAGATAATTCTCCTAAATATATGGGCTGATTTTCTACAATCCAGATATCCTTGGACAATTCCGGATCACCCATTCTCTGAAAGGAAGTTAAAGGAAGCTTTGAAGTTTGAAATTCATGGAAGGAAGGAATTAAGTTGGAGATAGTTGAAGGAAGTAGTAAGACTTTCTTAGTTAGCTTGTTTGATTGTCTTTTCCTATTGCGATTTGAGGAACGCTGATTGTTTGTTGTTTAATTCATTCAGTTATTGAGACCTTTATCTTAAGGTTTTCTTGTTTGAATATTGATTCCCTTTCTTATAAATTTGCTAATTGTTATCATGATGATTGTTAGCTAAGTTCTTTATGGGATTCTAGGGTGATTGACTGAAGGTTGTGGGAAAGACGACGATAGAATGATCTAAACCCCAGCAAGACCCTGAAATATTAAGCCTTTACCTTAACCGACGAACACCTCAGTCAGTCATTGAACACCTCGGCGGGGGTGGAATGTAACTGAACGAGGCCAACCCTTTCCTAATCCTTTTCTGAGTTAAGATTCCAGTTTGCCAAACCCTATCCTTGTTACACCTTTCATGGTTCAACGCAAGCACGGGATGAGACTTACTCGGTGATTCCTTTGCTTGTATATCCAAGATCATGAGTGATAGGTAATCAAGGTTTATCCCTTATTGGGGTTTGAGTGTGCCTTCATCCCATTCTTGAGAGATAGCATGAGACTTACCCGGTAAAGGTTAATTCTATCCCCTTGGGTGGTGTGTTGGTTTAAGATTATAGTTCCTTACCTTAGTACCTTGAGACTTACCCGGTGAGAGGATCTTTGGTTTGGGATAGTGAGTAGTGAGACTTACCCGATGATCTATTCCCACCTTAGAAACACCTTCCCTTTGCAAACCTCAACTTTGTCCGCTCTATCTTTCGAGATCTTGAGTTAGAACCACAACAGGATGTCTTAATCCCTAGAATCCGCATTCCCTTTACTTGATTTTTACATTATCTTTGATTTGTTGTGTGATTTGTTGATTGACAACCTATTTTACCGAGCTTTGCTTCACCATAGTCCCTGTGATCGACCCGCGGAATATTTGCTGTTATTACAATTGATCCGTACACTGCGGGTTTGCATATTGTTCAAGCATACTTCTTGGGTTATAAATATTAAAGCTTGCACGCACCTTTTGGAGCGAACAACTGACCCAAGAGTATTTTCACAAAAACCCAAAAACAGAATAAGTTTTTCAAAACCAAGCCTTTGATATGAAAATCAAGGGCCTTGACAGTCATGACATCCTGAGAGCTTCAATTTTCTTTGTACCACCGGGATGAACTTCCTTTCCCGGAATGCTCCATTAAACACATATTTCTCCATCAATTTTGAGCAGTGATGAGGTTACGTTCTTTGACGGATAAATTTGTTCCCCTTTGTTCAGAATTTTTGTCATGCTTCTTGACAACTCCAAATTCTTTAATGGTGAGAACGTTTGGATCCTTTGATGAAGGTTGAAGAATGGGTTTATCTTTGATAATCTTATGAAATTGTGTCATGAATTTCTCAGCATCCTTCGTGGTTGCTTGTCCATCTTCATCTGATAGAGGCTTGATGCTACTGGCAACTGTAAAAGAAAGGGCATTAACATGAAACATCTGATTTATTTTCTGGTTCAGGATACCCAACAAATCCGGTGTTTCATCCAGTCGATCAGTCACATTTTCTTGGAAGAAAACAAGATCTGATCTTAGAGAGTCTATATCTCTTTCTATAGTTTCCAAACGCTGAACAATAGTGAACTTACATGCTAGTTTTTCCTTTAAAACCCATACTGTACTAAAATCAACCTGTGTCTTCTGAATTCATATAGTTTCAAAGAATGCTTCATCCAATCCTCCATAACAATATGTTGCACCTCACCAGAATAGTCAATAGAGAAATGCCGAAAAATTGTTGGAAACCGATTTCCATATGGCAGGTGACTATCACTTGGAGAATTTATTACATTTACCATATGAGACAGAATGATTTCCGGAAGATTTACCTTAAGCCCATTCACCACATTATATACAAATGCCAGTAATGTCTTTGTTACCACATCCTTGTTAGTAAACCTTGGTACCACACATCTATCGAAAATAGCATAAATAATTCTGGCTTCAAGGGTTAAACAAGTGATAATGGGTTGTGTTAAAACATTGGGAAGAAGAAAATGTTCTCTGGCTAATTGAATGGTTCTAGCAGGGGTAGAATGATCCAATACATCATATCGAGGAAAACCAAAGATATCAGCAATAATCTCGTCGTAATGGTAATTTTCTTACCTTTGATAACTGAGTCCAAAATCCATTCTCCTCTTTTTCTTTTGGCAGTTATGTTTGTGTAGAACAGCTTGGTTAATCGTGTGTAAGAGACTTCGCCTGGGTTGAACAAATCCAAATAGAACTTGCTTGAAGCACCTCGAGTCCTGGTAAAGAGAAGCATGTACAAAGTTCACTATGGACAGGCTCACACATGCATTCATGTCGTTCATCAAACTCTGTCAACCATTTCTTGACGGCCGTTGAACTCTCAAGCCAGTTTGACGGAAACCCTGTCTTGGCAAAGATTTCTATGTCATTCAGATAATCTGAAGAACTTGAGCTTGAATCGGACCCTGAGCTTGAATCTGGGTTAGAGTTGGATGAAATATGAACTATTCTCTGTCTTTTTGAGGCAGATGATGTTGCCTCATCCACTGAAGACCTCTAAGATGCCATGAGAAATTTTTTAGAGGAAGACGAAGATGGTTTGTAAAAAATGAAAGAGTAAAGTACCGAGTTTTCAAAGGGAAGATGAAGCGGAAGAAATAAAGAAAGAAGAAAGGTAGTATTTAAGGGAAGAACTCACATCAACGTAAGATCACTAAGATATTGAAAATTTCAAGATCTTGGAAGAATCATTGTTGATTAAAATTCCTTCCATAAATTTTGGTAACCACTTTTCAAAATTCTTTGAATCTGAAAATAAGGCCTTTTGAAATCCCTTTTAAAGTAAACTATTAAAAATTAGATAATTGCATATCTAAAAGATATGAATTCCTAATTGATCCGTATTTAATTTACCCTTTGAAATGTGTTTCAAGGCCCTTGAATTGTCTTTCAAGGCCCTTGAATTGTCTTTCAAGACCCTTGAAACCATAAATTGGGCTGCATACGTAGGAACAAATAAAATCTTTTACTCCCCCTACGTTAATGCTTCCTTCTTCAACACACCAAGCTCCAATCTAATAACATTGAATTGTTCCTCAGGAAGAGGCTTGGTAAAGATATTTGCAAGCTGCAAGTTAGTAGATATAAAAGAGATCGAAACGTCACCTTTCTCAACATGATCACGTATGAAGTGATGCCTTACATCAATATGCTTAGTCTTTGAATGTTGCACAGGATTTTTAGTTATCGAAATAGCACTAGTATTATCACATTTTATGGGAATACCTTTTAAGTAAAAGCCAAGGTCACGAAGTTGTTGAGAAATCCAAAGAATTTGTTCACAACATGCTCCTACAGCTATATATTTAGATTTAGCTGTGAATAGGGCAACATAATTTTGCTTCTTGGAGTGCCAACTAATTAGGGATGACCCTAACAATTGGCAACATCCAGAAGTACTTTTTCTGTCAACCTTATAACCTGCAAAGTCTACATCTGAATATCCAACAAAATGAAATGAACTTTGACGTGGCTACCATAACCCTAGATCCTTAGTGCCATTGAGATACCAAAAGATTCTTTTCACAACTATCAAGTGTGACTCTTTAGGATCAGCTTGAAATCTTGCACACATGCACAGGCTAAACATAATGTTAGGACGACTAGCAGTTAGATACAACAATGAACCGTTCATACCTCGATACTCCTTTTGTACTACACTTTTGTCATCCTTGTCATGGTCCAGCAAAAGTGTTGAACTCATAGGATTCTTTGCAACCTTAGATTGATCCATTTTGTACTTTTTAAGCATGTCTTTAGTATACTTGCTTTGATTTAGAAAAATTTCTTTCTTTGCTTATGAAACTTGAAGTCCAAGAAAGAAATTAAGCGCTTCCATTAAGCTCATTTCAAATTCCCTGCACATAATATCTAAATATTCCTTACAAAGGGAATCATTAGTAACACCGAATAATATATCATCAACATAGATTTGTACTACTAGAATGTCATTGCCTCCGGTTTTGATAAATAATGTTTTATCAATCAAACCTCTTTTGAATTTGTTTTCAAGAAGATATTCAGACAATCTTTCATACCAAGCTCGAGGAGCTTTCTTAAGACCATATAGAGCTTTATCTAATTTAAAAACATGATCTGGAAATTCATCATTTTCAAAACCAGGAGGTTGAGCAACGTAGACTTCTTCTTCTAAGAAGCTGTTTAGAAAACACATTTTACATCCATTTGAAAAAGTTTTATGCTCATAAAAGATGCATATGCAAGTAGCATACGTATGACTTCTAACCTGGAAACTGGAGCAAAAGCCTCCTCAGAATCAATACCTTCTTCTTGGTTATAGCCTTGTGCTACAAGTCGTGCTTTATTTCGTATGACTTTACCACTTTCATCCAACTTGTTTCGAAAGACTCATTTCGTTCCGATGACATATTGGTGTTTTGGCCTTGAAGTAAGAATCCATACCTTATTTCTCTCAAACTCCTTCAATTCATTTTGCATGGCAATGATCCAAATAGGTTCTTGAAGAGCTTGGACATAGTTCATTGGCTCGACAAGAGATACGAAAGTGGAGAAAGCACATAGATTGTTCAGTTTAGATCAAGTTTGAACTCCAACATTTGGATCTGAGATCACATTCTCTTGTGGATGATATGAAGAATGTTGAACTTTTCTTCGTTTTACTGATGGAACAGATCCAGAAGGTTGAGCCTCATATGTTTGTCTAGATTTAGGTACCATTGATATATTGCCCTTGGATCCAATCTCAAGGCCTTGAAGTTGAGTTTTAATCCCTTGAAATGGAGTTCTGACATAACAGTTCTCTGTTTCAAGGTCTTGAAGGTGTGTTTCAAGGTCTTGAGGGTTTTCTTCAGTATCTTGAATCTTTTCTTGATCTTTAGGATCTTCCTCTTTCATCCGAATTGTGATGTTCTCGTTGATTCAGATTTAGATCTGCAAAACTCTCACTCAAAGTACCATCATTGCTTTCATCAAAAATAATATGAATGCTTTCCTCTACAATTTTGGTACGTTTGTTATAGACACGATAAGGTTCGCTACTTGAAGCATATCCAATGAATATTGCTTCATCACTACGTGCATCAAATTTCCCAAGATTATCTTTGTCATTGTTATGAACAAAATAAGTACATCCAAAGGGTTTGAAATATGAAATATTTGGTTTCCTTCCTTTGAAGAGTTCATAAGGAGTCTTTTTCAGGATAGGCCGAATTAAACATCTACTCAAAACATAATTTGCAGTGTTTACTGCTTCAGCCCAAAAATTGTTTAGCAAATTGTTTCCTAAAAGCATTGTCCTAGACATGTCCTCAAGAGTGCGGTTCTTACGTTCCACAACTACATTCTGTTGAGGAGTTCTAGGAGCTGAAAAGTTATGTGAAATACCATATTTTGCACAAAACCGATCGAACTTTAGTTGATCAAATTCTCTACCATGATCACTTCTTATAGAAACGATTGGTAGGTTTTTCAAGGTTCGTAACTCCTTACATAATTTGAAAACGCAAATAATGCTTCAGATTTTTCTCGTAGAAAAGAAATCCATGTGAAACGAGAGAAATCATCCACTATAACCAGGAGGTACTGCTTGCCTCTGGCAGATTTGACACGCATAGGTGTACAAAGATCCATATGTAAGAGTTTAATGGGTCGAGAACAACTTACAACTTTCTTAGTTTTGAATCAACCTCTTGTTTCTTTATCTTGTGTACAAGCCTTACATAGATCATCAACTTTGAAATTTAGGTTTGGTAAACCACGTACCAAATATTTTGTAAGTAGCTTCTGCATGGTGTGCATGCTTACGTGACCAAGTCTTCTATGCCAAAGCCTTGGATCATCAGTCAAGGCCTTTAGACATTTTAGCTTAGATCCTGAAACTTGGTTAGTACTCATGGAATAAACATTATTACATCTAGGAGCAGTATGACCAACTTCACCCGTCTTTTTGTCTTGAACCTCACATTTTTCTTAATCAAATAAAACTTTATTGCATTTGTCACATATTTGAGAAATACTGAGTAAATTATACTTCAAACCATCAACCAGATAAGCGTCATCAATAAAGTTAGATGAATTATAACATATTTTACTAATGCCAATAATGTCACACTTTCCTTTATCACTAAGCGTAATGGTTCCAGATAATTGCTTCTTTAAATCTGAGAATAAAGAGCTTTTCCCACTCATGTGCCTTGAGCAACTACTATCTAATATCCATTTATGCTCATTTACCTTGGTGATATCGTGCAAAACAGCAAACATCAACCTTTCCGGGTCGACCAAATGGCATATTTTGGTCCATATTCAGGTTCGATCATGTTTGGTGGTCTAGTACCTTTAGGATACCCAGATTTTTTTGACCTGTTTTCTTAAGCATAAAGGATAGGTGTTTCTAATAATATAAGGATCATTTTTATCTATAAGGACATGTAGATTTAACATGAGTCTTTTTACAACAGTAAAAACAAGTACGCATATGAATGCTTCCTTTGGCTTTGACAAAAATGGTAGTTGGTTTTCTAGGAAAGCTCTTATGATAACAAATACCATTCTTGTTAAGAGAGGACTGTTGGTCACCCATCATTCTTTCAAGATTAGCTTTTGAACGAGTAAACTTAACAAGTGCAGCCTTCTAGTCTTGACACGTTAAAGTAAGATCAACTTTCTCTTTCTCTAGATCGATATAGTTTCGATGAAGAGAGGAGAGGTTGTCCTTGAGAATCACATTTTCTGATTCCAAGGCCTTGATATTGTCATCAAGGTCCACTTTTTCTGTGTTAATATTTTGAATTTCAAGAGACATTTCACTTAGTTTTTTTTCTTGTTCAATAAGCTTCTCTTTTAAAGAACTTATCCTTATTCTATGTTCTTTGTCACATATAATAATGTCTTTAAGGAATTGTTTTTGGTCATATTCAAGTTCAAACAAGATAGTACTTACCATATTGTCAACATATAGATTTGAGTCTTCTTCATGATCGGCCATATGACATAAGTTTTCTTGTTCTTTTTCGTCTTCTGATTCATTTGATGATTTTGAATCACTCCATGAAGCAACCATAGCTTTCTTCTTTCAATCATTTTTCTTGAAGTTGGTCCTCTTCTTTTCTGGACAATCCTTCACAAGATGATCTGTTTCACCACATTCAAAACAAGTCAGCACTCTAGTTTTCTTGTTAGAGTTAGAAAACTTACTTCGGAGTTTTGATGTTCATGGATATTCTTTATTGTTAGCAGATTGTTTCTTTAGCTTGAGAATTTTTGCGAGACCATTAGAGATCATGGCAATTGCATCTTCTTCATCATCGTCATCACTATCTTCTTCGTCAGATGGTAATTCATCTTTTCTTGATTTTAATGCCAAATTCTTGGAGTTGGATGGGAGCTCTCCATCTTCTTGACCAAGAACCATTTCATGTGTGATGAGTTTTCCAAGAAGGTCATCAAAAGGAAGAGTTGTTAGATTCTGAGCTTCTTCTTCTATAGCAGTCATCTTTGGTCCCCACTTAGGTTTAGGTAAGCTCCTTAGAACTTTCCTAACTTTCTCTTCATTTGCGAAGATCTTTCCTAGTGAGTCCAAGTTGTTCACGATCTCAGTGAATCTGGTGAATATTTCTATGACTGTTTTATTTGGGTTCATCTTGAATAGCTCATATTGTCTAAGAAAGATGCTAATCTTTGTTTCCTTGACCTGACTTGTTCCTTCGTAAGTGACAACAAGCTTGTCCCATATTTCTTTTGCACTCTTGCATGATGAGATGCGGTTGAATTCGTTGGCATCTAATCCGCAGTATAGTAGGTTCATTGCTTTATAGTTCTTCGACACACTATCCAGATCAGCTTGTGTGAAGTCAGCTTCCTTCTTTGGGACTTGGACATCTTCAACCGTTGTTATTGGAACTTTAGGTCCATTTTGAATGATGCTCCATAGCTCAATGTCCAGATCAATAATAAACATACGCATGAGTTGTCTCCAATGAGCAAAGTTGTTGCCACAAAAGAGTGGTGGTCGAGATGAGGATCTTCCTTGAGCAAATCCACCATCACCTACATGATTCATGATTAGTCTCACTAATGGTTAAATCAATATACATGAGTCTAGCTCTGATACCAATTGAAGAACCGGTAGGTGAATTAAAAGGTTAAAAGATACTCTAGAAGGGGGGTTGAATAGAGTATGGGAACTTTTCGCAAAACCAATCTCAAGGCCTTGAAATACCTTTCAAGAGCCTTGATGTCAATTTGAGCTCTTTGTGATACTTTGAGTTCAAAGGCTTTGAAAAAGCTTTCAATGGCCTTGACTTCGTACTACTATAAAACAAAGTTAGTCATAATAGCAAGATATAGTGCGGAATGTAAAAGATTGACACGAGGATATGTTACGAAGTTCGGCTCTAAATAGCCTACTCTCCGTCCCAGGGTATAGCCTTAGGATCTAACTATCTATTATCAGCTTCAAAGAGTCCTAGATACAAACTAGAAGAAATCCCCTTCTTCTCTCACTGTAGCCTACGCTACGATCTAGCTTCAACTCTTCACTTTGCTATAATAGCCTAGTTACTTCACATAGTAACACACACTCTAGTATAACACTTTTTAGATCTTCCAATGGAGCTCTTGTGTTTTATCTATCTCTAGGGGATAAAGCTTTTCAGAGAAAGAAAGATAGAAAAACAATGAATCGAATGAAGATATTTTAGGTTGCTTGAAGACGTAATGATGTTACGGTGTAAGCTGCTGTATCTTGCTCTTCAAGTGCCATCTTCATTTATAGCCTTCTATGGGGAGGTCTTCTAGCCGTTGGGGAGATGACCGTTTGAAGATGATTCTTCTTCTCCATGAAGATCGCTTCCTGATTGAGATGAGATAGACGTTGTAGATCTTCATCTCTTGAGAACACGTTGATTTCTCAGCTCCTTACTCTCCTCATTTTTGTTGAATAATATAAACCGAACGAGAAGGAATCTTGTTTCTTTTTCGGTTTAGAAAATCTTTTGAAAAGATCTTCTAACATTCGGTTGGTAGAGATCTTCGCTTGATGAAATCTGTTTGTTGAGCAAATCTTTCCTCGAAGATCTTCTTGGTATTTTGAAACTTTGTTCCGTGCATCTTGTTCTTTTGTATTTTACTTCAAGGCCTTTGAGATCGTTCCATTTTATAACATTATCTTCCTTGTGCCATTGAAGTCCCTTTCAAGGCCTTTGAAATCTTCGACAGGACCTACACTTAATCCAAACCAACCAAGCATCTGGAGAATATAATAAAACATTGTTAGTGTATCAAACTACTACATTTGTGTTTAAATCTTCCATCATCAATACCTGTAAAACATTATAATCAAGGTGGAGTTTTCATAGTGCAAATATCGGCCTATTGCCAAGAATCTTGGCCTATTGTCAGGATTCTCGGCCGAGATTTGGACCGAGATTTCCCTATTCGAGAGGTAAGTTTTATATTTTCAACGGATTTCTGTTCTATGAGGATAAGATTTGTACTTCTAGATGTTCTCTAAGATTATAATTAGTTGAGGAGGCTCATATGGGAGGATTAATGGGACATTTTGGAAGAGATAAAACTTAGCATATGCTTCATTCACATTTCTTTTGGCCTAGGGGTGTCAATGGGTCGGATTTGAGTCGGGGAGTACCCTTTTCATCCCCATACCCATTTAATATAATGCCCCCCGTCCCCATACTCATCCCCGTTCGGGTATTGAGAATTGTCCTCATCCCCGTCCCCGTTGGATATTAGTCCCCATCGGGGAATCCCTGTCCCCGTTTAATTTCCCCATTTTAAAAATTTAAGGGTTTTTCCCGTAAAAATCTCCATACCCGTTTAACTGTTAGGAGTTTACAAAAACATTGACTCGAATAATAAATGTGAAATTAGACCATAAAATACAAAATTATTACTAGTATTAACTATATAAATAAAAAAAACACGAGAAAAAAAAATGAAATAAGAAATTTTCATTTCATAATAAAAAAATTTGCCAAAGTAAAATTATACCGTCTATATATTAGGTTTTGTTGGTTCAAGTAGGATCGAGACTCATAGTACAAACTTGTGTAAACTAAAATAATTATATGTTACTAACGATCTTAATATAAAGTGTTATGTTATTTTATCATTTTAATTTTACGGTTTATGATTTAGGTTGCACATTAAAAACGTATCTAAAAGAGTAAGACACATACAAAAAACAACATGTGGTGAGATGTGCATTTGATTATCGTGATTTGACGTTTAAGACATATTCAAAAATTTCACGAGGTGTTATCCTTGTATGATCGAAAATCAAATTAATATAGGTTAGCATTAGCATAATTTAAACATATAATTATCAAATAAATGTTTAAAGTTAAAATATGTTTTGTGTAAGTTGGAACGAGTAGTCTTAAAGTATAAAAGTTTATATAGTTTGAAATTTCAGTAATCCTCGGAACTTTTTGAATTAAACATGAAACTACAATGAAATTGTAATATGAATACAATTTGTTTATTTATCTATTCTCGACATATTCCTTGTCGGGGATCCCCATCAGTTTACCCATCAAGAATCCCCATCGGATTACCCGTTGGGGTTCCCCAAACGGTTCGGGTTCGAATCGGGGAGCGGGGCGGATACCCCTATCTTCATCCCCATCCCCATCCCCAAGTGGGGAATTAGAGTTTTCCCCATCCCCGTTTAAAATCCCTATCCCCGTCCCCATTGTTGTTTTCAACTTCTAGTCATCCTCAAACGGAAGTTACTAATAGGAATTTGACTACTATCTTGAGAGTTGTTTTGAAAGATAATTTGAATGCTTGGCAAGATGTTTTTCCACATGTAGAATTTTCTTATAATCGTACCTTGCATTCTTCTAATAACCTAACACCTTTTGAGTGTGTCTATGGAGTGAATCTTTTTTACTCCTTTTCATCTTACACCTTTGCCTTTAGAGGAGCGAGTGGATTTCATTGCAGGAAAACACATGGAGTTCATTAAGGAATTGCATGAGAAGACGCGCATAAGGCGGAGCAAAAAGGAGAAACCGTAGCGCCAAAGGTAAATCGGATTCGCAAGGAGATGTTGTTCGAACCAGAAGACGCGCATGTATTATAGTCTATATTTTGAGATTGGTTTAGACGTTTTATCTTCATAAATGTGCATGTATAAATGTATATTCTGCGGTTATATTGTCGTTTTGTCTACCTTTGCGGGAATCGAGGTCTACACGTAGTTTCATTGTAATTATAGGGAAAATGGCACGATTTGGACTAAATAGAGCTAAAGGAGTTAAGGAGTCATTCGAGCTACATTTTGGAGCATTTAGGAAAACTCAGGAAGCATGGAAATGGAATGGAGACTTTATTTTGGACCAGATTAGAGAGATTCACTCTCAGCTGAGATTCACCTCGGTCAGCTACAGTACCACCTCGACCGAGGTGATCTTCAGGAGCGACTTGGCGGAGGAAAATATCGTAACGGCCACGAGACCTTTATTTTTGGCAGAGATCCTCTAGATCACCCATTCTCTGAAGGAAGTTTGAAGGTTGAAGATCCAAGAAGGAAGGAATCTAGTTGAAGTTAGCTTGGAGGAAGTAGTAAGACTTTCTTAGTTGGCTTGTTTGTTGTCTTTTCTAGTTGTGATTGAGGAACGCTGTTTGTTTGTTTGCTTCATTGAGTTATTGAGACCTTTGTCTTAAGGATTTCTTGTTTGAATATTGATTCCTTTCTTATATATTTGATTATTGTTATCATGATGATTGTTGGCTAAGTTTCTAGGGTGATTGGCTGAATGTTGTGGGAAAGACGATGATAGAATGACCTTCACCCCAGTCGACCCTGAAAGCTCAAGTCTTTACCTTAACCGACGAACACCTCGGTCAGTCATTGAACACCTCGGCCGGGGTGGAATATAACTCAACGAAGTGAAACCTTTCCTGATCCTTAACTGAGTTAAGATTCCAGTTGCTGAATCCTATCCTTGTTATACCTTTCCTGGTTTAGCCCAAGCTTAGGATGAGACTTACCCGGTGATTCCTTTGCTTCTATACCCAAGATCATGAGTGATAGGTAATAAAGATTTATCCTTTATTGAGGTTTAAGTGTGCCTTCATCCCATCTTTTAGAGTTAGTCTAAGACTTACCCGTTAATGGTTGATTCCATGCCCTTGGGTGGTGAGTTGGTTTGATATTATAGTTCCTTTCCTTAGTAACATGAGACTTACCCGGTGAGAGGATCTTTGGTTTGGAATAGTGAGTAGTGAGACTTACCCAGTGATCGATTCTCTCCTTAGAAACACCTTCCCTTTGCAAACCTCAGCTTTGCCCACGTCATCTTTTGAGATCTTGAGTTGGAACCACCACTTGTTGCTTTAATCTCTAGAATCCGCATTTCCCTTTATCTGAACATATCAACTTTGATAGCTTTGCTTTTTTTTGTGATTGTTATTGACAACCTGTTTTACCGAGCTTTATTTCACCATAGTCCCTGTGATCGACCCCTAGAATATTTGTTGTTATTACAATTGATTCGTACACCGCGGGTTCGCATATTGTTCAAGCATATTTCTTTGGTTATAAATTTAAAGCTTGCACACACCTTTTGGAGCGAACAAGTTTTTGGCGCCGTTGCTGGGGACTCGGTCTAGACCAAGTTCGGTTTCAGTTGTCTTTCGGGGCTATTGCCCTTGTTGCTATTGACTCTTGTTGGAACGGAAATCGTTCCTTACGATCCCGAACGAAAAAATACCTACAAACGAAGATTGAAAGAAACTAAGATGGCCAACCAAGACAATCGCGATCTTGAGGCCGAATTGAAGGAGGCATTGGAAAAACAGCGCCTCAATAAAGAAGAACTGCAGCGAGAGAAAGACGAGACTCGCGCAAGAACTGAAGGAATTGAAGCAGATATGGCCGCTCTAAGGGCCCAGTTTCTGCCTCAACCGATCCCAGATCCTCGACCGAGGCAGGACCGAGCCCTAGTTGCCCCGGTAGAGATACACCTACCACCTTGGATGCCTATCCGAGATAGTCTTTTTGCTGGAGCTCCACGAACCCTAGGTCAAAGGATGGACCTCAATCAGCAAGTGAGTTGTCCAGGAGTCAATTAGGATGTTTGGAGAGAGCCCTAGTTGCCCCGGTAGAGATACATCAAGCTGAGCATGATTATGAACTTCGACCGAAAGTTCTACCTATGATTCTTCAATGTCAATTCGGATGTTTGGAGAGAGAGTCTGCACACCAACATTTGCAAAACTATGAGAATCTGATGGAGACTTTGAGACCATCAAGGTTGGAGAATAACAACTACAAGTTAATGCCTTTCTATTTCTCCTTGAAAGACAAGGCGTTCTACCAGCCGGAAAAATCAACACTTGGGAAGAAATGACGACGGAGTTCCTCACTAAGTTCTTTCCCTCTTTAAAAACTGTTGAATTGAGGGGCAAGATCAATGCTTTTATTATGAAGGACAAAGAGAGTTTGTCCAAGTCATGGGAGAGATTCAAGGATCTTATGTTGGATTTCCCACATCATGGGATTCCAAAGATCGAGTTGATGGAAATATACTTCAAGGGTTTGGTTGGAGACACTCAATTCAAGCTCCAATTACTTTCCGCCGGCACTTTCAAGGATATGGAAATAAATGAAGCTTGGGATTTCATTGAAAAACAAGCTCAACACATGGAGAAATACTCCCATCAACGAGTTGAAGATGGAGCAAGGAGAGTTAGCTTCCAAAACACAACATCTAATGGAGCTCAACTCACCTTGCTTAGCAATGACGTGAAGCAATTGAAGGAGCTTTTAGTAGCTCAAACAAAGAAGGAGCAAGATGGGGGATACCAAGGAAGAAACAACTATCAAGGGCCACGGAACAACACCTATAACAACAACAACAACAGAAACTCCAACAACAATCGTTGGAGATCAAATCAACAGAATCCTGGTAACCGTTATTCTCATGCTGAAAATGCTCTTAAACCCTCCTCTTCTTCTTCCACTCCATTGAGAAGCCAAGAGCCTGCATCAAGCTCGTCCAAGCCACCAAAGAAAGATGTTGTGCTGGAGGCAATTTTGATCAAGCTCAACGCTATGGAGACATAGATGAATTCATTTTCAAAGGCAAAAAAACCCTTAGAGAAACAATTTTTCAACAAGGCGAATGAAGCGCCAAGAGATCCAGGGAAGCTCCCAGCAAGGACAAAGAGCACCCCTAAAGGACAGATCAAGGCATCTACGACACACAGTGGATTGAAGACTGCAGATCCAGTACCTCGGTCGAAGCCTGACCAGATGATGAACACCTCGGATCAAGACCAGATATGGAACACCTCGGTCAAGGTGCCAACCGAGGGGGAGCCCCAGAAAGCGAATGATAAATCTGAATTTTATGTTCCACCTCCTACTTATAAACCACCACGTCCATAACCTCCATCAAGGGCGAGGGCACATCTAGACAAGCACTTTGGTAAGTTTCTACACCTTATGAGTAAACTACATATTAACATCCCTTTCATTGATGCCATTCTAGGGATGCCTGTCTATGTGAAGTTCTTAAAAGAGATCCTATCAAGGAAGAGGAAGCTGGAAGACTTTGCTGAAGTAAGGATGACATCTAAATCTTCGGATCTCATTCAAATCATGAAGGAGAAGATACCACCTAAATTAAGAGATCCCGATTCATTTATCATTCCCATCCAAGTTGGGAATGTAACTTATGATGCACTTTGTGATCTAGGAGTCAGCGTGAGCATCATTCCGCTGGAGCTACGTGAGAGAGTCAGCCTTGGAAAGCCCAAGCCGGTGAAAAATGACATTATACATGGCAGATCGCGCCATTACCCGTCCCGTGGGTATCTTGGAAGACATTCCCATCAAGTTAGGTAATTTCTACATACCTATAGACTTTGTTGTACTTCATATTCCCGCAAATTATCATATCCCGTTCATTCTCGGGAGGCCATTTCTAGCAACTTCGGGTTGCAACGTGGATTGTAAGAACGCCAAGTTGAAATTCAACATTGGCGGCGATCATGTGGAGTTTGCTTTGCTTGCTGCAATGAAGGGAGAGCCCCTAGAGGATGACATCTTCAACATCTATGATGAAGAAGATTTGCGAAAATTGGGGAACTCTATCTTTATTAACGATCCTCTTGAAAGAATTCTAAGTTTTAGTATAATGGAGGAAGGTATAGATGTCTTTTGTGATGCAGATCTACGAAGCTTGAAAGCATTGGAAGCAGATCTAGGAGCTAAATTTGAGAACCTGATTCAGGAGAAGAAAAGCACATTAGGTTTCGGTCCCAGTTCCAGTATCTCGATCGAGGCACCTTCTGGACCAAGTGAGGTGTTCATATCTGAAGAACACCTCGGTCACTCACCTCGGGCCACGACCGAGACAGAAAGCGAGATGTTGTCAACTGAGACTTCTAAAAGTCCAATTCTTCCATCTAAGTCCACTACACTGAAAGGAAAAAGCACGGATCCAACTCAGAAAGCACCCTTAGTTGTGGAGCTTAAAACACTTCCGAGTCACTTGAGGTATGTTTTCTTATGCCCGGATTCCACTTATCTCGTTATCGTTATCGCTTCCCTTTCTGAAACTGAATTGTCTATACCGATGCATGTTCTGAGGAAACATCGAAAGGCTTTGGGATATACTATTGATGATCTTGTTGGTATTAAGCCTTCTTTTTGCATGTATAAGATACTAATTGAAGATGATCATAAGACTTCACAGGAACCTCAAAGACGGTTAAATCCGATCATGAAAGAGGTTGTGAAGAAGGAGATTCTTAAGTTGTTGGATGCAGTTATCATATTTCCCATATCGGATAGCAAATGGGTGATTTCGGTGCATGTAGTTCCCAAGAAGGGAGGGATGACCATTGTGACGAAGAAGAACAATGGGTTGATTCCCACTGGACAGTGTGTCAAAGAACTACAAAGCAATGAACCTACTATACTTTGGATTAGATTCCAACGAATTCAACCGCATCTCATCATGCAAGAGTGCAAAAGAAATATAGGACAAGCTTGTTGTCACTTATGAAGGAACAAGTCAAGTCAAGGAAACAAAAATTAGCATCTTCCTCGGACAATACGAGCTATTCAAGATGAATTCAAATGAAACAGTCAAGAAAATGTTCACAAGATTCACCGAGATCGTGAACAACTTGGAATTACTAGGAAAGATCTTCTCAAATGAAGAAAAAGTTAGGAAGGTTCTAAGGAGCTTACCTAAAGCTAAATGGGGACCAAAGATGAGTGTCATCGAAGAAGCTCAGAACCTCTCAACACTTCCTCTTGATGACCTCCTTGGAAAGCTCATTACACATGAAATGGTTCTTGGTGAAGAAGATGGAGAGTTCCCATCCAACACTAAGAATTTGGCGTTAAAGTCAAGAAAAGATGAACTACCATTACACGAGAAAGATAGTGATAATGATGATGAAGAAGATGCAATTGCGATGATCTCTAAGGGTCTCGCAACAATTCTCAAAATAAAGAAATAATCTGCAAACAATAAAGAATATCTACTGTAATATCCGGAATTTTTATTCCGTTAAATTCCGTAGCAAACCGGATTTCGATCCGTTGATCCTTATCTGTCTACCTAGTCAAACACACCATCTCAAAATTTTATCATTTTATGTAACCTCACTTCACATAAAATGATGGAATTTTTATATCAAACCCTAATCCACCAAACTCTAGTTTATATAATGACATGTCCTTGACAAAGTCATGATGTCCTTTTGACGAGACCAAGACGAAATCATGACGAGATCATGACAAGGGCATGCATGGGCTTGACAATGCCATGACACATTTTGACAAAGCTGAGGCAAAGCCTTGACAAAAGCCCACTCTTTCTTACCTTACCTCAGCCCATGTTCTTTGTTGAATTTTTGTCCTGCTGTTACGCTAGGATTAGTAGCACAAAAAGCTTTACATTTATAACTCGAACTAAATCCTAAACTACCTAGCGAAACCCGCAGTGTACGGGTCGTTTTGTAGAAAGGAAAGTATTCCGAGGTCGAACACAAGGACTTAGGCGAAATCAAGTCATTCAATGATCAAAGATAGTGTGAATCTAGTCTAAGAAAAGAGAAAGAAATAAAGAAATGAAAATGATGATATTTTTGGTTGAGTTTTTGTGGTGATCAAGCAAGGATCACAAATCAAGCAAAACGAACAATCAACTATGCTAACAAATCAACGAAAACAAACAAGTGACACAAACACAAGATATGAGATCGAAGATAGAAAAAGAGGATTCTAGAGGTCAAGATTTCCGGTTATGGCATTGGACTCAAGCTTCTAAAGATTCTAAGGATAAAGCTGCGGTGTTGGGAAAGGGTGTTTCACTAATGGAAGCAATTACCGGGTAGGTCTCTCACTTCACTAATCCCGCACCAAACTCCCATTACCGGGTAAGTCTCAAGGAGGTAAAGTTGGGAATTCTACACAAACCGGACACTACTTAAGGGGCAAACCTCTCCTTACCGGGTAAGTCTCGGAAAAGGTAAGTCTCAAGCAATAATCCTAGCACACTCAATCCAATAGCGGCTTGTGAGGCTCACTACTACCTAGAATTCATCATCTTAGGTATCTAAGATCGGAAATCATCGGGTAGATCTCTTCCCTCACTTAGGTTGATAGCATTAGGTGATCCTAAGCTAAATTAAGCTCAACAAACACTAGGATTTCAACAATCTAACATCCTAACATACAGATTCATCAATTAAAGAGCAACAGAAGGAAAAATCGGGTGGATCATAGCAAAA
This sequence comes from Fagopyrum esculentum, assembly GCA_033239045.1. NCBI lineage: Eukaryota > Viridiplantae > Streptophyta > Magnoliopsida > Caryophyllales > Polygonaceae > Fagopyrum > Fagopyrum esculentum. The sequence continues at coordinate 23,567,106 of BSUD01000007.1, forward strand.
ATCGGCCGATTTACTATGAAGAACAGGTCGATTTTTATGTCTGAGTTAGGTTTTGTGCATACGAATCATCCTAAACTAACATATAAGTCCATTCTATCATCACCCAAGCAATAACCATCAATCCATCACTCCAGAATCACCACAAACTAGCCAACAACATGCATTTCAAGATCTAAAATCATCATACAAGCACACATGGAATCCATAGCAAGAAGATGAAGTAAGGAAATGAAAGCAATGAAACTTAGCTGGATTTGAGCTCAAAACAAGTCTTTCAACACACCAAATGTAGTTCCAAGTCAGATCTTACAACCTTCAACAAGCTTCTTCACAAAAATCACTCGATTCTCACTACGAAATTGAAATCTACACTAATCTCCCTCAAGAACACCCACAAGGGTGTCTTGAAGAGAGCTCCCAATTGGGACAGTGTTTGGGAAGATGCTAGAGGATGTGGGAGAGAGGAATGAATGGAGAGATCCCTTAGCAACAACTTGCAGGCCCACTTATATTCTCCACCAAGAGCAAGGCCGGACAAGAGATCGTCGGACACGTGGCTTAAGCTGTCAAAGGCCCAAAAATCGACCCAGTAGGAAAAATCGGCCGATTTTCCTGGGTGTAGGTCGATTTTCTTCAACAGAAGCATGCTATGATCGTCTAGCCATGAGTTGCTCCATTGCTTGCACCAACAAGGGTCCTTGTGTCCTTCATTGCTCCAATTATGTTCCTTCAAGGTCTCGGATATGTACCACCATGAGGCTTGACTCTCGAATGTATCGATTAATGCCCAAAAGATCCCCGAAATACCTACAAAACCGACAAAAGCTCGTGTAGACGTCTTTTCTAGAAATATGCACGAAATGAGTGTAAACGTCGTGAACTAATGTCAAACCGTGCATGAATAACGGGAAAAACTATCTAAATGTATGCCTATACTAACGTCATAAATCACGTTATCAAAATACCCCATACTTAAGATTTGCTCGTCCCCGAGCAAGATCCAACTATAGACTAAGAGATGACATGATTTATGCATGCAGAAAAACAACAAAATCTTTTTGGAATTGTGCTTCTAACATTGGATCATCTTCATAGTCATGTTTCATGGCAAAGGACAATCAATCATGTATCAAATAAATGAAAACATGAAAAGATAATTACACTTAACTTGATAGCATGCAATGAAATGTAAAGATGAAGAAGTCAAGATGATCATGAGCATATCCAATCTAAATCACTTAGTCTTACACACATGCAAGTAGGTCATAAGGACTTGTGAAATAGACGGCCAAGAAACGTTGTGATTAGGCGGGAATTTTCTAGGCTATGTGATGCTAATCCACGAAAGGAACTAAACAACCACAACTTCACATTTCCTATCAACTTCCCTCAAGTGTATATTTTTCTTCATTTTCTTTTCTTTCTTTTCTTTTATTTTTGAGACAATGGCATTGGTGTACAAAAGCCGAAACCTTGGTGATTAGCCGTCCTCGGGTTTTTTTATTTTTTGAGGTGCATCCACACCGGGCACACATATCGAAGCTCGTTAGGGCTATCGGTTTATTTGACTTTGGCAAGGCACCAACACCCGATTATGTGAAGTGTACCGAGTTACTTATCATTTTAACCAATGTCCCCAAACCTATATTTTGTCTACACTTTCACAACAATTTCAGCATTTCATTCACAACATTCTTTCATCAACAACTTCACCCCACACTTGCCTTTCGCACACATCAACACACTATCATGCTCCTATTCCCGGATGGGTCAAAAGAGGTTAAATTTATCATCAATTGAGGTGCTTAAACAACATGATCAAGATGAGAAGTAGAGAAAGATGAATTGCCTCATTCATTCCTAAATGATGTGCAAGAACTAGCATGCAATTTCGATTTTCAATCCTCAATTCAATCAAGGCAAACATTCATGATCACAAATCATTCATGGGTTTCAAGATAAGTACTTCAAGTCCACATATGCATCATCTATTCAACACATAAGGCCATCCATAGCCAATTCACAAGACAATTTCATCATAAGGGTCATTCCCAAGCTTTAGAAGCACTAAAAATTTTTAATTTTTCTGATTTTTTTGGATTTTTCGAAATATGTATGTACAATGCAAGACATAATGAGACATGTGGCAATATTAAACTATCCTAGATGCTAATTGTTCGCCCCTAAACGTGTGTGCAAATAAGCTTTAATTATAAAACTAGAATCAAGCAAGCGAACCCGCAGTGTACGGATCGATATAGTTAAGCAAGAATTCCAGAGTATCGAACACAAGGATTTGGGTGGGAACAAATTCAATTGCAGATTATCAAGCGAGTAAATATGAGAGGTTTTGCAAATATTGGGAAAACAACAATCCTAAAGATCCAAGTATCCAGTTGTGGCAATCGATTCAAGATATACTAATGATATAAAGACAGAGCTAAGAAATGCAAAGGTATGCTAATGTAAGGTAATCGTACGGTGAAGTTCCAAAAACCTTATATGACTCACCTACAAGACACTCTCTATACAGGTTGTTGAGGCTTCAATATAGAAAGGTTCTAAAGGTAAGAATTAATGTCAAATACACTAACTTACAATCCAAGGATCGAGACTAACTAAACCGATTAAGGTTGTGACACTCACAATCGAGGTAGAGGTTGTTGAGGCTTCACTACCACCTAGAAAAGGCAAGCCTAAACTAAGTTAAAGCAAATCTTTAACTTTGGATTGAAGTAAAAGCAGGTTCGTAAACTTAAGGGAAATTACGGGTGGATCTTCAGATTCCACGGTCGTGGAACTCAAGAACAAACCGTGATTTAGGGTTCGTCGACGATTCTCTCTAACTCTCAGGGTCTAATCTAGTTACGATCGATCTATCATCATCTAAGCCACAACTATCAACCCTTCACCTTAGAATTGTTAAGGGTTTTTAGCCAATAACCGTCATATTGATATCAAATTCAAGAATTAAAAGATTGAAAGATGAAAACTTCCGAAAACTTTCAATAAACTTCAAACCAATCTCAATGTCACAATCAAGAACTAATATCGTCACAAGATTTGGAATAGAACAAACAAACACAATCGTAGATAAGAAGGAAGAACGGGATGTCAATCCGTCTTCTAAATCAAACCTAAACAAGAAGAGAAATCTTCTTGCGAACAATCTTCCGAATCTTCGATCTTCCGTCAATCCGGAAATCTCAACAGCAATCTCCACCAAAATGCGAGATTAGGGCAACTCCAAGGATGAGCGCAGAATACGTCTTTTGCAAGAATCGCCAAAAATCTCCAAGTCGCGGCGTAGGCGAAAGTCTCTAAGCGAGGTCGCAAAGTGCGTCTAAGCGAAGGTGACGGAATCTCTCTTCGTCCGTCTTTTTATAGGGCAAGATACAATATCGGCCCGGCCCAATCTTCTGAAAGATCGTGGCTTAAAATGTGGCGAAAAGGATCCCCAAGATCACGGTCGTGGAAGGTTCCACGACCGTAATTTAGAGCGTGGAAATCAATACGGTTTGAACCATGGATTCCACGACCGTAAAAGCTTCTGGAATGAACCACGCTTCTCCTGCATGGTTCCACGGCCGTGGAACTGAACGTGGTTCGTAGTACGGCCGTATTTTAGAGCGTGGTTTAGGGCAAGAACGTGATTCTTCCCTAGACTCGTGCATTCCTCAAGCTAGCTCTCTTTTGGCTTCTAAGAATGTCCTCAATCCATGGACAAACTCAATCAACTCTTATTTGCTAAATTCCGTTCGGAAATGGCTCTCAATCACCTATAATCAACATAAAGCTAGTGTAGACATCCATATCGACAATATAGGCAAACTAGCTCACAAATACAACAATGCTCAATCAAAGACTATCAATATGAATCAAATACACTTAGAAAACGTGCCTAAAATATCACAATATTTCATGCTAACAAATAACCCCATACTTGCAACTTGCTTGTCCCTAAGCAAGGTCTTTCAAAAGCTTTTAAAACAAGAGTTAGGATGAAATATGTGTACCTTCTCAAAGCAATACTTCTTTTGGATGAATGTGCCTTCTAAAGAATAGATCATTCTCAAATCTTGCTTCAATCGTTTATAAGACTTTCATACATTTAATCAAAGAGTAAAAAGTAAAGAAAGCTCATGAATCAATTAAACTTCCACACAAATATCATAACCTTCAAACATTATCAAAATCAATCATAAGAAACTTCAATTTAGATCACCAAGTCATATAACATTCTATCGATCTTAAGGACTTTCAAAGAGAAGGTCTAGAATGTGGAAAAGGAAGGAAACTTTTAGGGAGTGTGGTGCATGAATCCGGGAAAATGGACAACTACTCTTCTCTTCTTCTCTTGCGGTTTCCGCACACTTTCAACTTAGAGCTTCGCTCTTTTCCTTTCATTTTTCGACTTTACTTTTGGAGTTATGGATAGAGGTGCACAAAAACCGAAGCCTAGGAGATTGGCGTTTCTCAATTTTTATGAGATGCCTCAAACCCTTAGCGCACATACCATAATCCGCTAGGAATATCGCTCAATCCGACTTTGGCAAGACACAAACACCCGGCTATGTGAATGGTGCCGAGTTACTAATCGTCATGATTGACTTCCCCAAACCTACAATTTCTTTCTATTCTTTTGATTGCAAATAATTGCTCTCATGGCCCTCCCACATCAAACATGCCTTTTTTCATTCACTTCTCCAAATTCCCGGATAGGTAAAGGAGGTCAATATTTCAATGAGGAGCTAAAATGATCAAAGAAAGAAGAAAGAAAAATCGAATTGCCTTAATCATCTCAACAAGAAGTATAGGAACTTATAATGCGATTTCAACTTCAATTTCTCAACATGATTTAGGTAACATTTATCACATTATGAAACTTGCAAAAAGAAGTATAATCAACTCATTCAATTTCTTTTCAATTCACTATTCGTTTAAGCATGCAATTGTCATCAAACTCAATTCACAAGTAGCGATTATCAAAAAAATCATCTCAATTCATTAGAAGCACAAAATTTTCAAAATTTTTCAATTTTTATGGGTTTTTCAAGTTCTTTTTCATGCAATGCAATAATGAAACGTGCAACAATATAATGAACATGCAATGATAGTCTCGAATAGAAGCAAACATAGTGAGTAAGAGTTATTACAACTTTTAGTCACACCCCACCCCATACTTAGGACGAACATTGTCCCTAATGTTCAAAAGAAAGAAAGAAAAGAAAGAAAAGAAAAAGAAACTCACAAAATGGCGGTGGAGCGGCTAAAACAACGGTCATGCATCATCATCACTGCGGCGGTGGTGGAGGCGGGAATGGAGAGAAGCTGGAGTCGTAGGGCCACCCAAACTGTTGGCGGTAGACGTCCCTCATCATGTGATCGAGATCATCCATGCGTCCGTCTCTAGCATCGGCTCGAATCTCCAATGCTCCTACTCTCTCCGAAAGGCCAGTAGCCCAATCCGGCATCTGCTCATACCATCCCAGAGCGTGACTGTACCATACTGGAGCGTCTGATGGAGCTGGTGCTGGTGTTGGTGTTGCTGACTTCTCTGTAGACCATGGAGGTGGAACTCCATACCATGCAGGAGGTGTGGTCATCCATGTAGGTCTCTCACTCACCCTAGCGCGGCGAGAAGACGAGCTTGAAGCTCTGGCTGGACGTGGAGAACGTCTAGGGACATCGGGGGCCGCATCCGGCTGATCCGGAAACGTGCCAAACTCCTGCTCGGCTCCTCCTCCACCCTCAAACTGATCTCTCATCTCCTCCTCCTCAACAAATGGTGGTGGGACATATGGGGGAGCTGCAATCCTATTCGCATGCATAGCAGCGAACGTCTCCTTCCAATTATGGCGTCCAGCCATAATGGAGTACTCCGGTAGCCACTCTATACCCCTACCTGTCCTGCTCTCCCAAGGCATGGCCGCATAAGGCGGACCTCTATGTGTGGGGAAGATGAGACCCCTAGTCATGAAGGCATGGAGTCCTAAGGGAACGGCCGGTATACGGGTACACGTAGAAAAGTCAACTCCCAAACTCCTAGCAAGGTGGGTAACAATCCCACCATATCCAATGTTGCCCTTCCTCTTGTTCTTGAGCTTGCTCATAGTAGCAGCCAAGAGGGTAGCACAGTCAGCTCGGCGTCCATACAGCATGGAGTATAGCAAAAAGAGCTCATCCGTCTTGATCTTTTGGGGCGTCTCCGTCCTAGGAAAGAGACACTCCGAAAGAACACGGTGAGCAATCTTCAAGGCTAGGTGGTACATCAACCTAGCCTTGGTGTCAGCAGGTTGTCAGTGGTCCTCGCTTGCGTAAATCATCGCTACCTCCTCCCAAAAGTCCTTGGCGTAAACGCCACTAGGAAAGCGACCGTTAAAGGTCTCATGGAACCCAAAGAAGGTCCCGAACTCACGAATGGAAAAGTCATAGTTTCTTTCCATAAGACGGAAAGAAACGGTCCTATCTACATGGCTATGCTGAAAGGACGTCACTACCTCCCTCGTAATCTCCTCGTAGGCATCTTCTCGGATAGCCGAGAAGACAAGTAGTCCGGCTCTATCCAAGAGCCAAGTAAGGTCCTCTATGATGTTAAGAGGAGCTAGATCCTCTAACAACAAGTACCTAGGTCCAATAACAGCCCTCTCCTGGATCCTCTCGAATGCATAGAGGTGATCCTCATGAATGGTCGGTACTCTAGGGCTAGGAGGTGAAGGTGATGAAGGTGAGGATGGAGGTGAAGGGGAAGAGGGTGGTGGTGCTCTAGAGGATGAGGAAGAAGAGGGATTACCCTTCCTCTTCTTGTTCTGATCATTCTTCTTCTCTTTTATCCTCCCAGAAACACTCCTCACAAAGTCCATCTCTGTTAAGAATTACGGGTTGTTCTAGCAATTCCACGGCCGTGGTTCTTCCAGGAACCGTGGTTTGTCTCAGTTTTTCGCAAATCTCAGAATTCAACACTCAATCTCAACAATCAATTAGCCCTAGTCTAATTCCTTCCAATTTCAATCAGTTCTTCCTAAAATCTCTAACAAAAACGAACCAAATCGACAAAGATCAAGAAGAGTGGAAAAACCTATTTTTCGGATTTAAAAATCCGAATTGTGCGTTCCTTGGTGAATTTCTGCTCGATTCGTCGCTTGGATCTTGTTGGTGGTCGAATTTGCTTCAATTTGGGAAGAAGAATCGTTAAAAACGATTAACGAACGAAGAATTGGAGGAGGGGGCGTGGATTCGGCGTTTAGGTCGTGGAAGGGGGTTTTGTCGGTGATTTTTGTGAAGAACGTGGTTTATATAGTCACAGGCAAAATTTTGAAAATCACGGTCTGTCGGGGTGTTCCACGGCCGTGGTTTTGTACGGAACCGTGGTTTTGGTGATTTTTCAAAGGCTTTTGGAAATTACGGTCACTGTAGCTGTCACGACCGTGTTTTAGGCCGTGGAACTCTCTGTAAAGCTCCAAAGTCCAAATTTCGTCACTTTTCTTCAACATTATCCTTCCCTTTTCCTTTTCCATCGTTCCTACATCCAAAAACACGAACATACCGGAAGGAATCGAAGGCAAAAACAAAGCGAAAAACGTCTAAACTAAGCTAAACTATGGATCGAAAACAAAAACAAAAATGCAATACCTTGGGTTGCCTCCCAAGAAGCGCTTTGTTTAAGGTCCGTAGCTAGACCAATCTCGCACTTATTCAAGTGCGGTAGGCGCGAACTCTTCAGTTTGGAGTTCCGGCGTATACTTCTTGAGTCGTTGGCCGTTCACCTTAAAGCTTCTACCCGATTCACCCCATACTTCAACTGCACCATGGGGGAAAATACGCTTAATTAGAAAAGGTCCGGTCCAACGAGATTTAAGCTTACCTGGAAAGAGACGAAGCCTTGAATTGAAGAGGAGAACTTGATCTCCTTCTTTGAAGTCCTTTGGAATGATATGCTTATCATGCCAACGCTTTGCTCTATCCTTATAGATCTTGGCGTTTTCATAAGCATTCAAGCGGAGTTCGTCCAGCTCATTAAGGTCTAGGAGACGCTTCTCTCCCGCTTCCTTCATGCTGAAATTCAACCACTTGATAGCCCAAAACGCCTTGTACTCTAACTCCACCGGCAAGTGACAAGACTTCCCATACACAAGGTTGTATGGTGTGGTTCCTATGGGCGTCTTGTACGCAGTCCGGTATGCCCACAATGCGTCATCAAGTTTTAAAGACCAATCCTTCCTAGTCCTTGAAACCGTCTTCTCTAAGATTCCTTTGATCTCCCTATTTGAGATCTCAACTTGTCCACTTGTTTGTGGATGATAAGGGGTAGCGATCTTGTGAGTAACCCCATACTTAGCTAGAAGAGCTTCAAAGCGCCGGGCAATGAAGTGAGAACCTCCATCACTAATGATAGTCCTTGGCGTCCCAAATCGTGGGAAAATGGTCTTGTTGAAGAACTTGACCACCACCATGGCATCATTGGTGGGAGAGGCAATTGCTTCCACCCATCTAGAAACGTAATCTACCGCCAATAGTATGTATTGATTTCCACAAGAGGATGGGAACGGTCCCATGAAATCAACTCCCCAAACGTCGAAAATCTCCACCTCTTGGATGTTGTTGAGGGGCATCTCATTCCTCCTAGAGATATTACCTGTTCTTTGACAAGCATCGCAGCAAGAAACAAAGGATTGCACATCTCTAAACAAAGTAGGCCAAAAGAATCCAGATTGCAATACCTTTGCGCTAGTCTTGTTCGAACTAGCGTGTCCTCCACAAGGTAGTGAATGACAATGGCGGATGACACTTTGCATCTCATCTTCCGGCACACATCGCCGAATGATGTCATCCGGACCTCTCTTAAAGAGGAGAGGCTCGTTCCAAAAGTATTCCCGGACATCCTTAAAGAACTTCTTCCTTTGTGAGTAGGATAGTCCGGGCGGTATCTCCTGACAAACCAAATAGTTAACAAAATCAGCAAACCATGGTTCGCTACCTTTGGAGATCACATCGATGCACTCCTCAATAATGTGTAGGTGTTCGTCCGGAAAGGAGTCGTCGATGGGTAAATGGTCGTCCTCTAGATGTGTTAGGCGACTCAAATGATCCGCAACAGAATTTTCTGAACCCTTCTTGTCGCGGATCTCAAGATCGAACTCTTGTAGGAGAAGAATCCATCTTATTAGACTTGGCTTCGCATCCTTCTTTGCAAGGAGGTACCGGATCGCAGCATGATCCGTGTAGACAATCACCTTTGCACCTACAAGATAAGAGCGAAACTTGTCAATAGCATAGACAATGGCTAAAAACTCTTTTTCGGTAGTGGCGTAATTGAGTTGCGCTTCATCTAGCGTCTTGCTAGCATAGTATATGGCATGGGTTCGCCCTTCCTTTTGTTGTCCAAGAACAGCTCCTATTGCTACGTCACTAGCATCGCACATAACCTCAAAGGGAAGAGTCCAATCCGGAGGTTGGATAATAGGTGCTGAAATTAGAGCTTGCCGAATTGTGTTAAACGCATCCAAACATTCCTGCGAAAACTCAAAAACTGCATCCTTCATCAATAGATTAGTGAGCGGTTTTGATATCTTAGAGAAGTCTTTAATGAAACGTCTATAAAATCCTGCATGTCCTAGGAAACTTATTATCCCTTTCACCGAAGTTGGGGGAGGAAGCTTCTCTATGGTCTCTATCTTAGCTTTATCTACTTCTATCCCTCTATTAGAGACTAAGTGATCTAATACAATTCCTTCCTTAACCATAAATTGACACTTCTCCCAGTTTAGAACTAGGTTAGTGTCTTCACACCTTTGTAAAACAAGAGAAAGGTTAGAAAGGCAATCGTTAAAAGAGGAACCGTATACGGAGAAGTCATCCATGAAGACTTCCATGATTTCCTCTATGTATTCGGAGAAGATGGCCATCATGCACTGTTGAAAGGTGGCTGGGGCGTTGCAAAGCCCGAATGGCATTCTCCTATAGGCGAACGTACCTCATGGGCACGTGAATGTGGTCTTCTCCTGATCGTCCGGGTGTATCGGGATCTGAAAGAAACCACTATAACCGTCAAGGTAGCAAAAATGTGAATGTTGTGCTAACCTTTCAAGCATTTGATCAATGAATGGCAACGGGAAGTGATCCTTCCTCGTTGCATTGTTGAGCTTGCGGTAGTCGATGCACATCCGCCATCCTGTTACGGTTCGGGTAAGAATGAGTTCGTTGTTCTTGTTGGTGATGACCGTCATTCCTCCCTTCTTTGGGACTACTTGAACCGGACTCACCCACTTACTATCGGAGATAGGATAGATGATACCTACATCAAGAAGTTTAAGAATTTCCTTCTTGACAACTTCCTTCATGGTCGGATTTAACCGCCTTTGAGGTTGTCTTGAAGTTCTTAGATGAGTAGGAAGTGGTTTTAGTTCCATCGCTTTCGGAGCTTCCAATGATCTTTGAGGAGCATCCGATGTTTCCTTAGAAGTGTCTAAGGGTGCTGAAGGTGTGGGAGAACAATCAGAAGAAGTTGAGGAAGTGTTTCGATCATCCCTTTCCACGGCCAAAATTACGGTTTCACCATGTTCTCCACGGCCGTGGTTTAGGGCGTGGAAAGGAAATACGGTTGTCATATCTTCTCCACGACCGTATAACTCTCTGGAGTGGGACACGGTTTTGTTTGTGAAATCCACGGCCGTGGAATATAGTGTGTGGCTGTGGATTCTCACGTTTTCTGCCTCATCGTGGAGTTTTTCAAACTCCACTTCGTGCATCTCTTCTTGTGCTTCTAAGGCTTCAATTGCCTCATTGCACTCCTCTTCTTCCCCTACATTGGTTAGACTCATAGTGATAGCTTTTTGTAAAGGATCGTTAAAGAGAATCGCACTTACCTCCTCCCTAGACAACCCTTCTTCATCTTGGATATTGAATATATCCTCATCAAAGATTGGTTCCTTCACTAGAGTGGAAAGAACGAACTCTACTTTCTCTTCTCCTATATCAAAAGCGAGTCTCCCATTCTTGCAATCGACTATGCAGCCGGAAGTTGCAAGAAACGGTCTTCCGAGTATGATCGGGACCGGACTATCTGCAGGAATGTCAAGCACGACAAAATCAATGGGGACAAAGAATTTACCTAGCTTGACCGGGACGTCTTCTACGATACCGACGGGGCGAGTGATGGATCAATCCGCCATGTACAGCGTCATCTTCACCGGTTTAGGGTCGCCTAAACCGATCTTCCTGCACAATGCAAGTGGTATGATGCTCACACTTGCTCCTAAGTCACATAACGCATCGTATGTGACATCTCCCACTCCTATGGGAATGCAAAATGACCCCAGATCCTTTAGCTTTGGGTGCATTTTCTCCTTTATGGTCTTGATGAGATCCGAAGAATCCGAACTCATCTTAACCTCACCGAAATCTTCTAGCTTCCTCTTGTTAGAGAGAAGCTCGTTCAAGAACTTGCCATAAGCCGGCATACCTACAATAGCATCAATAAAGGGTATATTAATATGCAGCTTGCTCATGAGTTCTATGAACTTACCGAATTGTTTATCTAGACGCGCTCTTGCTCTAGATTGAGGGAATGGTAGGGGAGGCTTGTAAGCCGGAGGAGGAACGTAGACATCTTCCTTCTCTTTCCCCTTCTCTTTGTCTTTGTCCTTTTCTACGGAGACTTCAACAAACTTAGGCTGCGGATCGGTGGTAGTCACTCCGCTCCTAGTTGTGATTGCCATAACCCTTTCCTTAGGGTTGTCCTCCGTCTTTCCTAGAAGCTTCCCTTGATTCCTAGGAACTTCCTCCGCATGGCTGAACATTTGGTTTTCTAAAACCTTTTGGGCTTTATCAACCTTAGAAATTTGATCATCAACCTTAATGATGCGGTTCTCCAACCCTTAGCTTTCCCAAGATCGTTTCCAACATGGGATCGGGCTTCTCCTTCCCCGAAGTGTTTCCTCCATTAGATGATTGCCCCTGGCTTTTCAAAGGAGTAGAGGAAGAGGAGGGTGGAGTTAGTGAATTAGAATTGGAAGGATAAGAGTTACCGGAATTTTGTTGATTGGAGCGCCAATTGTTGTTGTTGGAACCCCTATTGTTGTTCCAATTGTTGTTCCGGTTGTTGTTGTTTCCATTCCAATTGTTCCGGTTGTTGTTCCGGTTATTGTTGTTGTTGTTGCGGTTTGTGTTATCACCGCCATTGTTGTTGTTGGCCAAGTAGCCAACGTCCTTTCCTTGTTGCTTTGGAAAGTTAGTCTTAATAGCCTCCTTCAACTCTTTAATCTCATTGTTGAGAGAAAAGATTTGAGTTTGAGCTTCATGTGTGAGCTTTGCTCCTTGCTCCACACGATTTCCCTCCACTTTCCGGTGGGAATACTTCTCTATGACTCTTGCTTGCTTCTCAATGAAGTCCCAAGCGTCATCTTCCCTCATGTCCATGAATGTACCACATGAGAGGGATTGGAGCTTGAATTGTGTCTCCACATCCAGCCCCTTATAGTAAATCTCCAACAAGGCAAGTTTGGATATGCCATGATGAGGGCAATCCAAAAGCAAATCCTGAAACCTTTCCCAAGATTGAAACAAACTTTCGTTAGATATCATGGAAAATGCATTGATCTTACCTCTAAGTTCCGCCGTTTTGGATGGCGGAAAGAATTTGGTGAGGAACTCCGCGGAAAGGTCTTCCCACGTGTCTAGTTTCCCAGTAGGAAGAGCTTGATACCAAGACAACCCTTTCCCCTTCAAGGAGAAGAAGAAAGGCTTGAGCTTATAGTTGTTGGTAGTAGCATTCTTCGGCCTCATTGTCTCCATCATACACTCAAAGGTTTGCAAGTGTTGGTGTGGAGATTCACCGCTTGTCCCGCCAAATTGGTTTTGGCGAACAAGAGTAATAACTTGAGGGTTGAAGCTAAACCCTTGTACATCTTCAGCATCAAAATTTACGACCAAGCGGCGCGGTTGTTGTGTTGGATCCATTCTTTGGCCAAGAGTTCTTGGCTCATCATCCACACGTTCGATCCTCGCATTCCTAGGTGGAATGCGGCGATTAGCAGCTCCCCGTGGATGGAAAGGATTTACATTGATCGTGGGATCAATTTCCTCTAGTGGTGGTATGGAAGAATCACTATCATCAGCGGATGAATGACTTCTTCTTCTTGATCTTGATGCCTTTCTTGAGGATTTCTTGCTTCCCTTATTCTTAAGGTTGCTTAGTTCTATCCTCATCTAGAACATCATATCCTTTAGATCGTTAACTTGAGATTGATGACGATCCATTTCATCCCAGCGGATATTCTCATTCCATTGGAGTTGAGCTTCTTTCTCCGCCAACTCCGCTTGAAGATCACGTTCTTGTTCTTCAGCCATCTTCTTTTCCTTGCGCTTTTGCCTTAGAGTCTTCTCAAGCTCTTGGTCAAGAGGTAAGAGATCTTCGGTGTTCCTAGACCTGCGCATGCACTCAAAGTAATATCAAATAACGAGAGCAAGCTCTCAAGCTTGACAACCGGTAACCGAATTCGGCCGAAACCAAATCCCCTGCAACGGCGCCAAAAACTTGTTCGCCCCTAAACGTGTGTGCAAATAAGCTTTAATTATAAAACTAGAATCAAGCAAGCGAACCCGCAGTGTACGGATCGATATAGTTAAGCAAGAATTCCAGAGTATCGAACACAGGGATTTGGGTGGGAACAAATTCAATTGCAGATTATCAAGCGAGTAAATATGAGAGGTTTTGCAAATATTGGGAAAACAACAATCCTAAAGATCCAAGTATCCAGCTGTGGCAATCAATTCAAGATATACTAATGATATAAAGACAGAGTTAAGATATGCAAAGGTATGCTAATGTAAGGTAATCGTACGGTGAAGTTCCAAAAACCTTATATGACTCACCTACAAGACACTCTCTATACAGGTTGTTGAGGCTTCAATATAGAAAGGTTCTAAAGGTAAGAATTAATGTCAAATACCCAAACTTACAATCCAAGGATCGAGACTAACTAAACCGATTAAGGTTGTGACACTCACAATCGAGGTAGAGGTTGTTGAGGCTTCACTACCACCTACAAAAGGCAAGCCTAAACTAAGTTAAAGCAAATCTTTAACTTTGGATTGAAGTAAAAGCAGGTTCGTAAACTTAAGGGAAATTACGGGTGGATCTTGAGATTCCACGGTCGTGGAACTCAAGAACAAACCGTGATTTAGGGTTCGTCGACGATTCTCTCTAACTCTCAGGGTCTAATCTGGTTACGATCGATCTATCATCATCTAAGCCACAACTATCAACCCTTCATCTTAGAATTGTTAAGGGTTTTTAGCCAATAACCGTCATATTGATATCAAATTCAAGAATTAAAAGATTGAAAGATGAAAACTTCCGAAAACTTTCAATAAACTTCAAACCAATCTCAATGTCACAATCAAGAACTAATATCGTCACAAGATTCGGAATAGAACAAACAAACACAATCGTAGATAAGAAGGAAGAACGGGATGTCAATCCGTCTTCTAAATCAAACCTAAACAAGAAGAGAAATCTTCTTGCGAACAATCTTCCGAATCTTCGATCTTTCGTCAATCCGGAAATCTCAACAGCAATCTCCACCAAAATGCGAGATTAGGGCAACTCCAAGGATGAGCGCAGAATACGTCTTTTGCAAGAATCGCCAAAAATCTCCAAGTCGCGGCATAGGAGAAAGTCTCTAAGACTACCCACAATGGTGGTATCTAAACAATATAATATATTAAATATTCATAAAACAGTAATTAATTCCTTAGAAACTTTACTGAAGTATGGAAGGTAGATACCGGTTAAAAACGAAGAGAGAGAAGACTACTTTAATTTACCTTTTCTTTCTATCCAAAATTAGTTATACTTTTATTGGATTGTCAAATAGAGAAGTGCCATTTGGCAATAGAGGAGTGGTGAAGGGTGGTAAATTTTGATCCGTTAGATCTAAGCGAGATCAGCGGTTCATATTTTTACATGTTTTCCATATTTTCATTAATCATTTGTGGTAGTTTTTTGTTCAACTAAATATATTTTGATAATTTTTATTTTATAAATATTTTTATTTTATTTTTATCTACCCATAGAGTCCAATATTGATTATATTTCGAATGATAAAAAAATATATTTTTTTTATCTATTGTAGAGTCCAAAGATTTTGTTTTTCTATCTATAAAGTCTATAGTGAGTATCTTTCGAATAATTTTTTAAAATTAAAAAATAAATTGTGAATGATTTTATTTTATAAATACTTAATAATAATATTTATATTTATCATCAAGATTAGTATTACAAAAATTACACATAAAAATCAATATATTACAAGACATCATGCATAAAATATATATTATAAGAATTTTATTCACATAAAATTTTTTATATATTTATTATTTATTTTTTGCAATAATTTTATTTATAAATAAAATTAATAATAACAATATTTAAAAAAGAATATAAATATGGTGGGTAAATAAATATAGAGTTAAGAGATTGAGAGTTAAGAAACTATGAATGTGGATAAAAAGTAGATGAAGTTTTATAAGCTGATGTGGCGGAGAGAGATAGTTTAAAAACTTTTGTTTAGATACCCACCATTGTGGGTGGTCTAAGCGAGGTCGCAAAGTGCGTCTAAGCGAAGGTGACGGAATCTCTCTTCGTCCGTCTTTTTATAGGGCAAGATACAATATCGGCCCGGCCCAATCTTCTGAAAGATCGTGGCTTAAAATGTGGCGAAAAGGATCGCCAAGATCACGGTCGTGGAAGGTTCCACGACCGTAATTTAGAGCGTGGAAATCAATACGGTTTGAACCATGGATTCCACGACCGTAAAAGCTTCTGGAATGAACCACGCTTCTCCTGCATGGTTCCACGGCCGTGGAACTGAACGTGGTTCGTAGTACGGCCGTATTTTAGAGCGTGGTTTAGGGCAAGAACGTGATTCTTCCCTAGACTCGTGCATTCCTCAAGCTAGCTCTCTTTTGGCTTCTAAGAATGTCCTCAATCCATGGACAAACTCAATCAACTCTTCTTTGCTAAATTCCGTTCGGAAATGGCTCTCAATCACCTATAATCAACATAAAGCTAGTGTAGACAACCATATCGACAATATAGGCAAACTAGCTCACAAATACAACAATGCTCAATCAAAGACTATTAATATGAATCAAATACACTTAGAAAACGTGCCTAAAATATCACAATATTTCATGCTAACACTAATCATGCAAGTGATCATGAAAATCCTACCCCATACTTAGAAACACATTGTCCCCAATGTGGAAACTAAATAAAGAAGTGAAAGAGAGTCCTCACAATGTAAAATTGGTGATGCTTTGGTATTTCGGTTCACATCGAATGATGATGGTGGATGATCGATCAAGGATGGTAGAGAGCTCTCGATGTTCATTATGGTGTCGGAACCCGCGCTTGGCACCGCAAGCCGTCCAAGTTCCACGTCCGCTCCACCCATGCTTGATTGGAGATCATCACTTTCCTTGACAGAAGGAAAAATCGGCCCATAACCCAGGAAAATCGGCCGATTTCTATGAAGAACAATCTGATTTTCCTGGGTGCTTTCTTCCTCGTCCATGTGCTTGGGTCTTGTACCTTCTTCTCAACAGTTCCATGAGGTTTTCACTTGACCTCCAGCATCTCATCACACATGACAACAACAAGATCTAGCACCCAAAAACACAAAAGAAAAACAAAGCACACCAAAAACAAAAACAAAAGCAAAAACGAAGATGAAAGAGAAAAGGGAAAGAGTTGTTACCCTTGGGTTGCCTCCCAAGAAGCGCTTCTTTTAGGTCATTAGCTTGACCAAACTCAAAGGATGTGTCAATCCACCTCGAATACCATGGTTTGCTTGAGGAGTCCAAGCAACCATCGCTTTCCGGCATCCATGATGACAAGCAAGGGCCACTTGATGCCCAAATAAGCTTTAAGTTTTCTCTTCACCGGTGAGTAGTAGAATCCGTCATCACCGCTCCCTTGATGATAGTATGGAGTTGCAACCATAGGTGCCACCCCATACTTAGACAATTGGTACTCCGCGGTCACACCGGTGAGATGCTTGTCATCCTCATCCTCTATGATCCAAAGAAGGCCGATTGTTGGAAAGAATTCTTCATTGAAGTGCTTCATAACCATCATGGATCCATCATGCTTGCCTCCTTCATTCAACATGGGAGACTCCTTAGGAAAGGGACTCCAATCTTCGTGTGTACTCCGGGAAAGCAAGAAAGGATTGGAAGGAGTTGAAGTTAACTTAGGGCTCTCCCTCGTGAGCTCTTCAAGTGTGGTTCCGGGGTTGATGGCAAGGATGTCCGGGGGTGTGAATACTTCATTGCACTCCTCCAAAGGTGAAGGAGGTGGAGGTAAGCCTTGAAGGATGGTAGGATCTCCTAGCATAAGAGCATGCCTAATCTCCTCAATCTCCCTCCTCATTTGTTCTTCTCTCTCGAAATTCAATCTTCTTTCATCCTTCAGGGCCAAATCCCTTAGCTTCACTTGCTCCCAAGCTTCATCCAACTCTTCTTGAAGTTCCTTAATGATCATGGTTGATTCGGGCAATTCTTGGATCTCCTCATGGTGAACCTCCTCTTGTTGAAATACTTCCGCTTCAAGCACCATGTGGGTACTCGAAATGGAAGCAAGGTTGCTCTCTAGATCATCCATCTTCCTCAACATTTCTTCTAGCATTGACTCCAATCGATCATTGTGAGGTTGATGGTGAGGTTCCACATAAGGCAATGTAGTCATGTGAGCTTGATCATAGGACTCATGATAGGTATTAGACTCCTCCCAATACTCAAACTCATCATGAAGAGGTCCTAGATCTTGGCTTTCCATCCACTTCTCATACTCCATGTCGTCAAGGTCGTCTTGGAAGTACAATCCGTCCATGGCAAACATGAAAAGGCAAAGACAAAAACAACACAAGATCAAAAGTAACAAGAAAGATAAACACTAAAAACGATCAAAAGCAAATGACTCAATCTAGACCTAGTCCCCGGCAACGGCGCCAAAAACTTGTTACGCTAGGATTAGTAGCACAAAAAGCTTTACATTTATAACTCGAACTAAATCCTAAACTACCTAGCGAAACCCGCAGTGTACGGGTCGTTTTGTAGAAAGGAAAGTATTCCGAGGTCGAACACAAGGACTTAGGCGAAATCAAGTCATTTCAATGATCAAAGATAGTGTGAATCTAGTCTAAGAAAAGAGAAAGAAATAAAGAAATGAAAATGATGATATTTTTGGTTGAGTTTTTGTGGTGATCAAGCAAGGATCACAAATCAAGCAAAACGAACAATCAACTATGCTAACAAATCAACGAAAACAAACAAGTGACACAAACACAAGATAAGAGATCGAAGATAGAAAAAGAGGATTCTAGAGGTCAAGATTTCCGGTTATGGCATTGGACTCAAGCTTCTAAAGATTCTAAGGATAAAGTTGCGGTGTTGGGAAAGGGTGTTTCACTAATGGAAGCAATTACCGGGTAGGTCTCTCACTACACTAATCCCGCACCAAACTCCTATTACCGGGTAAGTCTCAAGGAGGTAAAGTTGGGAATTCTACACAAACCGGACACTACTTAAGGGGCAAACCTCTCCTTACCGGGTAAGTCTCGGAAAAGGTAAGTCTCAAGCAATAATCCTAGCACACTCAATCCAATAGCGGCTTGTGAGGCTCACTACTACCTAGAATTCATCATCTTAGGTATCTAAGATCGGAAATCATCGGGTAGATCTCTTCCCTCACTTAGGTTGATAGCATTAGGTGATCCTAAGCTAAATTAAGCTCAACAAACACTAGGATTTCAACAATCTAACATCCTAACATACAAATTCATCAATTAAAGAGCAACAGAAGGAAAAATCGGGTGGATCATAGCAAAAATCGGCCGATTTACTATGAAGAACAGGTCGATTTTTATGTCTGAGTTAGGTTTTGTGCATACGAATCATCCTAAACTAACATATAAGTCCATTCTATCATCACCCAAGCAATAACCATCAATCCATCACTCCAGAATCACCACAAACTAGCCAACAACATGCATTTCAAGATCTAAAATCATCATACAAGCACACATGGAATCCATAGCAAGAAGATGAAGTAAGGAAATGAAAGCAATGAAACTTAGCTGGATTTGAGCTCAAAACAAGTCTTTCAACACACCAAATGTAGCTCCAAGTCAGATCTTACAACCTTCAACAAGCTTCTTCACAAAAATCACTCGATTCTCACTACGAAATTGAAATCTACACTAATCTCCCTCAAGAACACCCACAAGGGTGTCTTGAAGAGAGCTCCCAATTGGGAGAGTCTTTGGGAAGATGCTAGAGGATGTGGGAGAGAGGAATAAATGGAGAGATCCCCCAGCAACAACTTGCAGGCCCACTTATATTCTCCACCAAGAGTAAGGCCGGACAAGAGATCGTGGGACACGTGGCTTAAGCTGTCAAAGGCCCAAAAATCGACCCAGTAGGAAAAATCGGCCGATTTTCCTGGGTGTAGGTCAATTTTCTTCAACAGAAGCATGCTATGATCGTCTAGCCATGAGTTGCTCCATTGCTTGCACCAACAAGGGTCCTTGTGTCCTTCATTGCTCCAATTATGTTCCTTCAAGGTTTCGGATATGTACCACCGTGAGGCTTGACTCTCGAATGTATCGATTAATGCCCAAAAGATCCCCGAAATACCTACAAAACCGACAAAAGCTCGTGTAGACGTCTTTTCTAGAAATATGCACGAAATGAGTGTAAACGTCGTGAACTAATGTCAAACCGTGCATGAATAACGGGAAAAACTATCTAAATGTATGCCTATACTAACGTCATAAATCACGTTATCACCTGCCCTTTGCTTCTCTTTTTGTTCTACATGGATATGAGCAGCCCAGGAGGCCCAGCTGAAGATGGCTCAACGAGATCCTCTCTTGTGTGTTGGCAAGTAACATATAGTAGCCCTGAAGGAGAAGGAAACTGTCGACGCTCTCTCTTCCTTTTTCCTTGTAACGTCCGGAAATCACGCAGGAAATCACACACGTATCTTCTCTCCTTTCAGCCACGCTTTGTTTCCATCCAGAAGCACGAGAGCACTCTTTCTCTGCTGCAGCGACAGATCTCTTCCACAGCCGTAGACTCCATCCACTGAACTCTACTAGCGGCCTTCAGCGTAGTAGCGATCTCCAGCACAACAACAGCTTCAACGCAGCAGTGGGCTTCGTCCCTGGATCTTCAGCGTGAACGCCTTCATTGCAGCAGTGATGACTCTTCTGCACATGACTTGGAGTGACACAGAAACTCCCAGCCTCCCCTCTTCTGTGCAACAACTAGCTCGACAACAATCTTGGCTCACCTTCTCACTTCCCCTCGAGTCTTGGAATCGGGTAAGGTTGATACCCTTCTCTTCCTTGCACTCCCATCCATGTAATTCATGCCTAATGAGTGCCTTTTATGTCTCCTAACTCTGCCCAGAACAACCATAGAGGAGCAGTAAAGATTCATGTTGTTTTCCGAGTTTTCAGGAAGTGACAAGCAGGCATTTTCGAGTCCAGATTTTTGTATGTTAGACACATCCTCTATTGCTGAATTTTGGATATGTTGTATTCAGTAGTATATAGTAGATCATACTAAAATTTGGGAAGAATCGGAGTTACGGTTCAGGAGTTGTGATGTTGCAAATTTGACATCTCATGTAGTTTTTATAAGTGTGCTGAGTGTTGAGAAAAACAGCATGTGAAGCAGTTTTGTGAGATAGTTTTGAATAGGCTTTTGATCTCTTTTGTACCTGAATTTTGGATATGATATAGTTGGCATATTGTAGTAGAACTTATTAAAATTTGGGAAAAATCTAGCGAGTGGTTTAGGAGTTATGATTTTTCAAATTTGAGACAGTGTGTAGTTTTGTTGAGTGTTTGCTGAATTTCCCAAGTGTTGGAAAACTGCACGTCGATACAGTGTTGTGATCCAGATTTGGGTAAGTTAGACTCCTCCTTTAGTGCTGATTTTTGGATATGTTGTAGTTGGTATTATATAGTATAAAATACTGAAATTTGAGAGTATTCCGAGTTATAGGTTAGGAGATATGATTCTCCAAAGTTGTTTCCTCGTGCAGCTTTTAGGTTATGCTGATATATTCTAAGTATGAGAAAAACTGCTTGTGATGCAATTTTGTGAAATAGATTTGGAGGGGTTATTGACCGCTGTTAGACATGATTTTGGATACGTTTTTTATGGATATATATAGGAGCATGTGGTAAAAGTTGAGAACGATATGTTGGGTTAATCTAGATTTATTATGTTCTTGTGAGGTTGTTGAGCCTAGAAGTCTAATGACTTCTAGTTGACTAGAGTGATGTTGTTCTTGTGAGGATGTTGAGCCTAGAAGTCTAAGGACTTCTAGTTGACTAGAGTTTTGTTTGATTCGTGTGCCTTGTCTTGAACAGGCGTTGCGCATTTTCTAAGAGAACTTGAGAATGTGGTGATCGGTTTCGCTTGGAGACTGGTAAGTCCACGGACTTACTTACCTGGCTTCTTGTATGAGTGTAATGTGTATGAGTGGTGTTTGTTAGTTATGATAAACAACGAAACCGGATTTGGCCGACTTTATTATATTACGTAATTGACCCAAGTGTATGATAACGGGTCGTGACATCACTGCCTAGCTCTTGCGAGAGCTAGGAGGTTCCCTGCGACCATCCCAAGCAAGTAGACGGTCAGATGCATTAGTACCATTCCTCATTGGTAAACGGGGATAGGGGCGAGGTTTGGGAATCCCTCGTGTCACAAAATAAGTATCATTAGTAACGGCTTATCACCTAACTGAAGATAATAAACGGACTTGAGTGTTGCATGTTGATTGCATATGTTGTGTGTATGTGCTTTTACCTTTATGCTTATGCGTAGAATATTAGGTAACGGGATTATACCGCCTTGTAGATGCCTTGCAGGTTAATACAGTTGAAGAGAGATCCGGAGGGGATGGTCAGCCGGGTCCACGTACTCATTTGGTTGGGGACGGGGATGTCTTCGGTTCTTCATATGCGTCGTTTTAGTACCTTTTCTTTGTAAGCCTGACACATATTCTTCATGTATATATTGGTTAACGTTTTCAAATGTTTTAAATACTTGTGTGCCTTGTTGTAAGATCCTAGTAAAATTGTGGTCAAACTAAGGTCGGGACCCATTGTGAGGTCCTAACTAGTAGCTCCCCAAGTTTTGAGAATTTGGGGTGTTACATCCACGAACATCAAAACCCCGAGGTAAGTTTTCTAACACTAACAAGAAAACTAGAGTACTAACTTGTTTTGAATGTGGTGAAACAGATCATCTTTTGAAGGATTGTCCACAAAAGAAGAGGACTAACTTCAAGAAAAATGATCAAAAGAAGAAAGCTATGGTAGCTTCATGGAGTGATTCAGAATCCTCAAATGAATCAGAAGACAAAAAAGAACAAGCAAACTTATGTCTCTTGGCCAATCATGAAGAAGACTAAAATCTATATGTTGACAATATGGTAAGTACAATCTTGTCTCAACCTGAATATGACCAGAAACAATTCCTTAAAAGACATTATCATATGTGACAAAGAACATAGAATCAAGATATGTTCTTTAAAAGAGAAGCTTATTGAACAAGAAAAAAGACTAAGTGAAATGTCTTTGGAGATTGAAAATCTTAACACAGAAAAAGTGGACCTCGACGACAATATCAAGGCCTTGGAATCAGAAAATGTGATTCTCAAGGACAACCTCTCCTCCCTTCATCGAAACTATATCGATCTAGAGAAAGAAAAAGTTGATCTTACTTTGACGTGTAAAGACCAGAAGGTTGCGCATGTTAAGTTTACTCGTTCAAAAGCTAATCTAGAAAGAATGATGGTTGAACAACAGTCCTCTCTTAACAAGAATGGTAAAGGTTATCACAGTAGCTTTCCTAGAAAACCAACTACCACTTTTGTCAAAGCTAAAGGAAGTATTCATATGCCTACTTGCTTTTATTGTTGTAAAAAGGGTTATGTAAAATCTACATGTCCATATAGAAGAAATGATCCTTATATTATCAGGAACACCTATCCTCTATGTTTAAGAAAACAAGTCAAACAAATCTGGGTTCCTAAAGGTACTAGACCACCAAATATGATCGAATCTGAATATGAACCAAAATAAGCCATTTGGTCGACCCGGAAAGGTTGAAATTTGCTGTTTTGCAAGATATCACCAAGGTAAAGGAGCATAAATGGATATTAGATAGTGGTTGCTCAAGACACATGAGTGGAAAGAGTTCTTTATTCTTAGATTTAATAAAGCAATCATCTTGAACCATTACGCTTGGTGATAAAGGAAAGTGTAACATTATTGGCATTGGTAAAATATGTTATAATTCATCTAACTTTATTGATGATGTTTATTTGGTTGATGGCTTGAAGTATAATTTGCTTAGCATCTCTCAAATATGTGATAAAGACAACAAACTATATTGTTTGACTCAGAAAAATGTGAAGTTCAAGACAAAAAGACAGGTGAAGTTGTGCTTACTGCTCCTAGGTGCAACAATGTTTATTCTATGAA
Organism: Fagopyrum esculentum; assembly: GCA_033239045.1. Taxonomy (NCBI): domain Eukaryota; kingdom Viridiplantae; phylum Streptophyta; class Magnoliopsida; order Caryophyllales; family Polygonaceae; genus Fagopyrum; species Fagopyrum esculentum. The sequence continues at coordinate 23,590,676 of BSUD01000007.1, forward strand.
TAGTAACCAAGTTTCAGGAACCAAGCTAAAATGTCTAAAAGCCTTGACTGATTATCCAAGGCTTTGGCACAAAAGAATTGGTCATGTAAGCATGCACAACATGCAGAAGCTACATACAAAAGATTTGGTACGTGGTTTGTCAAACCTAAATTTCAAAGTTGATGACCTATGTAAGGCTTGTACACAAGGTAAACAAACAAGAGGTTCATCCAAACCTAAGAAACTTGTAAGTTCTTCTCGACCCATTTAACTTTTACATATGGATCTTTGCTGACCTATGCGTATCAAATCTCCTAGAGGCAAGCAGTACATCCTTGTTATTGTGGACAATTTTTCTCGTTTCACATGGATTTCTTTTCTACGAGAAAAATCTGAAGCATTATTTGAGTTTTCAAAATTATGTAAGGTGTTACAAACAAAGAAAAACCTACCAATTGTTCCTATAAGAAGTGATCATGGTAGAGAATTTTATCAACTAAAGTTTGATTTGTTTTGTGCAAAATATGGTATTTCACATAACTTTTCAGCTCCTAAAACACATCAGCAGAATGGAGTTGTGGAATGTAAGAACCGCACTCTTGAGGATATGTCTAGGACGATGCTTTTAAAAAACAATTTACCAAAAAGTTTTTGGGCTGAAGCAGTAAACATTGCAAATTATATTTTGAACAGATGTTTAATTCGCCCTATCTTCAAAAAGACTCCTTATGAACTCTTTAAAGGAAGAAAACCAAATATTTTATATTTCAAACCCTTTGGATGTACTTGTTTTGTTCATAACAATGACAAAGATAACCTTGGGAAGTTTGATGCACGTAGTGATGAAGCAATATTCATTGGATATGCTTCAAATAGCAATGCTTATCGAGTCTATAACAAACGTACCAAAATTGTTGAGGAAAGCATTCATATTATTTTTGATGAAAGCAGTGATGGTATTTTGAGTGAGAGTTTTGCAGATCTAAATCTGAATCAACGAGAACATCACAATTAAGATGAAGAAGAAGATCCTAAAGATCAAGAAAAGAATATGCAGGAAAAGATTCAAAATACCGAAGAAAACCCTCAAAACCTTGAAACACACCTTCAAGACCTTGAAACAGAAAACTACGATGTCAAAACTCCGTTTTAAGGGCTTGAAACTCAACTTCAAGGCCTTCAGATTGGATCCAAGGGCAATATATCAACAGTACCTGAATCTAGTCAAACATATGAGGCTCAACCTTCTGGATCTGTTCCATCTGTCAAACGAAGAAAAATTCAACACTCTTCATATCATCCACAAGAGAATGTGATCTCAGATCCAAACACTGGAGTTCAAACTCGATCTAACGTGAACAATATATGTGCCTTCTCCGCTTTCGTGTCTCTTGTCGAGCCAAAGAACTATGTCTAAGCTCTTCAAGAACCTGATTGGATCATTGCCATGCAAAATGAATTGAACGAGTTTGAGAGAAATAAGGTATGGACTCTTACTTCAAGGCCAAAACACCAGTATGTCATCGGCACGAAATGGGTCTTTCGAAACAAGTTGGATAAAAGTGGTAAAGTCATACGAAATAAAGCACGACTTGTAGCACAACGCTATAACCAAGAAGAAGGTATCGATTATGTGGAGACTTTTGCTCTAGTTGCCAGGTTAGAAGTCATACGTATGCTACTTGCATATGCATCTTTTATGAGCAAAAAACTTTTTCAAATGGATGTAAAATGTGCTTTTCTAAACGGCTTCTTAGAAGAAGAAGTATACGTTGCTCAACCTCCTGGTATTGAAAATGATGAATTTCCAGATCATGTTTTTAAATTAGACAAAGCTCTTTATGGTCTTAAGAAAGCTCCTCGAGCTTGGTATGAAAGATTGTCTGAATATCTTCTTGAAAACAAATTCAAAAGAGGTTTGATTGATAAAACATTATTTATCAAAACCGGAGGCAATGACATTCTAGTAGTACAAATCTAAGTTGATGATATATTATTCGGTGCTACTAATGATTCCCTTTGCAAGGAATTTTCTGATATTATGTGCATGGAATTTGAAATGAGCTTAATGGGAGAGCTTAATTTCTTTCTTGGACTTCAAGTTTCACAAGCAAAGAAAGGAATTTTTCTCAATCAAATCAAGTATACTAAAGACTTGCTGAAGAAGTACAAAATGGATCAATCTAAGATTACAAAGACTCCTATGAGTTCAACACTTTCGCTTGACCATGATAAGGAGGGCAAAAGTGTAGTACAAAAGGAGTATCGAGGTATGATCGGTTCATTGTTGTATCTTACTACTAGTCGACCTGACATTATGTTTAGCGTGTGCATGTGTGCAAGATTTGAAGCTGTCCTAAATAGTCACACTTGATAGCTGTGAAAAGAATCTTTCGGTATCTCAGTGGCACTAAAGATCTAGGGTTATGGTACCCACGTCAAAGTTCGTTTCACCTTGTTGGCTATTCAGATGCAGACTGTTCAGGTTATAAGGTCGATAGGAAAAGCACTTCTGGATGTTGCCATCTCTTAGGGTCATCCCTAATTAGTTGGCATTCCAAGAAGCAAAATTATGTCGCCCTATCCATAGCCGAAGCTGAATATATAGTTGCAGGAGCCTGTTGTGCACAAATTCTATGGATTGCTCAAAAACTTCGTGATCTTGGCTTTGATTTAAAAGGTATTCCTATAAAATGTGATAATACTAGTGTTATTTCGATAACTATAAATCTTGTGCAGCATTCAAGGACTAAGCATATTGATGTAAGGCATCGCTTCATACGTTATCATGTTGAAAAAGGTGACGTTTCGATCTCTTTTATATCTACTAACTTGCAGCTTGCAGATATCTTTACCAAACCTCTTCCTGAGGAATAATTTAATTTTATTAGATTGGAGCTTGGTATGTTGAACAAGGAAGCATTAACTTAGGGGGAGTAAACCATTTTATGCATTCCTAGGTATGCAGCCCAATTAATGTTTTCAAGGGCCTTGAAAGGTAATTCAAGGACCTTGAAACATGTTTCAAAGGGTAAATTAAATTACGGATAAATTTAAGGATTAATATCTTATAGATATTTCAAACCTTAAATTGATTTTAATTTGATGTATTTATGAAAAAGATATTGGTTTTTTAATTGGAATTTTTCCAAGATCTTGTTGTTATCTTGTAAAAGGATCAGGTTTCTCTATCTTTTTCATTGTACTCTTTTACAGAAACCCTTTTGAAAACCCTTATTCTCTTACTCAAACATCACTCATGGCTCCCAGAAGCAAGAAATCCTCTTCTCATTCGTCCAAAAATAAATCTTTTCAAAGATGTTCGTTTGTAAAGAGCGAAACACCTATTGAGGATTTGCACATCTCTCAGACTACCGGTCTTCCCAAATCTTGGTTCATCAATTTTCAAGCTTTAGGATCTTGGCTTGATGACTTTCATAATCGACCGCTCTGTATGTGTGATTTGGTGGACACTGATTTTCTTGAAACTCTTCAAATTTCGTGCATAAACAAGCTCAAGAGCTCTATTATGTGGAAAGTCCTAAACCTTGGAGATTTCGCTTTTCCACGACTCACGAAGATGTTTTATGTTAATCTCATCTCAAATAGGGAAAAAGGATTCTTACTCTTGAATCTTGTGTGAAAGGTACCCCAATTTCACTTACCTCTTCTGTTTTAAGCAAGATTTTTAAAATTCCTACAGACATTGTGTTCAATCATCCTTCCGATCAGAGAGTGTTCGAATGGCTAAAGAAAAGTTTATTGTTCCAAATTCATCATCTCGCCAACTTACCCATACGTCTCTAACCCTGGAGGCCAAAATTTTGTTTACCATTCTAGTTCGATGTGTTGTTCCTCGTGAAAACTCAAGAGAACTATTGATTGACCAATCCTTGGAACTTATTCATCTGATTATGTCTGAGCTAGATGTTGATGTACCTAATCTCATTCTCAACCATATGATACATTCTGTCAACTCTAAACGACCCATTCCTCTACCTTATGGAAACTTACTGCCTAAGATCTTTGATTATTTCAAAATTGATACTTCTGCTGAAGATCGACAGTCAATTTCTGGTAAGATTGATGAGAACTGCTTAGAAGAACAAGCTGGAATTAAGAACACTCGTGCAGGAAAATGGACTTTGAAAGGAAAAGGAGCCACTCCATCTTTAACTCAAGAAACTCCAACATCAGCTATGCCAGAAATCAGGTTAGAAGGTTGTGAAAAAGAGATGGTATGTTTGAATCTTGAACTGTCTGATTTTCAATTTGATACTAAGAGAAGAATGGATGCAAATTTTGAGTTGCTACCACCATAAATGCTAAGGTCAATGAAATGTACTTGATGAATGCTCTTACTCTGACTACTATGGGAAGTATTTTGTCCATGCCTGAAGATGTAACTCAACATACTCAAGAAAAAGTTGAGAATGTGCTGATGAATTGCGAACGGCGTGTACAGAATAAATCAATTATGTATCCAACTCATGTTGAGCCAACTTTTCTACCAGTAGTGGAGTATGATGTAGTCAAGCAACGAAGAGCTGAAGAAAAGAAACGACGTTTAGCAGCTCAAATGGATGATTGGAGCTATAAGAAGTCTTCATCGAAAGGAAAAAGGAAGTTCTATGAGAAAAAATGAGCTTGATGTTTGAGGAAAACTTTTTATGGTTTTTGTGGAAATACTTTTGGGTCTGTAATGCTTTAAAACTTCTTTGCTTTGACCATTTTTCTCCCCTGTTGAAAGACAAAGGGGAAGAAATGAATGTGATCCGACAATCGATATTCTGCATTTTACATTTTAGGTTGATATTTATATATGCATTGCTAATCTAACAAATGCAGGTACGATAAAACATTTGTGTTGTCTTCCATCAAGGGGGAGATTGAAAACTCCACCTTAATGTTTTATAGGTGTTGATGATGGAAGATTTAAACACAAATATAGTGGTTTGATACACTAACAATGTATTGATTATATTCTCGAGATGCTTGGTTGGTTTGGATTAAGTGCAAGTTATGTCGAAGATTTCAAAGGCCTAAAATGGATTTCAAGGGCACACGGAAGACAATGTTGCACAACGAAACGATCTCAAAGGCCTTGAAGTATATTACAAGAGAACAAGGAAGTTAAGGCCGCATGGTACAACGGTTCAAAATCTTATGAAGATCTTATACGAGAGATTTGGTCATAACAAGAAGATTTGATAGAGATCTCAACCAAACATTAGAGATTCTTTCAAAAGATCCTAAACCAAAAAGCATAAAGATTCTCTCCTCCGGTTTACATTATTGTTCAACAAAAACGAGAAGTTTAAGGAGATGAGAGATCAATGTGTTCTCATGAGATGAAGATCTACAACGTCTACTTCATCTCAAATAGGAAGCGATCTTCATGGAGAAGAAGAATCATCTTCGAACGGTCATCTTTCCAATGGCTAGAAGACCTCTCCATAGAAGACTATAAATGAAGATGGCACTTGAAGGTCTAAAACACAGAAGCTCACACGGAAACATCATTACCTCTTCAAGCAACCTAAACATCTTCATTCGATCAATTGTTTTTCTTTCTCTCTTTCTCTAAAAATATTTATCCCCTAGAGAGAGATAAAACACAAGAGCTCTATTGGTAGATCTAAAGAGTGTTATACTAGAGTGTGTGTTACTCTGTGAAGTAACTAGGCTATTATAGCAAGGTGAAGAGTTGGAGCTAGATCGTAGCATTGGCTACAGTGAGAGAAGAAGGGGATTTCTTCTACTTTGTATCTAGGACTCTTTGAAGTTGATAATAGATAGTTAGATCCTAAGGCTAAACCCTGGGACGGAGAATAGGCTATTTAGAGCCGAACTTCGTCAACAAATCCTTGTGTCGATCTTTTACATTCCGCACTATATCTTGTTATTTGTGACTAACTTTGTTTTGCAGGAGTACAAAGTCAAGGCCCTTGAAAGCAATTTGAAAGCCCTTGAAATCAAAGTATCACAAAGAGCTCAGATCGACATCAAGACCCTTGAATGGAGTTTCAAGGCCTTGAGATTGGTTTTGTGAAAAGTTCTCATACTCTATTCAACCCCCCTTCTAGAGTATGTTTTAACCTTTTATTTCACCTACCGGTTCTTCAACTGATTTAACCGAGATTTGCATCGGTCGAGGACATTCAATCTAGATCGGAACCTGCGGCATCAATTCCTCATCAAAGTGGTATCAGAGCTAAGCAATTGAAGTCCGTCTCAAGTTTGAGTCAAATTTTATTTTGAGTCTTCTTTGAGTCATATAAAAGTTGAGTCTTTTCTTGTTTGCCATCTTTGCGAGATTATTCGAGTTTAACATGCGTGTACTTGTGCAAGTTTGGAAAAGAGAAACACCATAACCCAAACACAAGCCAACGATTAAACTTGAAAACCTCGCCCAACCCTACGAAAAGTGCGATCAAAGTTTGTGCTTAAAGTGGAGATCTTAACTGTAGGTAAGATCTCATCCATTCTTGTCAAGCAACGATATATACGCTTCTCGAGCAATAAAAGATCACAAGGCAACCGAGGAGTAGCAGCCCCAAAAGTGATTGTTGAACATAGCCATCAAGTATCAACTTTTAACAATCTCGGCCGGTTCATAAAGAATCTGGGCCGAGATTTCACCTGAGAAAGCTATTGCTGTCCAATTTTCGAGAAGTTTTTTAGGCATAATCTGAAGAATCCAAGTGCACCATGTGCAAGAGTACATCAAAGGAAGAGTTTCAATACCAACCTTGATCTAGTTAAGAGTCTTATTCATACCCAAAACCAATCCTGGATATCTCTCTTTCCAATTGTACAGGTTCAAGGTGCGTTCTTTCTCTCTTCTTAATCTCTTATGTGCCTTTTTTCTTAGCCTTTTTCTACTCTAAACACTTTAGTCTTATTTTTTTTGGGTGTGTTAGTTAGTATCTGTACTTCCTAACATACTAGTGTGTCTATCCCCAATATTCTTTCTAACTTGTCTTTTGTGGAGTAAACTTCCAACAAGAGCTCCTTATCCATCTCACAACACAAGAACCTTTATCTGAACCAAGTTGACTACTTGATTCAACCAACGAGTTCTAGTGAGACCAAAGCACCAATTGGTAAAGAAGCATTAATCCATTCAATGCAATTACATCAAACTAGCTTGCGGCAACACAACAAAGCGTGAGTGCGAGAGAAAACAAGAATGATACTTTCGTTTTCCCTAACATCACAAAGCGCCTATAGTTTTCATTGATAGATCTCCCTTATAAATTAGCCTTAGATGGGGAGATTGTTTGTTAGATTAGGTTTGATATATTTTCTACATATTGTGAGAACTCGCAGCTTCGCTTATGAAGTTTGTGTTTTATTCAGTCCTATTCAATCAAAGAGAGAGCCTTGATTGAATCGTTGTGAAGTACTTGCTAAATTGTGCTTGTGTGTTTTAATCTTTTTGAAGGTTGGTGCTCCTGGTCAATATTAGTCCCTCCTTGTGCTTGTCTTACTTAGAAGACTTGTGTAAGGTTAAAGAAATGAGGGTTAAGGTAAGCTCTTCGTTAAGTGATTCTGACACATCATTGGTCAAGGTTCTTTGCGGGAATATTATGGTTCATATCTTCCTATACTTATCATATATCATTTCATCAGTCATCTTCTTATCATTCCATATCATTCATTATTCCGCATTCTGAATTCTGATCAATCTCGGCCTGTTCTTCATTAAATCTCGCCCTAGATTTCATTGATTTAACCGAGATTTGCTTCTGTCGAGGACTTTCAATCTAGATCAGAAATTGCGGCATCAACCCCACATTATATATTCTTTTGAACATTGAACATATGTAATCTCTTGGAGGAACCATGGCCGCCTTTGGAGCCATCTAGTTACCTAGAGTTAGTCTTTCATGGTGGCCAGATATTCAATTTAAGTAGGTAAGTGTTAAGATGCATTTGAATGAGGTTTTGGAGAATAATATGAAGTGATATGGAATTAATTCATCTAGTTAAGTTATTTAGGGTTTTAATTTTGTTTTCCAAGTTTATCAGAAATAAGATTTTAACCAGAATTTGGACGAATAGATCAAATTATTTGAAAGATTTTAATGTGATCATTGAGAAAATTGATTAGGAAACTGAGAGGGTTTAGTTGTACGGTACAATCGAATTTAATTTGGGAATTGATGAGTATACTAGTCTACTACATAAACTCAACTTTCAAGAATGTGATGGTGTGATTCATTGATTGTACGTCCCACTCTCTTCCCTCTCATGCGATCATTATATAATTGTTTTGTCAAACGCAACCTTCTAGTTCTTCATCCTACTAGATAACATACTAGGGTTTCTAGTTCATGTTTTGGTGGTTGTGTTGATGGGGTGGACTCCCCACCACCGAATAGGAAACATTATGAAGAGCAATACGGCGAAACTGGGATATTAACTCAGGGTTCCCAGTCTTAATTAGCAATAACAATATTTTAGAGTACCATTACTTCTAGTATGCAGCGACTGTGTCTTCAAAAATCAGACAACCTCAGCTAAGACAGAAGGACCCACCATGGTCCAACACTGTTGAAAAAACACCGCTTGGAAATCATCACTTTTGGAACTTAAAAAGGACCCATACTTCTTACCACTTTGACGCATCCTTCTAGGTTTGATATGTGACCAATTGACAGCAACAGCTCCAGTTACACAGTCGGTTGTTGATGGGTTAAGTTTGGGTGTTTCGGCTACGCAAGGGTCTTCGCCATCTCTTTATTGTGATGATATTGGGTGGACTTTCAGCTAAGACGGTTATTACATTATCGCAACTGCTTATGCTTACATTCGATGGGATATAGTAGGTAATATTTTTTTTCTACTATTTGGAGCTTGCAGGTCTAGGAGCGTCATTGTGTTTTTATTTGGAAGTTGTTGAAGGGGGGAATTTTATCTTCCGAGGAGCGCAATAGTAGGCATCTATCCACGTATATGGTATGTTTGTGCTGCAATCTGGATGTTGAATCCATGGAACATCTTTTTCCGGGATTGTGTTCGAGTGATGACTATGTGGTTGGACCTAGTTCCATCATCGAAGAGGACAAGTTTTTTTTTTTGACATACCGCTCGCACAATGGATCCGAGGTAATATTCTCTTCCCGTTGGTTTATATGCTTGCTATTTTGTGGCGGAATTTCTTTGTTCTAGGGTTGTTGTGGACATAGAAGTGGAGGAATGAATAGATTTTTTGCGGGAACATGGAATTGGAACAGCGGGCCAAATATGTTTTTACTCGGACATCGGAGGCTCATGCTAGTTGGCATTGTTATAAGCAACCTTCAAGTATTGTTCTCAGGCCCGGCCCGGAGCGGTGCAAGTTGTTCTTTTGAACAGAGCCTCGAATTTTATGAGGTCTCATTACGAATAAAAGGATAATAATATCAATGTATTAATAGCCCAGTTGGTAAAAAGAATATTTGTTATTCAAATGGTTTCAAGTTCGAGGTCTCCTCTTACCGTATTTTTTCTTTTAGCCTATATAGACTCAAATTATGGGCATGTATTTTTTTTAATTGGACTGGGCCTCCAAATACATTGGGTCGGCCCTAATTGTTCCGAAAGCGATGGTTATGGTGGCATCTGGCATGGGATGCTCCCTTGATGGGTGTTGTGAAGATAAATACGGATGGCGCAAGACGGGAAGATGGTCATATATGCTAAAACTGCAAGTTATTAGGAATAATATAGGGAATGGTACATTGTTTTTGTGTCAACGTTGAGATATGCATAGTCACCATGGCTGAGTTACAGGGAGTTTGCATGGTTTGAATGTTGCGTGAAATAGTGATTTATTATTAGTAATATTTGAAACGAATTCACTTCTTGTTTCTAATTTACTGATAGGATACATTGTTCTGCATTATCCTCTTGCTAGTCTGGCCATTAGGTATCAAGGTTTCTCAAAATTGATTGGGCTATCCAAACTCGATATGTCTACTGTAAGGCGAATAAAACTGCAGATTATCTTACTTTTTTTACTTTGATTTGCCTTTGAGATTCCATGTATTGTGTGACCCTCCCGGGGTATTATTTTTGTTCTTCGTGATGATGGAAGGAGCTGAGTTATCCCCTATATGCTTAGTAATTAGCTGTAGAAAAAAGAATGTGATGGTGCTTAACAAATAATTGGTAAGTGCTTTTGATAAATTCTACTTGACTCTCCTTCCTGCCAAAAAAAAATGTTATGGTGCTTAACAAATAATTGATAAGCGCTTTTGATTAGACATGTTTAGATCCAACCGCCCAACCCAGAAAAACAAGCGAGAATTAATAGAGGAAGAAGTCCGACCCGCCAAGCCCGTCGGGCCGGATTCGGATACGACAACCCTTCAGGCCCGGTATACGGACTCAGCCCGCACCGGATACAACAACCATTTCAGGCCAGGTAGCAGGACTCGGCCCGGCACGGATCCGGCTAAACGGGCTTAATGTATATTTTATAAAGCCCGGCATGTACCCGACCCGAGTTCGGCTATAAACCAGTCGACTTTTGATAAAATTCTACTTGATTTAGATCGTAAATTTATGGAATTTAATAACAGATTTTATTGAAAATTTTATTGAAAGTTTATGAACTTTATATGTAATCACTTTAATTTAAGTTATTGGATTATAAAATAATCTAATGAAATTAATAATGAATTATAAATTGTTGTAATTGAACCCATATATGCGATTATTATGTTATGGTGTGTATACCCAATTCATTTTCGACTCATAATAAGATCCACAAAAAATGTTATTTTGTGTACATTTTATTAGAAACAAACATAAAATATTTTCACTACTTATAGACAATATTTTAAACTTTATAATATATCAGAATTGTTAGTGGTACGGGTACGAAATTTTATCTTATCTTATATCTATTAAAGCAGAAGTCTCTATTGCCACGTATCAACGCCATGTTTCTCGAAGCCTAAAAAATTATTATAAAAAGCGATTTCTAAATGTTAATATAAATTGAAAATTGATTTCTAAATTTTTTAAAAATATTTAAATAAATAGTTTTAAACTTTTACGGATTTTTTTTACCAACGAGCATATCTTAACAAATCAGTTTAAAAATATAATTAATTAGAAGAGATAGATACTTAGAAAGAATTAAAAGTCACGTAATGATTATAATTTCATTCTCCGGATTTTTATTTTACAAAAATATACATATGAATTTTTAAGTATTAAGTATTTATTAAAACTCAACCCGAACAAAGTGCGGTAGTATCTATCTATATACTAAAGCAGCCCGTCAACTTACACTTGGCATAGTTTCATGTAACCACCTCATTAAATATTATAGAAACAATTTGGTTTACTAGGCTTTTTCTAGTTTTGTGTTTAGTAAATGTACCCCTTGAGAGAAGAGTGTGTAGAGTTTGAGAATTAATACAAAAGGCTGGGTATATTTTACTTAATTGAAACATTAAAAAGCCTAGTTAGAGGTTGTTTGGTTGGAGATTAAAGGATGTTCATTTAGATTAAATTTAGGAGATTAAAATTGTGTAAGTGTTTGGATGAAGGTGGAGATTATGAAAAAAAATTATAGAAGGATTAATTGGGATTAAAAAGGGCCAAAAAATAACCTTATATTACCAAGGTTAAAGGATATTAATTTTCAAATATCAATTAGAATTTCACTCATGCCCCCTATTTAAGGTTAAAATAAGGATAAATTTGTAAATCAATATCAATTAAACCTATTAAAAGATCTTCAACCAAACAACTTCACGTAAATTATTTTATTAATTGATTAATTAATTTTTTTAACCATACTTAATCAAATCCAAGATCCTAACAAATTCTAATTTTATCTTTTTTTCTTTAAACATACAATTAACATTTTCCTCATATATTATATAATAAATTTCCTTAAAATTTACTTTATTTAATTATTATTCTATAACATTTACTTTTATATTATTTATTAGTTCGTTAATATATAAAAAAATTCATTAAAATAAAGTTGGATTAATATTCTAACAACTTTTATTTAATTTTATTTATTTTGAAGTTTTTTTAATTATATTATTTAATTTTAAATATTT
>BSUD01000007.1:23602814-23669870 GCA_033239045.1 Fagopyrum esculentum
ATGTAGGTTTTTTAATTATTTATTTTGTTTAATTTTAAAATTTTCTTAGTTATAGATTATTAGATCATTAATATACATTTAGAAAAAGTTGCAAGATAATAAATCAATTTATTACGAAATCTATTTTCCATTTTTAATTTAAAATTAACAAAAAAAAGTTAAGAAAGTAAATATTTGAAACATATATAATTAAACTACCATTTGTGTTTATTTGTAAAACATAAATATATTTTGTTAAAAATACTCAACCCCATTGTTTACCATATAGGAAAATGTATAAAAATAAATTAAAATTAAAATATTTTTGTTAAATATAAATTAATATTATAACAAACTCAGTGTAGGCACAGAAAATACACTAGAGTAAAAACTTAATAGTTACAATGTTGTTTTCATATAAAACAAACAAACTATGTGACAAGGATAACAATATACTAAAAATTAATTATACAATAAATAATCTTCATAATGAAACTTAAATCTTACTAACAAGTCGATTGGATAAATTTTTATTTTACAAATTTGTACATTTCAATACTATTATTTCTAAACTTACATTTAACATACAAACCTTAAAATTAGTATATTATGATAAAATAAATAAATTTTATTATCACATACATAGCGTAAAATTTAAACTACAAACCTTAAAATTAGCACATTTAACTATTATACTTTATCAAATTACGTGCAGGGCCCAGATTTAAAAACTAGTATTTATTAAAGCAGAAGCTTATTTTGCAACGTGTCAACGCCACATTTCTCAAAGCCTAAAAATTTATTTAAAAAGTGAATTCTAAATATTATTATAAATTGGAAATTAAAAAAATGTATACAAATAAAAATTTAAAGTAGATATTATAGTTGTAACAAACGGAATAAAAAAATTCTTCAAATGTTTTTTCAACACGGTTAATTAAGGAGGCAATCAGCAACTAATTATAATTAATAAAATTTGGTAATTGTGATATTATCCCATCAAACTTATCGGACACTTTTTTAAATACCTTTCAATTTCTCTTATCAATCTAAAATTCATTAGCATATCTCATCAAATAAAAACTCTAAATTGATCATTTTTGTTTATTTTCATTTAACTACTTCAAAACACTAATTAATTCAAAATAGTTTCAAATAGTTTTGTCAGCCCATCATATATTTATAATTGGAAAATAAAGTATTGATTAACATCAATTAATTAAAAAAAAACACGTATGTTTTAACCAAAAAAGCCCATCATATTTATAATTTAAATGAAAAGACAAATTTTTATCTAATTTTAAAATTGGAATTGAAAATTGCTGAAAGTCTCAAAAAATATATTCATGTAAAGATATGGATACAAAATGTTTTTGTTTAAATGGCTAACACATTTTTTTAATTTTAAAACTTGAATTGTTGAATCTCTCAAAACAAAAAATCACATAAAGATATGGGTAACAAAATACTAGATTTCGGTAATTTTATCCTGGTTAAACCAAATAAAAATCTCAACAACCAACTAGACTTAGAAAAATAAATTAATAGTTAGTGTTAATTAATCAAAAAAACGTGTATTTTGCAATTTTTGTGAATTTGAACTAACCAATCCTAAAATTTCTCATAAGATCGTCCCCAACCTCTATAAATTCAGTCCAACCTTTTCATGTGCTCATTGGCTTTACTTCTTCCTCTTAAATTGATTGTGTTTTTTATGGTTTAATTCTTATGATTTTTTGTTGTTCCTACGAGGTTTAATTTATTTGTATAATCTTTTCTGTCTGATTATTTTAAAGTTGCATCAGGGAGGAGAAGACAACCATTCTTGGTACGTATTGAATTGAAAGAGTTATTGATTCTCGTGATATCGAGATGTACGTCATCAAACTACGACGAACGGTCGAAGAGAAGCCTACCTTGAACAGATCTCGATATCGCTATGATGAACCATCCCCTTGCTATACGTAAGTATGCATTTTAATACATTTTATGTTTGAATCAACAAATCTAATTAAATATAACATTCTTTTTGTCTTAATTTACTATAAGTTCAATTACGAAACAGAGAGAATGCACAACTTTGTTATGTCCGTCACCACCGAGCTACTCATGTTTGATCTTGGGAGTGAGGTTGAATCCCAAATTGACCAATGAAATTATCACATGTTTGTAGAATTGATTTAAAATATAATAGTCGACCTCGAGTCGAGTTGAATCATCGGTTTTTTGGTTGCCAACATATCTTAACGGTAATGTGCTAAGATTATTTTAAAAACAGTAGCAAAAAAAAAATTTATCCACAGTTCCTTCTATCTCTACATTGCCTTTGCTACGTACAAACTCTACACAAGTAACAAGAGTGAATTGTGGGTTTTCCAATCAACTGATGACATGTGTATGATAATATTTGATTGAGATTATTTTAAAACGTTAAATTTTACAACATATTGATAAAAGTAGTAGCAAATCATAATGTAACGTCGATGAAGTTGTATTTATTTATTAATTAATAATTTGACTTATATAAAAATTATTTTAAAGGTTTATTCATCATCGTTTTTATCATCGTTTTTATCTGTCTTCCCTTATAACTTATTTTAAAGGCTTATATAAAGAATTATTTTTGCAGTATTATCGACGAAATCGTTACCGAAAACTCTTCAAAGACGGGGTCACACTTGAAGGAAAAGACAATCACGTTGAAGCCGAGAATTAGAAAATTTGGGCTCATGCTTGATTATCCGTAAATTAGAAGATTTGAGCACATGCTTTTTATAACGATTGATTCATCTATTTTGTATTTAATTTTTTGTTGTATGTATTATTTTATGAGTATCGATGAAAATATAAAATGAATTGTAATATCCGGAATTTTTATTCCGTTTATTTCCGTAACTTACCGGTTTCCGACCCCTTGACTTCACATAAAATGATAAGTTTAGTCCAAACCCTAATTTAGAACATGACTTGTCGTAGACAAGGTCATGACATCTTAAGGACGAGTTATGACGAGACCGTGACAAACTCGCGACAAGGCTGTGGCAAGCCTTACAAATCTCAGCCCACTTTGTCTTGTTCAGGCCAGCCCTTGCTTTGCTCCAGCCCATCATGTGTTCCCTCAGTCCAGCCCAAGTCGTCCAGCCCCTTCACCCTAAGTTGGGCCTCCGGATAACCACCATCACCTTTAGGCCGACTGCTCTTGGAGTCCAGCAAGGAGAGGAGCCCAACCCAGGAAGCAAAGGACACGAAGAGACGGCATGCTCCTTCTCTCTCCACAGCCGTTTGAACGTGGTACGTGCAAGGCGTTACAATCCCGTAGATCACGCCCCTATCTCTCCTCTTCCGATTATTTCCTTGCTAGTGAACCCTCTTCTACACACGTACAGCTCCGCCAAAGACGTTGAAACAACCAGGAGAAGCCAGTAGAGCAGTAGCAGTGAATCCCTACCTTCCGAATCCTAGTACGAGAACTTGGTGAGTTTTGTTCCCCTTTCCCTTCTAATCTGGACGACTTCTGTATGTGCATCTCTAACCGGAGGCATTGCAGTGCAACAACGGTTCTCCCTGGTAGAAGTCGCAACAACTCGATCAGTAGCAACATTCCCACGCCGACTGGTAAGCCTCCTTCTCTATCGCGATCGGTTTCCCGTCCTACCACACTTACCCACCCTCCCTTGCAGCCTCGTTAGCGGCCGACGCTGCCTCTTCTGGATCGGTCTGAACTCCGTCTTGTCCTGTCTACTGAACCTGCTCGTTAACCAGAATTTTGGAAGCCCTGGACGCTGGCTACTCACTGCAGGAAGCTTGCCGAGAGACTAGAGACAGGTGAGTCTCGACCCTCCTTCTTCTACCTTCGGTTACTTCCTGGCTGTCAAGGTTGTAGTGACTTATCACTCTTCTTTCTATGACGATCGAAGCCCCAAATTGTTGCAGTAGTGGGATCAACCAGCACGCTCGGATTTTAGGTACAGATCGGAACCAACAACAACGACACGTCCTCCTAACTACAACCGGTAAGAGTCTACGCTTAGTTTAACATAGGTTTCTGTTTAGTTTATTGTAGGCTTGGACTGAGGCTAGTAGGTATCGAATTGAGGACCTTTAGGTAGAACTAATGAAGGAATGACTGGCAGTGAGAGTCGAAGTTGAGACCTCATGCTTAGCTGTTTGTTTTAGCTTCGAACTACTGTGTTTAGAATGAATTTTGGTGGGTTAGGGTGATCATCCACCGTTGAAATTTTGATATGTCGTAAACGGATATACATAGTTTATGGTGTTAAATTTTGGTAATGAGTTAACGGCCGGATTAGAAGTTATAAGCTTCCAAAGTAGGGTAGTTAAGCAGTTTTCGGAAAACCATGAAATTTTGGTTAAGTATAGAAAATGTAAGTGTTGTAGCCAACTTTGAGAATTTTTATAAAAATGATGGATGAACTTTTGAGAAATTCTTGCTCCTAAGGGTATATGGAACACCATAGATGATCTAGAGAATTATTTCGGAATTTTTATAAGCTTCTACGAATTTTATATTTGAAACCAAAGTTGGACCTTTACGATCTTTCGGAAAATAGGAAAATAGGAAAAATGTCAGTTTGTAACCAAACTAAACTTTAGGAGTTAGAATATGACTTTATAGTCTCAATTAAGAGTTTAGACATGAATTTCGGAAAATTTGGAAGTTTCGGGACCAAGGGTAAAATAGTCATTTTACCATAAATTAGTATTGTAATCAGTTCTGTCCTATTACGATCTTCTATCTTAGAAGTCTTAGACTTCTAATTACGTTGGAGTGTGCTAATGCACTTATCTCCTTTGGCAGGCAACTGAGTTGCTACAGTTTACAGAGCGAGTTTGGTTTACAGAGAATCGAGATTTATAACAAGTAAGTCCTTTGGGCTTACTTAGCTGACTTCTGAATATGAGCATGAATAATGATAGTGGTGTGTGATTGAGATGTTTAGAGTTATAGGTTGTGATAAATATTTACCGACCTATGCTTGGCCTAAGAGTAACGGGTGGTGGCATTCTGCTCAGTTAGGTTGAGGGCGCTGAGGGTTTCTTTAGGGACTAGTCCACACTCGGTTTGTAGTGATGCTACCGGCGGAGGTAAGCTAGACCTACACCCAGTTGGATAAGGAACGGAGGCGAGAACTCTTAAGATTCTCGTGCCACAACTGTAAAATTGAATAAGATGAATCACCTAAGTAATAGATAATAAACGGTTGTGTGCCATCATGATGTTTGTTTATGTTATTCTGCGTGTGTTTGTGCTGTTATTATTCTACTTATATATGGATAGTTAGCTAACAGTTGTTATGTTTTGTAGACGTACCACAGGTTAGAGCAGATGCCGAGTGATCCGGATGGTAGTGGTCAGCCGGGGGTCGTATTTTTTAGGATGTGTTGCAGTTTCTTTATTTGTGGGATTTCCAGTTGGACCTTGGTTCTTTCTTTCTATCCGTAGTTGTTATCTTATGTTTTTCGGCTGTTGGTTGTTCTGGTCACATTCATACGTTGTTAAGACTTAATTTATGATTTTCGGTTTTTCCTTATTTGTGCCTTGTTGTAAGATCTTGTTAAGTTGTTGTCAAACTAAGGTCGGGACCCACTGTGAGGTCCTAACCAGTAACTCTCCAAGTTGTAAAATTTGGGGTGTTACATGAATATACTTTATCTTCTTACTATGTATGAATTAAAAAAAAATTTTAAATTGATAATATTATAAAGCAATGCATAATAAAAGCTATTTTTTAAGATATTAAACATATTATATTTTTAGTTATTACATTTTTAATTAAACATAATATATTATATAACACAAATATTTTAAAAAACACCCGTGCAGTGCACGAGTAATACACTAGTATCTATTAAAGGAGAGACTCTTTTTGCCACGTGTCAACGCCGTTTATCGAAGATCAAAAATTATTTTTAAAAAGTTAAATGATTAAAATTTAAGTAATTATAACATTTACAAAAATGATTAAAACACTAATTATCTTTAGAAAACTTTTTGGATACGTGATTTAAACAAAAATTGTAATTGGATCTTTTTTAAAAGTTCATATCATCTAACCAAATTCTAAGATTTATAAAAGATTTTGTGTTGATTGTAATTTTACAAAATAAAGTAAAATTGTAATTATAATTTTTATTTAAAATTTTATTTTATATTTAACAATTCTCAACTTTATTTATGGGATGTTGTAAACTAAACTTCCTTAATATAACAAAAAATTCGCGTGTATAATAATATTTGTTTGTAGAATAACGTTATATCTTCACTTTTTCGACCTATAAATATATCTATTGTTTGTCCAATTTTCCATAAAAATTAATAAGTAGTGATAACTTTTAGCTAGCCATACATCTATGTATGTTAAAAAATTTTAAAAATAACATAGTATTATATATAATTCAATATTGTTCAAAACACGCACACAGTGCGGGTATTACTCTAGTTATAAAGTACACGGTACAACGTATTCCGGCTAAGGGAGATCATCTTTGCACATTGAAAGTCATTGCCTACCACCAAAAACATTAGGTTAAGTGCTATATTAGTCTCTAAGAATTCCAACAACACATAACAGTGAAGACTTAGGGCCCGTTTGGTTTTAACTCCGGAATTGGAAACGGGATAAAAACGAATATAGTCCATACGTATACCCTTATTCATGAAAGTTTTTGGAATTCCTTGTGGTTTGAAGTAATTGGAGTAGAATTTGATTACTTTTGATACCTTATAGGGAAACAATGTGGGGGAAGCAAGTGCATTTTGCATGAAACCACAAGAAATGATTCCATAAAATTTCTTGAATAAAGATATACATATGGACTAAATTCGTTTTCATTTTATTTCCGTTTCCGGAGTTGGAACCAAACATGCCCTTAGATTAAATACATACCTTTAGATTAACTCCACTACTATTTAGACCTTTATAAATACGCCAAACCTAGTACTGAGTTTTAACATCCAAAGCTCGACCCTATCTATTTCAGTTTGTGTTAGAATTCAGAATCAGAATAAGGGAATTAAGACATTTACAAAGTAAAGCAAGAAGGATCGGAAGCAACTTGGTATGGGAGTTACAAAGCTCAGGTTGTTGGTTGTAATGAAGACGAGATCAGGTCACAGGAAGCAACTTGGTTCGGGAACTGAATAGTAATTTGGGGCAAGGAAAGAGAGGTAAATGGAGGAGGCTAGGGTTTTAGGGTTTGAGGGAGAAAGAAGATAAAAAGTGAAACGGAAAGGTACCTTATATTTGTAGGGTATTTTGGAATTTTCAAATTTCGCAAATGACGTTAAATAATTTCACCTCAAAATCTTAAACTAAATAGTCTTTAGTTTATCGAAAAAATTTTTAAAAAATTTGATTTAATCCAAAATTAAATGGGCTAAACTGTTCCGAAAATGACGGATATTCAAAAAGGTGTTACAAAATCCGAGCTACTACAACTATGGATAATCAATCTCAACTAATAATAATCCACATCCAATCATATATATAGATAGCCATGTTATGAAAGAACCAACCCTATGCAAGTCTTGCATCTTGTAGGACATGAACAAATAAATTCATACACCTCTCACGTCTTGCAAACAATGCATTAAAGAACATATATGACCAAAGAATATATATGTTCTTTAATGCATTGTTTGCAAGACGTGAGAGGTGTATGAATATACATGCAAGGTCACAAAAGTGAACAGCAAAACAAATTATGCCCTGAAGAACGCGCCAAACGCGCCTCCATCTTCCCCCACCTGACCTTCACCCTCCACCATGGCCGGCTCAAAACGGAATAGAAAACCCTCTATCAAGCTCTCGGAACTCTATCAATCTTCAACCAAAACGACCAAACCTTGCAAAACAACCACCCCATCTCCTCCCTCTTCCCCTACTAGCCCCTTCGAACCCATCCCCGAAGACCTAATCATCTCCAACAACCACCGGCTTGCTACAAAAAACATCACGCCACCACCCCCTCTCAACTCTGACACACTCTTCCCACCGCTCACTCAACACACGACCCCTATACCTACTGCCAACCCCAACCCAACTACTGCTTCCATGGAAGATCAGATAGCTTCCGTCCAACCAACACCAAACCCTAATCCTACAACTCCACCTGCAAACACAGATGCTATAATCACCAGCTTGGCCAACACCAACCCCATCAAAACAGCTAACCCTCAACCCAGTCCAAGCCCCCAGCAGCCTCTTTCTCTACCCCCCACCACACACTCACCTCCCCCATCTACCACACTTCCCAAGGAAACCGTTACTCTTGTCGGTCCTGACCCCTCGTCTTCGTCAGACTTTACTCTGCATGGGCCCACAAATTCCACTTTCAAGGACATCGTATTAAACGCCGACCCTTGGATGCACGTGCCTCTAACCTACTCCCCAGGACACGAAAACGGTATCATTAATTTCACTAGGGAGGATGTTGCTGACACAACCTCGAAATGGGAAACTTCCCTCATCGGTTTCCCCCTCGGCAGCCCAATAGCCTTCCAACGTAGACCTCCTTCATCGCTCTGGCATGGAACCATGCTAAAGGCCCCCAAAGTTCTACGCAACGACAAAGGCATCTTTGTCTTCCAGTTTGCCTCTGAAGACGATCTCCTTGCTATCCTAAAAGGAAGCCCCTGGATCGTGACTGGCTCATCATCCCTCCTACTCAAACGCTGGCACCATGGGATGATCCTCGACTACTCGAGCCTCACCTCCATTCCAGTCTGGGTCACTCTCAACGACCTCGACTACAGGTTTTGGTCCCCAAACATGCTCGCTTAGATCGGATCCGCTATCGGAGTACCCCTCCTCACCGATACTCACTCAGCATATCAGGATCGCCTCGGATTCGCAAAAATCCTTGTGGAAATCCAAGCTAACAAACCTTTGCTCCGAGAGATCACCCTCATTGGACCGGACAACGTCTCCATATCCCAAAAAATAACCTTCGACTGGTTGCCGGAGCACTGCTCCAAATGCAGGCTTTTCGGGCACAGATGCAAGGATGACAAACCACCCAAGAACACCGCTCCTAGACACCAACGCCCGCCGCCACCCCCCGCTGCCAACACATGCCCTTTACTCCCAACCCCAGACCCCTCCCAACGCATCAAAGACTACACTCCCAACCCCTCTCCGTACCATCCACTAAATACGCACCCCCAAATCACCCCATCTGGCATGCCTCACCGGGATACAAACACGATCGCCCTAAACCCATATAGGCCAACCAACACTGCCCTCCACACCAACCCAACCAATCTCGCCGTAAATACTACGGACACCCCTATCTCTTCGTCACCCTCTTCACCGCTGATTGGGAAGCATACCAACTCCTCAAACCATGCAAACCCTAATTCCTCCATCCCTTCCAATGGATGCATTAAGGATGTATATTCCAACCTGAGCATTGTTAATGAAGATTAACATTGGAGCCTGGAACGTTCGGGGACTGAATCACCCCAACAAACAACACGCAGTTCGAAACCTGGTTAGTAACCACCACCTTGACATCATCTGCCTCATCGAAACAAAACTCACTGAAGCCAAAATTAGTAGACTATCTTCCCTCATCCCCCACTGGTCCCATACTCACAACTATTTTGATGAATACAAATGCAGACTATGGATATGGTGGAACCCTTCAACCGCCCTCATCACGCCCATCATCATCGATAACCAATTCATCCACTGCAAAATCAACCACCCCTCTGACCTAACCAACCCCACACCTTCAAACCCTACACCACACTTTGAATGTACCTTTGTATACGCACACAATAGCATGAATGATCGCCAAACACTCTGGAGTTCAGTCTCCACTATCAACCTTCTCAACCACCATATACCCTGGCTACTCCTGGGCGACTTCAACACCATACTGAACCTTGAAAAGAAAGTCACGGACCAACCTTCCCTCACTAGCACTCCCTCCACCGAACTCATTGACTACTTCAACGCCAACTCACTCTCTGACCTCCCCTACTCCGGATGCAAGCTCACATGGAATAACAAGCAAGTTGCATCCAAAGTCTGGTGTAAACTCGATCGCATCATCACCAATCCCGCCTGGACCGATACCTTCCCCAACTTCGTCGCTCTTTTCGACAATCCTGGGATTTCCGACCACTCCCCCGCCATCCTCTACCTTAACCCAAAACCAAACAACACGCACAAACAATTTTGTTTCAACAACAATTGGGCCAAGCATGAATACTTCCATCAACTGGTATCGGCTTCCTGGACGCCCCCACCAAAGCACATCCGACAAATCACATGTCAAACCTCCGCACAAAACTCACTAGACTAAAACCCGCACTCAAAAAATTCCCAAGCATCAAGTTAGAAGACCTCCATACTTCTATCAAAACCCTGAGGGAAACCCTTGCCGATACCCAAACAAATCTCCAATTCCAACCTTTGTGCCAAAACTTGCTTGATCTTGAACGTTCCACCACCGCTGACCTCAACTCCAGGATGGATGCCCTGCGCACTACCCTTGCCCAACTCTCCAAATCTTCGTGGGCTAAATATGGTGATCAATGCAATCAGTTCTTCTTCAAAAGCATTGTAAC
This sequence comes from Fagopyrum esculentum, assembly GCA_033239045.1. Lineage (NCBI taxonomy): Eukaryota > Viridiplantae > Streptophyta > Magnoliopsida > Caryophyllales > Polygonaceae > Fagopyrum > Fagopyrum esculentum. Next base: position 23,613,391 of record BSUD01000007.1, read on the forward strand.
AAGAAGATCTTCCAACGCTATCAAATCGATCCACGACCCTCACGACCCCAACTGCAGGCCCACCCACAACCCCGACGAGATTGCTAATATCCTAACCGCCTATTTCTCCAACGTTCTTGCCCCACAAACCCCCATAATCCAGACTCGCTCTTTCCTGATTGCCCCCTTCCCACGCTGCCCACCACAACTATCAATGATCTCCGCCAAAAGATCTCTTTCAGTGACATCAAATCAGCCCTTTACGCCATTGGAGACAATAAAGCCCCGGGTCCGGACGGCTACAATGCTTTCTTCTTCAAGCAAACATGGAACACCACCGGTAACGATCTCTCCAAGGCCATTCTCGACTTCTTCGACACAGCAATCATGCCACAGCACATCAACCGTACCTCGATCACCATAATCGCCAAAAAAGACAACCCATGCCTTCCCTCTGACTACAGACCAATCTCCTACTGCAATACAACATACAAGATCATTGCAAAAATTCTTGCATCTCGGCTCAACCAATCCCTTCCCTCTATCATCGGCAACTACTAGGGAGCTTTCATCAAAGGTCGATCCATCAAACACAACATCCAGCCATGAGCTCTTTAAAGGCTATAACCAGCGTCACATTTCCCCCAGATGTGCCATCAAAATTGACCTCTCCAAAGCCTTTGACTCCATCAACCATCAATTCATCCTTCACTGCCTGGCCAGAATGGGTTACCCTTGTGAGTTTATCAAGCTCATTGATGCTTGTATCTCATCCCCGACATACTCTATCAATGTTAATGGTTCTCTCCGGGGCTTCTTCAAAGGCACCAGAGGGCTCAGACAAGGCTGCCCTTTATCTCCCGGCCTCTTTGCCATCGCCATCGAAGTCTTATCCCAAATGATCTTGACCAACACCTCCATACCCGACTTTAACCATCACCCCAAGTGCTCAAACTCTCAACTCACCCACCTTTGTTTTGCTGACGACATTCTTCTTTTTTGCAGGGGTGACTCTGGCTCAATCAATATCCTGATGAATACTCTCACTCACTTCGGATCATACTCTGGATTACATATCAACCCCAGCAAGTCTACTATCCATCTTGGTGGTATCCCCCCTGTTGAACAACTCTCCATCGCTTCAAACACTGGCTTACGCCTTGGTACTCTTCCGTTCACCTACCTCGGCATTCCAATCAGCAGCAAAAGACTCCAACAAAGTGACTACCTTCCTCTCATCACCAAAATCACTAAGAGAATCAATGCTTGGGGTGCTAGAAACCTGTCCTACGCTGGTAGAAAGTAACTCATATCCTCTATCCTCATGCCCCTACAACACTATTGGTGCTCTTCCCTCCCTCTTCCCACTTCCATCATCAGAAGAATTAACACCCTTCTGCGTTCGTTTCTCTGGTCCGGAAAGGAGGCCAGCCCCAGAGCGCTCATCGCCTGGCAAACAGTTTGCTCCCCTCTTGCTAATGGAGGGTTAGGCTTCAAAGATCTCCTTGCCTGGAACAAAGCCTGCTTTTCCAAGCTGGTCTTCGAACTTGACCCCAACCGTACTACCCACAACATTTGGGTCGACTGGATACGCTCCAATATCCTTAAGACCCACACCATCTGGAACCATGGCATCAACTACACTCACAGCCATGTTTGGAACACTATCCTCAACGTCAGAGACGATATTCTCAACCTCTCAAACAACCATACCTTCATCAACACCACCACCAAAGCTAATGGTGCCTTCTCCACCACCCACGCCTACAGCCTCCTCAAGAACCAACAAACTCCGACTCATTACCCCCACAACATCATTTGGAAGAACCTCAACATCCCTAAATGTAGCCTCATCACATGGATCGCAAGCCACAACAGCCTCCCAACTCGTACAAAGCTCAAAACCTGGAACGTCATCCCAGATGACACCTGCCTTCTTTGCGGTAACCACCCTGAAAATGAAGATCACCTCTTCCATCATTGCGCATACTCCACTGTCACCCTGAAACTTATCTCCAGATGGCTGCACTTGCCTCCACCGTACCCGTACAAGGACTCCATCTGGATCTGGCTCAGCAACACTCGACCCCATAAACACGACTTCATCGGTCACATCCGTATTGCTACCATCACCTCCTTCATCTATTCAATTTGGAAAGCTCGGAATGTGCTTCTTCACAACCAAATCTTCACCCATGAATCCATCACCGCCAATGTCACCATTCAAGTTGTCAAGAACCATGCCTCATTTCACTGGAAAGATAGATCGCAGGCCACTCTCGCATGGGCCAAGCTGCTCAACATCAATCTACTATAATCTAAATCTTACCCCTCTTCTCTCTTTCTACTCGTTTCGTGTAACTTCTCTCATTTCAAGCTGAACTCTCTGTAAATCCCTTCTATTCAATACAAATAACCTTTCAAAAAAAAAGAATATACATGCAACTCTTGCATCTTGAAATAAACAAATTGTATACTACCGTAACATATATACATAGACTTATAATTGTGGATGTAAAATCATATCAACTTCATAAATATATACTCACAAAATCAGACTCTCTAGACCCTACAACAGATGAATTTAAGAAGATATAACATACAAAAGTTATCCTCTATTAATCAATGGTGAAATGATGTAATCAATGGTAATTTATGGTGAAATGATGTAATCAATTCGACTAGGGGGTCGAACGAGTCAATCATGGTGATTGGTAATTTATGCCTACAGAAGGTTGTTGATCGATGAATTCTTGATGAAAAACTCGATGCAAAACCTAATGGACATTATTCTTTTTTCTTTTTTTTGAAAATTTATGTTTATAAGAAGAAGCTTGGATTGTACAAGAAGTCTACTAGACTAGTAAGGCCTAAAACGAAAGCAAATAGTAACATGAGAAAATAAGAAGAGGGGGGAGAAGAGCTATTGGAGGTGTATTCCAAGAATCTTGGCCAGGAGATGGAGTCGAGGGAGCGATCTTTCCAGTGATTATAGGAGTTGTTCTTGGTTACGGGGATAATGTTGTTGGCGCAAGCGATGATAGTGGTGTTGAAGATGAGGTCACTTCTCGCTTATGGACATTATTCTTTATTAATAGGGTTGAGGGCCTTGAGGCTAATCCTAATAAACGTATATTTAAAGGATATAAATTTTAAAAAGTCAAACCCCTATCTTTCAACTAACTTTATCTCTAAGGGAATATAAGGAAACGGAGAAAAGATAAAATTTCCATATTTGAAGTAGACATTATAGTTGTGAAAGGATGGCATGAACTGAATAGAATCGTATATTGATGTAGAGATGAATACAAGTACATATACACATAAGCACGTCTAGGTAGTCTCTTAGGGTTGTTAGCCTTTTGGCTTTATTACAAAACATTCCCTCTTATTCTATATATTTGCTACATATATCCTACCCACCCCCCCCAAAGTTGGACATGGATAACGAGGTCAAGCTTGCGAGCCAGAAACAAGTGTTGTTAGGCACCCAAAGGTTTGGTGAAAATGTCGGCAAGCTGCATGGTAGAGGCAACGTGAGTAGTCGATATGAACCCTTTTTGGACTTCATCTCTTACAAAATGGCAATCAATATGTAGGTGTTTGGTTCTTTCATGAAACATGTTATCAACCAGATGCTAGGCTACTTTGTTGTCATAGTATAGCACAAATGAGTGAGGTAGGGAGACATGGAGATCAATCAAAAAACCATCAAGCCAAATGACTTCACTAGTAGTCATTGACATGATATGAAACCCGAAATTCATTTCTAATGCACATGATATGAAACCCGAAACAAAAACAACAAAAGACTTCAGCCGAGTTACAATCCAAATATAAAGGCCATACACGCGGCATACAAAACACAATATCCGAAGGACAAAACACAACCCAACTCCAACCAAAACCCTTCTTAAAATGTACGGACCTCGGCTTCCCACTCTTCCGGATCTCTCGGCCGCCTTCCTAACCTACAAGGCAATCTACAACATTCGGTATAAAACCGTTAACTCATATTCGAAGCATTAGAAACAAGGTGAAGGCACATACACACACATACATTATAACATCACATCATCATGCTCAACAAACAAGTCCGATTTATTATCTTTATTTATTAGGTCATACCCCGTTCTAATTCAACTTCTTTTGTGACACGAGAATCTCCCGAAACTCGTCTCGGTCCCGACTTACCGCATGGAACGATACGGATGCCTCCGACCGTCTAACCACACGGGCTAGTCGCCAAGAACCTCCTAGCTCTACGCAAGAGCTAGGCAGTGATGTCACCGCCCATTATTAAACACTTGGGACAAATAATATATCAAGGTTGGTAATCCTATTTCCGGTTTTTATAAGTTATAATGAAAGCAATAAAACACACACCACCAAACACACATCGAATCTAATACATAGAATACGATCTAAGTAAGTCCGGAGACTAACCTCGTCACCACACTCAACTCACAACACTCTCGCTTCCTTAGGGAGGAAGCCCATAACCTGCTCACAATAAGATAACTATATCAACAATAACCCACTCACAATAGAAGTCTTAGACTTCTATACAAATGATTTACGCAAGACCATTTGACTCTCAATTCTAGGACCGCATCCTAGAATTCCTCATGCTCACATCACACTCAACAGAAGCTAGAAGTCCTAAGACTTCTAAACCCTCGGATATCACAAGATCATAACTCACAACACCACTAGGATAACATGCCTAGTCCCCATAATCACAACGGTAACAACACTATGCTAGGATATGCATATCCTAGCCCATAATCTCAACAACCACAAGCTCACAACTGTACTTACAATCTAAACCTCATAAGCCCCACAAGGATAGCCCTACACTCATCTCATGTACCACTCAGAAAAATACAGCCCTTAACCCTTAGAACATTCGAACAACCTCTCCATACTCGTCTAAGGTCCACAAGCCACTACATGACATTCCAACTATCCTAGGTCCAAACCTAGCATGCTTCTATCATCAGCACACTCTAAGATCATCTAAGAATACATACTCAAGGTAGGGAACTCACCAAGAAAAGGCACGGGATCGGAAGGAAGGAAACACAGCCCCGAAGAGGGGGCTAGACTGGGCAAAACCGCCCTTGCAGCCAAGGCTGCCGCATCAGCGGCTAGAGGCCGCCGCCCCTGCGGCTGGGCTGCTGCTTGCGCCTCCACGGTGCTGTCCAGCCGCGGGTGCGGTCGAACAACAGAGGCGGGCTTCGACGACTTTATTTTCAACTATGCACTCGATTCCGGCCACTCTCGGCTGGCTTGCTCCATCAAGGAAGATCTCCACACACAACATGATCCCTACACATGATCTAAGCTAGATATAAGGACATGCAAGCATAAACAAGGGGAGAAATATTAGGATCCATGGCTTCCACCATGGAAGCTCAAGGAAGAAGATGAAGGTGAAGGAATGAAGAAGGAGGGAAGGGATTACCATCACAAATCCGGATGTGTAGCACAACTCACTGTTGGACATCAAAACAAGGGGAAGAGAAGGGAGGTCATCAAGGAAAGCTTCCAAGAGAATCCAAGCCAAAGGGAGAGAGCGTGGAGGAGGAGGAACCATTTCACGTGAAAGTGAAATGAGAGGAGATAGAGAGGACTAGGCTGCCACAAAAGAGGGAACTCAAGGGTCAGCTGACCCATCCTCCACTTTACGCTAGGAACCGAGGGGTCCAAAAGCAAGGGTGAAATAACGAGGGGTCGGGGCGGGATTTTGGAATAAATCCCGTTACTCAGCGCCTCGTGCCTGCGGGAAAACTGAGCCGCGCTTGCGGGAAGGTCGGTAACTCGCTAACAATCCGGAATAAAAATTCCGGATGTTACATAGTTGCATTCATGACTTCCCTTCTTATTTAGGACAAAGAACACCCGGACAAGCCATTGACCAAGGCACAACTATGGATTAAAGAACACTTGTCAAAGAAAAAGACAAGTGAGGCTAACATTGCTAAAATTGTACGTACTATACACCTTCATATTTGTTGATTGATTATTTTGGATTCTCTCCTTTTATTGTTATATGATCATTCAATTTCATCAAAATAAATATGATTTTTATTAATTTATATTGTGAATTATGATTATTTGGTAGTGTTTTTGTACTTGATTCAGTATTATTGATCATAATGTCACTGATGATTGACATTAATGATAAAAGAAGAATTAGGGTTAGCCAATAAATTCGAGTTTGCATACTGCAACTAATTTTGGACAGTATAACAGGTATACAAATGGATATGCTGATGCAGATGAATCAACCTCGTTGATGTTTGGAATGGTGTGCTTCTCATGTTGCTTGAATTTTATGTTGTTTTGATCATTTCTTTGAGTTGCAGCTTGATGAAACACTTGATTGGTATGTTGGTCATTGGAATCTCTTGTGAGGTTTTGCTGATTGGTATGTTTGGTTTGATTATTGGGTTCTATGTTCTGTATATTGTTAACATGAGGCCGGTTACATTCAGTCTTTCTTTAGATTTATCACTGATACTTGTAGAAGGTAACAATATATCAAATAGAGGTTGTTTTTTTTACTCAATACTGTATCGGTCAAAGTCACAATATTGGGCACATTTTTATCATCAAATTTCTCATTTACTCCTAACAGCTATTTATGTTCCACTTTCTGTTAGGAGTAAAATGAACTATAGTGTCTACCCCAATGTATATGCCTGCACTAGGGGCACTTCTATTTATTATCATTAACTCAAATTGACGTCCTATTTTTTGGATATGAGGGTGTTCTTGGTGTCTTCTGAGTTAATATTTGAATGTTGGTCTCTTATAATTTTCAGTTGATGAGCTACTATTTATATGCATTTTTCAGTTGGTGACCTTCTGTTTATATGTGGAGTTAATATAGCAATTGTTGGTCTCTCATATGAATGAAATTAATGTAGGAGGAGATAAAAAAGAAAACGGATGAAAGTTCATCAAGCGATAGAGTGGATATTTTGACTCAAACACTTGGGAAGGAATACCTTGGACGCATTAGAGGTCTTGGAGCAGGGGTTACAAAAACAAAGTTGTATGCTCAATCAGTTAGGGACCCTGCTTATGCAAAAATGGAGTCTGAATTGAAAAAAGTGAAGGCTATATTGCTATCCAGATTTGGTATAAACGTGGATGATGGTGATGATGATCATGTAGACGATGTCAGTGAAGAAGATATACATGTAAGCTCCAAGGTATGTAATTAGTTTTATATATCTAATTGCAAATTATATACGTATTTGATGATCTCGCTAGTACAAATATACAACACTGATGCTTCTTTTTAACGTCTATTGCCTTTTGCTGGGATAAGATACTTTATGTTTGCTTTGTGTTGCCTTTCATTGTTGGAAATTTTGATGATCTCACTAGTACAGAAAATTTGTATCCTTATATTATTTTTTTCAACTCAATAGAGGAAATGCGAATGTCCAGTAAATGAAAGTGCTAACTCTAGAGGCTATAACAACTCCAAAGGTATGAATAATTTTTATTATTCTATGATATGAATAATTCTCTTATACATATGTTTTATACATTGTAGTTCAAACAAGGAAGCAGTCATCAACCTTCGGTTAAAGACAAGTGCAAGTTGCTTAATTGGAACGGCAATGGTGAAGAAGTGGCGAAAGGATACATCTTTTCTGTGGATCCAAAATGCCATGTGCATGGGTACATAATTGGACCCGATTGTTATAGTGTTGATGTTGAAGAGGTATTGATTGAAGAAACTGAATTATATCGCTATGAGCCTGAATTTGGAAACATAGGAGATGCACTTAGTAGCACAATTGCTTGGCCAATCAAGTATATTGTTCTTGACGATATCTCAACAGGTAACCATCACAATTACTAGCTAGGTATTGATTTGAAATGTTGGTCAATTAGCATTTGTTTATATTCTAAAGATTACATTTTCACAATGTCACAAGTGATAAATGAAGTACCACGCTTGGTGATCAAACTAGCTAGCTAGATCATGGAATTAAACATTTGATTACACTATGTTTTGATTTTGAGATTTATGGAACAACTTTTGTAATGGTCAAAAATTGTTTAAGAATTGTCATCATTTATTATGCAATATAGATTTTATCACTCAGATTTTGTGATATTAGAATGTTGGATTTATTTTGTGTGCATGAAATTAGTTTATTTGGATTTGTAAATAAAAACATGCTGATAAAAATTAGGGTTATTAAAACGACATAGAGATACAACTAAAGGCGACTAGTAAACGCCATGAAATACTATTCCATGACATATTAATCATTCCGTGGTAAAACAATCCATGGCGTTTAGAACATGTCATAAACAAAGGGTCGTCAGTTGGAAAATGTCAAGAATATTGTGGGTTGTGATGTTTGTCAAAAGCCATTACAATGCAATCTACGGTGTTAACCAACGTCATTAAAGACGGCGTTAACAAAATGCCCTCAAATTGTGGATAAAAGCATGACGTCTATAAAGACGGCGTTTTTTAATGATATTGCAAAACGCCATTAAACAGTTTGCATGACGTTTTTCACACGTCATGGAAATGTATATCTGTACTAGTGACGAGTTATGACTGATTTATGAGTTGTGATGAGAATAGGGTAATTGGTTATATTACGCACTGGTAATTACGCCTAGAGGGTACTTGATTATGTTACGCACTGACAGTTACACCTCATGATGTCGGATTGTGACAAACGAATTATATATATTGAACTAGGCTAATTGGTTATGTTACGCACTGACAATTAAGCCTAGAGGATAATTGATTATGTTAAGCACTGAGAATTACGCCTCAAGAGACCCATTTGTGATAGAGGGTTAAATGTGATATGTTGAAAAGTATGGACATAAGGAATGACAATGATGAGTACAGATATATGTCGGGGTTGTTATATATGAGTAGAGATAAGTATAGTCAATGTTGTTGAGAGTTGTTAGTATCTAAGATAGGGTTGTAATACCCGAAAAATTTAAACTCCGTTTAGTACAGGACAAAACCGGATTCCGATCCGCCGGCTTTTATTCTATTAAATAAAATAAAACGATATTAATTTCTATCATTTTATGTGACCTTAATTCACATAAAATGATAAGTTATGTAACCGTAAATAATTCCGTATATTTTTTTTTAAAACCGAAGAGCGGTTCCGTGCGGATAACGATTTAATTATCAACCCATCTTAGTTAGATGAGCAGGCCCAACAGGCTTGGCCCAAATATATGTCAGCCCAGCCCATAATCTAATTAACCTAAACCATGCTTAAGCCTAAAACTAATTCCTTCCCCTAACCTAATTTACGTTACCCTAATTCGCGTCAAACCCTTCCCATCTGTAGCAGCAGCCGCGCATCCCATCTGTAGCAGCAGACTCGCACCATGAAGACCATCACCGCCGCCCCGCTACTCAGTAGCCACCACCACCACATCAGACTCGCTACCGGGGACGAAGTCCCGTCTTCGTCGGAGACCCTGAGAGACGCAGCCGTCTGCAGTTACCACCGAACCCCGACTGCCACCTTGGAAGAGCCCACCGGACTCCAGTAGCGCTGACACGCCGCCATCCTCGACGTCGGAACCTGCTTCGTCCTCCTCGGACAGGTGAGTACCGACTTCTTCCCCCTCCTTTCCGCAGCGATAACTGCTGCTCTAACCTTGCTGTTGCCCAGCCGTCGCGCCGCTGACGACCCACCTCGCAAGACCACCACCGAAGTCGCCTCTGTCGCCGCTAGAGTCGAACGGTCCGGACCTTACTGCCGCCACTATAGAGGTGGTAACAGGTAATGTCCTGCACAGTTCCTCTCCTCCTCCTCTATTGTCACTGCAAGCATCTAACCACCCCGTCTCGCCGCAGGACCGGTACGGACCGCTGCTGCAGTAGGCAAGCCAACCTATGCACACCGCCTTCCTCTAGGCGTCTGTAAGGAGTTGTCACGATCTTGATCGGAGAAGGCCGGTTGGGTGAGCGTTTACACTATCATCTCTAAGACTTCAGCAGCCAAGGGTGAATGGGGGTAGAGTTATGGGCATTTGCAGCAGGCCAGTGTACATAAATATATGCGTACTTGGAAGTAGAATTTGAAGGAGAGAAGTATAGAAACTTATATATATCCTTAGTGTACATTTTATTCGTATTCATAGTTGTGAGTTGAGAGAGGTGAATATAGTTATATATATGAATAAGCAGCGGACATGTATATATATATATATATATATATATACACATAGATATATAAGTTTGGATAGGTGTAAGTTTCATATAAAAATAAGAAGTGCCAATAGATGTAGATATGGATTTTAATTAGATACAAATGTAGAATAGGGTGAAAACTATATATATATAAATACATTTGCAGCAGTGCACGTAGTTGTCGATATAAAATTTCACATGGAAATAAGAGTGCTGAACATATAAGTATATATATACGTATGGGAGTATAAACGTATATAAGTATATACATGTACGGATATAAGATATAAGTATGGTATATATAAATATATATGTGAGTATATATGTGTATAAGTATAAGTGTAAGATATATATATAAGTGCATATATATTAATAGGTAGAGTGTATATATATACATAAGTATATATATACATAGATGAGTAAGAGTAACGTATAATATACGTAGACACACATAAGTATTAGAGTGGAATAACTGGAGAAAGGATAATGTAGTTCTCTTTGACGAGAGTTTGAAATTGATCTTATAACCTCTAAGTAAGTTATCCGTGAGAACCAAATTTTGGAAACAAGTTCTAAAAATGAATGTTATATTTTAATGATAGACTTTGAGAATTTTCGGCACTAAGGGTAAAATGGTCTTTTACCGTAAGAGAGCTTTTTTCGTAATTCCTTCGCATGAGGTTGGACATCTGGATGTGATTTTGATCCACATTCCTTATTTGACAAGCGTTTGAGTTACCACGGGTTCGGACCGAGTTGAGATTTGAGAAAGCGATTTTTGATCAAGGTAAGTCCTTGCGACTTACTTAGCTGGTTTCTGGATGTTAGTTGGATGACGATAGTGGTGTGTGTTGTGTGTTTATAATAACAACTTGTTAGGACGACCGTTGTTGTTATGTTTTAAGGCCCAAGTGTATGTATAACGGGCCGTGACATCACTGCCCAGCTCTGTCAGGAGACTGGGAGGTTCTCTATACCCAAACCATACAGGTACACGGTGAGATGCATCGGATCCACTCCTGATGGGTACACGGGGGCGGAGGCGAGGTTTGAGAATCCCTCGTGTCACAAAATAAGTATCATTAGAGTGAACGACTTAAATGAAGATAATAAATGGATTGTTTGAAAGCATGATGAGTGTTTATGATTTTATGTGTATGTGTGCTATTATTATTCTCCTAATATTTAGATAACTAGCTAATGGTTATTTTGTTGTGTTTTTAGTTTTACCGTAGGTTAGAACAGCAGCTGAGTGATCCGGAAGTAGTGGTCAGCCGGGTCTCCGTACTCTTTAGAGTGGGGTTGGGTGTTTACCTTGTGGTTTCTTTCTTCCTGTTAAAGACAGTTAGTCTTTTTGTGGTTTAAGTATTATAGGTTGTTAGACGTTGTTGCATTCATCTATTAAAAATACTATTTTTTTTTCGAATTTCGGTTTTTCTTATTTGTGTCCTGTTGCAAGATCCTAGTAATATTGTTGTCAAACTGAGGTTGGGACCCATTGTGAGGTCCTAACCAGTAACGTCCCGAGTTTTGAGAATTCAGGGTGTTACAAGGGTGGGGATCAATGTGACCCTATCTTGTTTTATTTGTTGTTAGGGTTTTAGTTATTTTATATTTATATCGTACTTATTTGTTTGGCTTGCTTGTTCTTTTCTTTGATGTTTCCCACCGATTTGTTTCTACTTTCTTTTTATATACTTATTTTTGGAATATTAATGATGACTTATTTTCGTGTCCCTTACATGATACATACGGGTTTAATCTAATTTCGGAGCTTAGACTCCATTCTTGGAACGTTAGCTAATGGTTCTTCTGCTGTTGTTTTAGGCCATTGTTCAGGTATTGGACTTGCCTTGGAGACTATCTTCCGGGAGATGATGTACAACCGAACTCATGTGTGCCTTAGGTTTTTGGAAGGTTGTTGTGTTTTGGTCTTTCCGGCTTGTTGAGTGTGATTCGTGGAGTTGTTTTGCTTTTGTATTTCTTTTGCATGGTTTTAAGTTTGCATTGTCTATTGTGTTTTGAGAATAACGGTCGGAAGTTTTATTTTATATTTTTCGTGCTCTTATTGGAAGGTTCAATAGTGAAATTGTTGTCAGACTAATTCTAGTGGACCCATTGTGTCGTTCACAACCTAGTGACATCTTCGGTTCTAAATCTAGGGCATTACAACAAATCCCTCTCTACATCTAACTACTTTTCATGATAATCCCAAACTCAAGCTTACACAAACAATACTCACAAAGTTCGCTCATGTCTTCTCCACCCTTTAAATGCCTTTGAAGTGATCGTAATCTCCACCGATCTCACCAATCCTCTTTGATGATCGTCAAGTAACAACAATCTCTTCAATGGTAAAATAATGTGCATACAATTTCTCTTTTTTCTTTTCTTTTTTTCTTACTCTCAAAAGCGTCAACTATAATATTTATGTTTGTTACATTGATGATATTTCTTTCTTAAGACGAAACTATCTTAAATGTAAAAAAATAGGATCTCTCATGAGTGGAAAAGACGGTTTTTCTTCTCTTTCATACGTTTTTCTGAGAAACATTTTTCATGCGCAATTTTTCAAGCAAAGGAATTTAGCACTAGTTCCAATTTCATACATGTTTTGCAAAAATACAACAAATACACAAGAAATCGGTTGCCTTCGTGCGAGATACATGCCGGATTCTTCTCCCCCGTTCGCTCTCCCGATTTGTCTTCGTTTCTTGTAACTAGCATTCAAGTCTTAGACGATCTAAATACATGCCCGTGTGGACCAAGTAGATGAGTCACGCATAAGGTTTTCGGTCTATTGATTTACGCATTCTTATTTACTTTGTTTAATCAATATATGGATGCAATCCATATTTATTTGTTATCAAAATTTGTTTTTTTAAATTCCGTTTTTTACACGTTTAAAATCCACAATATTAACTGGCATACTAGTTGATTAAACGAGTTAATGTGGTCATGAAGATTATATCCTTCCTCCATCTTGTTTACTTTGTTTAATCAATATATGGATGCAATCCATATTTATTTGTTATCAAAATTTGTTTTTTAAAATTCCGTTTTTTACACGTTTAAAATTCACAATATTAACTAGCATACTAGTTGATTAAACGAGTTAATGTGGTCATGAAGATTACCTCCTTCCTCCATCTTGAACGAGTAAAGCTCCATCTTCAAGCACAAACGGTTGGTTAATGACTTCGACGCATAGACGCTCTCGAGCTTCTCCCACAACGCTTTCGGTGTGCTCTCCTTCAACACACCATACTTGATCTCGGGAGCCAACGCCAACCGAATTGTACTTACCGTCTTCCTCTGAATGCTTCGCCACTTCTCCTCGCTCATCGATCCAGGTTTCTCCTCCTCCAAAGCTTGGTCAAAACCCTGTTGCAACAAATAGGTCTTGAATCATACTCTACCACAAAGTGAAGTTGATCTTTCCATCAAAGAGTGGAATCTTGAACGCCCTCATCGCCTCGGTCACCATTGCGCCAAAACGATATTCTTCAAGCAACAAAGTTTACCCGAACACCACCACCACAACCTCAGCTCTGATACCAGTTGTTGGGGAAAACTCCGCGTTCCCGACTCACACCGAGTATATATAAGCGGGTATTTGTTGCACACTCACACTCGTAACTACAACCTCACTTACAAGCTCTCTTTAGAAGCCTTTATTACTCTCTTCTTGATGGAGTTACGTAAATGTTGGGTGACCTCCCTTATTTATAGTCATGCCCACTTCCTCTACGGGAAGGTTCCGGAACTCGATTCTCCTAGATAATTCCGGAGCCTTCTCACACAATCCATCACAAGTCTAGAACTCTCCCTAGATTTCTAATCTAGTCTACAAGGTTTTGAGGAGTTCTAGAAGTCTCTATCATCTTCCGGGTAGCTCCGCCTCCTTCCAGAAGGTTCCTCCACGTTCCGGAATATTCCACATTATTCCAGAAGGTTCCATCATCTTCTAGAATATTCTAAATCCTTCCGGAATTTTCCATCACCTTCCGGAATGTTCCTCTTCCTTCCGGAGTGACCCATTATTACAATATTTATATTTAAAAATATGAATTAGCCTAACACATACAACCGTAGCTACAGATCAATAAGGGTAATAATAGTTGTAGTGATCACAACATCATCTCCGGTTCCAAACATCTTAACACAACAACAATAACAACAACATTCCGTAATGACACTACAAAAAATAATTCAATTAGCCACGGTTTTGGTGACGGCAGAAAAGTTGTTTGCCGACGCCAATCATCAATGGCGACGGCTTTGCGAAGCCAGAACAGGCAGCGCGAATTTTTTTGGCGATGGCAGTTTGCCGTCGCCAAACTAATTTGCGACGGCTACCATCCGTAGAAACTATTTTGCGTCAGTAATAGCCATCTCCGGTCTGTCCGTCGCCACATGTAAATTTGGCGACCGTAATAGCCGTTGCCACATGTAAATTTGGCGACCGTAAGAGTCGTCGCCAAATGTAAATGTGGCGACGGCTATTTTAAAATTGGTAGGGAATTTGATTTTTGGCGACAGAAACATGTCTTGGCAAACTGTAAATTTGGTGGAAAATTCTACCGCAGCGTATAAAAGTATATCACAACTTGTAAAACTCTACCACAACTTTTAAAACTATAACGCATATTAATTTAAAACATCTAAATGACTACATCAAACTACAATAACAATTTTCATAAATCAAAAAAGAATATTTGACATTCAAAACAATCAAACTCATCACAATCACACTAGTTGCTTAATTAAAAGAGAATATTTAACATTCAAAACAATCAAACTCATCACAATCACACACTAGTTGCTTGGGCTCTGAAAGCCTCAATGTATGCTCTATAACAGGGAACAACCTTCTCCATTTGAGGTAAGACTGACTTAACCGCATCACAGCTTTCAAACTCATTTGAGGTAAGACAGACTTAACCGTATCACAGCTTTCAAACTCATTATGCCATCCATAAATAGATGGGAAAGCTTCTTGGGTCTTACTTTTTCAGTTACCTCTTCACTGCAACTATCAAGTATCTTAACAAATTGGCCACAATATCCACAAACTCAATACTTTCCCCTCCGAAAAAGTTCTTTCCTTGAAGCTGCTTGTCGATGATTTTCAAATTCTCCAACGCTTCCTCCATTTCCTGCTCTTTCCTCTCCATAATGCTTTATAGACTGATGGGAATAACTACAAACAACAAGCTCGTCAAAATATGCAGTAGCTTATATGACTCAGTTACATATAATGAACTTTCTTGTTAATTTACAATCTCAGTATTGCACTATTTTCAGTAAACATACAACATAAAAAAACTACAGAAATCTGTCCTAGTTTGCATTTTGCAAGGTAAACAAATAGATTAGTTAATCAGTCTCAGTGTGTCATAGTCTGCAATAGGTTTGTTAATTCAGTCTCAGTGTCTCACATACAACAGGTCAACAGCAAAAAAAACAACAGAAATCAACATAATTTGTCTCAATTTGCAACAGGGTTGTTAATTCAGTGTCACAAAAATCTGTCTCAGTTTGCAATGGGGCTAATAGAAAAATTGAATACAAAAATCTTTCTCATTTGCAATAGGATAGTTAATCAGTCTCAGTGTCTCACAATCTCAGTATTTCACTATTTTCAGTACTTACTTATTACTGAGTTCTTCAATATTGGGGCAAAACAAGCCGCTGATGTTGCTAATGCTTCTACTTGTGAATAAGATTTCTGTTAAAAAAAACTTTGTTTTAGCTAGGTCAGGAGATTAGTATAGGTATGTAAAAATTGCATCATATATAAATCTAAACGAAATTGACTGGCAATTTTGATTAGAAGCAAATGAAAGAACGGAGAGAATAAATTTAAGATAACATCCCTTGTAATTTTCACTAATTACTATAACAATGATATTTACTAATTTGTATACATACATTAAAATAAGAAGAATAGGTTAATCTATCTCACATTCTCAAAAACTACTAATTGATATTTACTAATTTGTATACATACAGTAAAGTAGGAAGAAGAAAAACTAATTTATATACATACATTAAAGTAAGAAGAATATGTTAATCTATCTCACATGGAGAAGGTTATCCCCACAGTCTCCGTTGAAGAAGAAGAAGAACTGAAGAACCCCGTTGAAGAAGAAGATGAGATTAAGATATGAAGAAGAGTAGAATAAGAACGCCATGAATAGAATAAGTGGATATTGAATAAAAGAAGAAGAAGAAGAAGAAGAAGAAGAAGAAGAAGAAGAAGAAGAAGAAGAAGAAGAAGAAGAAGAAGAAGAACCCATTGAAGACTTACCGGTGATCGAAGACGGCGATTGACAGCGGCGATGGACAACAGCGACGGACGGGCGAGATGTAAGAAAGTCATCATCTGTGTAAAACAATCAGAAAACCCCCAACGGTGGTCTTCTACCCATCCTTGGCGGTTGCTCGATCGACGGTTCTTTTGCCTCGACTCTTCTCCGCCGTTTTGAGATGTGCGGCTTCGGCGCCGGAGCCTTCATCATCTTGCTTGTCCCACAGTCTCCGTCATCGCCGCCACCATGCTTTGTGCATACGCATGTTGTTGTTGCTGTCTAGGTTTCCTTTTTATCATCTGCCATCCATAAAGATGAATTTGGGCCTTTTTTTGGGCCATCTGTCATTTTTGTTGCTATTGCAACGAGAGAAACTCTGTTTATTGAAAAAAAAATAATTATAATCATACAAATATTAATAATAATAATTAAGGGAAAATTAAGGTCCAATCTTTTAGTCAATCTCGTTCTAAGACCCTTTTCCGCGGCCTAACGGCACCGATCATGCCTAGCGGGCCTGAAAACATCAAAAATGAAAAGAAAAATTAAGGTTGTTTCGATTATGGCCTAACGGCCCAACAACACCAAAAATAAAAGAAAAACATAAAAATGAAGTTCGATTGAGTTTTGCCTCGAATTTACAAATCTGAACAATTTCCTTGGTCTTGTTCCCTTCAAGAATCCACAAGTAGAGAAAGAAAAAATATACATGATTTAACTAAATTTCAAAGCTAAAATCAATATATTATGATACAAGAAAATAAAAAACCTGCAATACTAATGGATATGAAATCATTATTTACGGTTCATTTACCACCGAAATTGATTAACTTTGCTTTAATCAGTTTTTTAAACCAACTCATTTTGAACAATGATTCCCCGATAAATCGTACTCTTTAAGCAATCAAAATTTTACACACTTTTATATCACGATACCCGTGTGCTGCACCTTCGTCTTCTCTGTTTTGATGCCGTCTTTGGTGGCGTCTCGAGTGTTGTCGAGAAGGGGGTGTGGATCATTCTGCTTTCTGTTCGCCACTTAGCGTGCGTGCAAATAAGCTTTAATTATAAAACTAGAAATCAAGCAAGCGAACCCGCAGTGTACGGATCGATATAGTTGAGCAAGAATTCCAGAGTATCGAACACAGGGATTTGGGGGGAACAAATTCAATTATAGGTTATCAAGCGAGTAAATGTAAGAGCTTTTCAAGTTATTGGGAAAACAACAATCCTAAAGATCCGGGAATCCAGTTGTCGCAATCGATTCAAGATATACTAAAGATATAAGGGCAGAGTTAAGGTATGCAAAGGTATACGAATGTAAGGTAATCGTACGGTGAAGTTCTAAAAACCTTATATGACTCACCTACAAGACACTCTCTATAAAGGTTGTTGAGGCTTCAATATAGAAAGGTTCTAAAGGTAAGAATTAACGTCAAATACCCAAACTTGTAATCCAAGGATCAAGACTAACTAAACCGATTAAGGTTGTGACACTCACAATCGAGGTAGAGGTTGTTGAGGCTTCACTACCACCTAGAAAAGGCAAGCCAAGACTAAGTTAAAGCAAATCTTTAACTTTGGATTAAAGTAAAAGCAAGTTCGTAAACAAACACAAAATTACGGTTAGTTCTTGAGTTCCACGGCCGTGGAAGCTCAAGAACAGACCGTGGATTAGGTTCGTCGGCGATTCTCTCTAACTCTCAAGGTCCAATCTGTTTACGATCGATCTATCATGATCTAAGCCACAACTATCAACCCTTCACCTTAGAATTGTTAAAGGGTTTTAGCCAACAATAGTCATATTGATATCAAATTCAAGGTTTAAAAGAATGAAAGATGAAAACTTCCGAAAACTTTCAATAACTTTAAAGTCAACCTCAAATCCACAAATCAAGAACAATAACGTCAATAGATTTGAAATAATGCAAACAATCACGAATCTTAGATAAGAAGAAAGAACGGGATGTCAATCCGTCTCCTAAATCAAACCTAAATGAGAAGCGAAATCTTCTCCCGAACAATCTTCCAAATCTTCAACTCTTCCGTCAATCCGGAAATCTCAATGGTAGAACGCAAATCTCTCAATCACAATCTCCGCAAGATGTGAAATTAGGGCAATTCCAAGGTGTAATCGGAAATGCGTCTAAGCGTAAGCGAAGGTGACGGAATCTCTCTTCGTCCGTCCTTTTATAGTGTAAGATAAAATATAAGCCCGGCCCAATTGTGTAGAAGATCGTGGCTTAAAGTGTGGCGAAAAAGATCGCCAAGATCACGATCGTGGAAGGGTTCCACGACCGTAATTTAGAGCGTGGAAGTTGTCACGGTTTGACACAACTCTTCCACGGCCGTAGAAGTTGCTGGAATGAACCACGCTTCCCTTGCCAAGAATCCACGGCCGTGGACTTGAACGTGAAATGTAGTACGGCCGTATTTTAGAGCGTGGTTTAGGGCTAGAACGTGATTCTTCCTTTCCTCGTGTTATTCTTCAAGTTAGCACATCCTTAGCTCCTAGGAATGTCCTCAATTCATGGGAATGCTTAATCAATCACCATTCTCGCACAATCCGTTCGGAAATAGCTCTTAATTGCCTACAATCAACATAAAGCTTGTGTAGATCTCTATATCGACATTATAGACAAACTAGCTCACAAATGCATCAATGCTTAATCAATGACTATCAATATGGATGAAATATACTTAGAAAACGTGCCTAAAATATCACAATATTTCATGCTAACAAATAACCCCATACTTGCCACTTGCTTGTCCCCAAGCAAGGTCTTTCAAAAGCTTTAAAACACAAGTTAGGATGAAATATGTGTACCTTCTCAAAGCAAAACTTCTTTTGGATGAATGTGCCTTCTAATCAATAGATCATTCTCAAATCTTGCTTCATTTGTTCATAAGACTTTCATACACTTAATCAAAGAGTAAAGAGTAAAGAAAGCTCATGAATCAATCAAACTTCCATACAAACATCATAACCTTCAAACATTATCAAAATCAATCATAAGAGACTTCAATTTAGATCACCAAGTCATATAACAATTCTTTTGATCTTAAGGACTTTCAAAAAGGTCTAGAATGTGGAAAAGGGAAGGAGAACTTCAAGGAATGTGGTGCATGAATCCGGGAAAGTGGATAACTACTCTTTTCTTCTTCTCTTGCGGTTTCCGCAACACTTTCAACTTAGAGCTTTGCTCTCTCCTTTTCATTTTTCGACTTTACTTTTGGAGTTATGGATAGAGGTGCACAAAAACCGAAGCCTAGGAGATTGGCGTTTCTCAATTTTTATGAGATGCCTCAAACCCTTAGCGCACATACCATAATCCGCTAGGAATATCGCTCAATCCGACTTTGGCAAGACACAAACACCCGGCTATGTGAATGGTGCCGAGTTACTCATCATCATGATTGACTTCCCCAAACCTACAATTTCTTTCTATTCTTTTGATTGCAAATAATTGCTTTCAAGGCCCTCCCACATCAAACATGCCAATATCAATCAACTCCTCCAAATTCCCGGATAGGTAAAGGAGGCCATAATTTCAATGAGGGGCTAAATGATCAAAGAAAGAAGAAAGAAAATCGAATTGCCTTAATCATCTCAACAAGAAGTATAAGAACTTATAGTGTGATTTCAACCTTATTCTCTCAACATGATTTAAGCAACATTCATCACATTATGAAATTTGCAAAAGATGTATAATCAACTCATTCAATTTCTTTTCAATCCACTATTCGTTTAAGCATGCAATTGTCATCAAAATCAATTCACAAGTAGTGATTATCATAGAATTCATCTCTATCCTTAGAAGCACAAAATTTTCAAAATTTTTCAATTTTTATGGGTTTTTCAAACTCTTTTTTTTTATGCAATGCAATAATGAAACGTGTAACAATATAATGAACATGCAAGATAGTCTCAATAGAAGCAATCAAAGTGAGTAAGAGTTATTACAAACTTTTAGTCACACCCCACCCCATACTTGGAACAAACATTTTCCCTAATGTTCAAATAAAAGAAAAAGAAGAAAAGAAAGAAAGAAAAAGACTCACAAAATGGCGGTGGAGCGGCTAAAGGTGTCGGTCCTCAATGTCATCACTGCGGTGGAGGCGGGAATGGAGAGAAGCTAGGATCATAGTACCGCCCGAACTGCTGGCGGTAGACGTCTCTCATCATATGGTCGAGGTCATCCATGCGTCCATCTCTAGCGTCAGCTCGGATCTCCAAAGCTCCCACCCTATCAGAAAGGCTGGTAGCCCACTCTGGCATCTGCTCATACCAACCTGGAGCCTGGCTGTACCACCCCGGTGCATCTGACGGTGTTGATGCTAGTGCTGGTGGTGCCTGAGTAGACCATGGAGGTGGAG
The DNA here is from genome assembly GCA_033239045.1 of Fagopyrum esculentum. NCBI lineage: Eukaryota > Viridiplantae > Streptophyta > Magnoliopsida > Caryophyllales > Polygonaceae > Fagopyrum > Fagopyrum esculentum. The sequence continues at coordinate 23,634,277 of BSUD01000007.1, forward strand.
CTCCGTACCATGCAAGAGGGGTCTCCATCCAAGTGGGTCTCTCGCTCACGCTGGCGCGGCGAGAAGATGAACCTGAAGCTCTGGCAGGACGTGGAGAACGTCTAGGCACATCAGAAGCTATGTCCGGCTGATCCGGAAACGTGCCAAAATCCTACTCGGATCCTCCTCCCTCATACTGATCTCTCATCTCCTCCTCCTCAACTACAGGTGGTGGTGGGACATATGGAGGAGCTGCAATCCTGTTCGCATGCATAGCAGCGAACGTCTCCTTCCAATTATGGCGTCCAGCCATAATGGAATACTCTAGGAGCCACTCAATGCCTCTCCCCGTCCTGCTCTCCCATGGCATAGCTGCATAAGGTGGACCTCTATGGGTAGGGAAGATGAGACCTCTAGTCATGAAGGCCTGGAGTCCTAGGGGTACAGCTGGAATGCGTGTGCAGGCGGAGAAATCAACCCCTAATGTCCTAGCAAGGTGGGTGACTATCCCACCATATCTAATATTGCCAGCCCTCTTGTTCTTTAGCTTGCTCATGGTAGCAGCTAAGAGGGTGGCGCAGTCAGCAGGGCATCCATATAGCATAGAGTACAGAAGGAAGAGCTCATCCGTCTTGATCTTCTGAGGTGTCTCCGTCCTAGGAAAGAGACACTCAGAAAGTACCTGGTGAGCAATCTTCAAGGCTAAGTGATACATCAACTTAGCCTTGGTATCAGTTGGTTGCCAGCGGTCCTCGCTGGCATAAATCATGGCTACCTCCTCCCAGAAATCCTTGGCGTAAACGCCGCTGGGGAAACGACCATTGAAGGCCTCTTGGAACCCAAAGAAGGTTCCAAACTCCCGGATGGAGAAATCATAGTTTCTTTCCATCAGACGGAAAGAAACTGTCCTATCGACATGGTTGTGCTCAAAAGACATCACAACCTCTCTCGTGATCTCCTCTTAGGCGTCTTCTCAGATAGCCGAGAAGATGATAAGGCCGGCTCTATCCAAGAGCCAAGTAAGGTCCCCTATTATGTGTAGAGGAGCTAAATCCTCCAATAGTAGGTACCTAGGTCCTATAACAGCTCGCTTGTGGATCCTCTCTAAGGCGTCGAGATGATCCTCGTGAATGGTAGGTACCCTAGGGCTAGGAGGTGATGGTGATGAAGGTGATGATGGAGGTGAAGGGGAGGAAGGTGGTGGTGCTCTAGAGGATGAAGAGGAAGAGGGGTTACCCTTCCTCTTTATTCTTATCCTTCTCCTTGTTCTTATCCTTATTTCTCCCGGAAACTCTCCTCACAAAATCCATTACTGTTGAAAACCACGGTCTGTTCTTGGTGTTCCACGGCCGTGGAAATGACAGAGACCGTAGTTCGTCTCGACTTTTCTCAAAACTCAGCAATCAACAGCCAAACTCAGCAATCAAGCAGTCCTAGACTAATTCCTTCCAATTTCAATCAGTTCTCCTATAAATACTAGCAAAAACGAAGCCGAATTGACAAGGATAGAGAAGAGCGAAAAAAACCTAGGTTTCGGATTTTAAAATCCGAATTCTGCGTTCCTTGGTGATTTGCCGCTCGATTTGTTGCATGGATCTCGTTGGTGATCGGATTTGCTTCAGTTTGGGTCGAAGAATCGTTGAAAACGATTAACGAATGAGGATTTGAGGGTAGAGGCGTGATTTCGGCGAAGAGGGCGTGGAATTGGGTTTTGTGGTGTGTTTTTGTGAAGAACGTGGTTTATATAGTGGCCGGATAAATTTTTGAAAACCACGGTCTATCGGGGGGTTCCACGGCCGTGGAATTGTACGGAACTGTGGTTTTGGTGATTTTTCAAAGGCTTTTGGAAATTACGGTCACTGTAGCTGTCACGGCCGTGGTTTAGGCCGTGAAACTCTCTGTAATGCTCCAAAGTCCAAGTTTCATCACTTTTCTTCAAAATTACTCTTCCCCTTTCCTTTTCCACTGTTCCTACATCCAAAAACACGAACATACCGGAAGGAATCGAAGGCAAAACAAAGCAAAAACGTCTAAACTAAGCTAAACTATGAATCGAAAACAAAAAACGTAAATGCAATACCTTGGGTTGCCTCCCAAGAAGCGCTTTGTTTAAGGTCCGTAGCTAGACCAATTTCGCACTTATTCGAGTGCGGTGGGCGCGAACTCTTCAGCTTGGAGTTCCGGCGTTTACTTCTTGAGTCGTTGACCGTTCACCTTAAAGCTTCCGTCCGCTTCACCCCATACTTCAACTGCACCATGGGGGAAAATACGTTTGATTAGAAAAGGTCCGGTCCAACGAGATTTAAGCTTACTTGGAAAGAGACAAAGCCTTGAATTGAAGAGGAGAACTTGATCTCCTTCTTTGAAGTCCTTTGGAATGATATGCTCATCATGCCAACGCTTTGCTCTCTCCTTATAGATCTTGGCGTTCTCATAGGCGTTCAAGCGAAGTTCTTCAAGCTCATTAAGGTTCAAGAGACGCTTCTCTCCCGCTTCCTTCATGCTGAAATTCAACCACTTGATGGCCCAAAACGCCTTATGCTCTAACTCTACCGGTAAGTGACAAGACTTCCCATACACAAGGTTGTATGGTGTCGTTCCTATGGGAGTCTTGTACGCAGTCCGGTATGCCCACAATGCATCATCAAGCTTCAAGGACCAATCCTTCCTAGTCCTTGAAACCGTCTTCTCTAGGATTCCTTTGATCTCCCGGTTTGAGATCTCAACTTGTCCACTAGTTTGTGGATGATAAGGGGTGGCGATCTTGTGAGTAACCCCATACTTAGCTAGAAGAGCTTCGAAGCGCCGGGCAATGAAGTGAGAACCTCCATCACTAATGATAGTCCTCGGTGTCCAAAATCGGGGGAAGATGGTCTTGTTAAAGAACTTAACCACCACCATGGCATCATTGGTGGGAGAGGCAATTGCTTCCACCCATCTAGAAACGTAATCCACCGCCAAGAGTATTTATTGGTTTCCACAAGATGATGGGACCGGTCCCATAAAGTCAACTCCCCAAACTTCGAAAATCTCCACCTCTTGGATGTTATTGAGAGGCATCTCATTCCTCCTAGAGATATTTTCTGTTCTTTGACAAGCATCGCAGCAGGAAACAAAGGATTGCACATCTCTAAATAAAGTAGGCCAAAAGAATCCAGATTGCAATACCTTAGCGCTAGTCTTGTTCGAACTAGCGTGTCCTCCACAAGGTAGTGAATGGCAATGGCGGATGACACTTTGCATCTCATCTTCCGGCACACATCGCCGAATAATGTCATCCGGACCTCTCTTAAAGAGGAGAGGTTCATTCTAAAATTATTCCCGGACATCCTTAAAGAACTTCTTTCTTTGTGCGTAGGATAATCCGGGTGGTATCTCCTGACAAACCAAATAGTTAACAAAATCAGCAAACCATGGTTCGTTACCTTTGGAGATCACATCGATGCACTCCTCAATGATATGTAAGTGTTCGTCCGGGAAGGAGTCATCTATAGGTAAGTGGTCGTCCTCTAGATGTGTTAGGCGACTCAAATGATCCGCAACAGAATTTTCCGAACCCTTCTTGTCGCGGATCTCTAGATTGAATTCTTGTAGGAGAAGAATCCATCTAATTAGCCTTGGCTTCGCATCCTTCTTTGCAAGGGGGTACCGGATCGCAGCATGATCCGTGTAGACAATCACCTTTGCACCTACAAGATAAGAGCGAAATTTGTCAATAGCATAAACAATGGCTAAATATTCCTTTTCCGTAGTGGCGTAGTTGAGCTGCGCTTCGTCTAGCGTCTTGCTAGCGTAGTATATGGCATGGGTTCGCCCTTCCTTTCTTTGTCCAAGAACAGCTCCTATAGCTACGTCACTAGCATCGCACATAACCTCAAAGGGAAGGCTCCAATCCGGAGGTTGGATAATAGGTGCTGAAATTAGAGCTTCCCGAATCATGTTAAACGCGTCCAAGCATTCCTACGAAAACTCAAAAACTGCATCCTTCATAAATAGATTAGTTAGCGGTTTTGATATTTTAGATAAGTCTTCTATGAAGCGTCTATAGAATCCGGCATGTCCTAGAAAACTTCTTATCCCTTTCACCGAAGTTGGGGGAGGAAGCTTTTCTATGGTCTCTATCTTAGCTTTATCTACCTCTATCCCTCTATTAGAGATTAAGTGTCCTAAAACAATGCCTTCCTTAACCATGAATTGACACTTCTCCCAATTAAGAACTAGGTTAGTGTCTTCACACCTTTGTAAAACAAGAGAAAGGTTAGAAAGGCAATTGTCAAAAGAGGAACCGTATACGGAGAAGTCATCCATGAAGACCTCCATGATTTCCTCAATGTATTCGGAGAAGATGGCCATCATGCACCTTTGAAAGGTGGATGGGGAGTTGCAAAGCCCGAACGGCATTCTCCTATAAGCAAACGTACCCCATGGGCACGTGAATGTGGTCTTCTCCTGATCATCCGGTTGTATCGGAATCTGAAAGAAACCACTATAACCGTCAAGATAGCAAAAGTGCGAATGTTGCGCTAACCTTTCAAGCATTTGATCGATGAAGGGTAGTGGAAAGTGATCCTTCCTCGGTGTTCCTAGACCTACGCATGCACTTGAAAAGATATCAAATAACAAGGGAGAAGCTCCCAAGCTTGACAACCGATAACCGAAGTCGGCCTAGACCAAATCCTCGGCAACGGCGCCAAAAACTTGTTCGCCACTTAGCGTGCGTGCAAATAAGCTTTAATTATAAAACTAGAAATCAAGCAAGCGAACCCGCAGTGTACGGATCGATATAGTTGAGCAAGAATTCCAAAGTATCGAACACAAGGATTTGGGGGGAACAAATTCAATTATAGGTTATCAAGCGAGTAAATGTAAGAGCTTTTCAAGTTATTGGGAAAACAACAATCCTAAAGATCCGGGAATCCAGTTGTCGCAATCGATTCAAGATATACTAAAGATATAAGGGCAGAGTTAAGGTATGCAAAGGTATACGAATGTAAGGTAATCGTACGGTGAAGTTCCAAAAACCTTATATGACTCACCTACAAGACACTCTCTATAAAGGTTGTTGAGGCTTCAATATAGAAAGGTTCTAAAGGTAAGAATTAACGTCAAATACCCAAACTTGTAATCCAAGGATCAAGACTAACTAAACCGATTAAGGTTGTGACACTCATAATCGAGGTAGAGGTTGTTGAGGCTTCACTACCACCTAGAAAAGGCAAGTCAAGACTAAGTTAAAGCAAATCTTTAACTTTGGATTAAAGTAAAAGCAAGTTCGTAAACTGACACAAAATTACGGTTAGTTCTTGAGTTCCACGGCCGTGGAAGCTCAAGAACAGACCGTGGATTAGGTTCGTCGGCGATTCTCTCTAACTCTTAGGGTCCAATCTGTTTACGATCGATCTATCATCATCTAAGCCACAACTATCAACCCTTCACCTTAGAATTGTTAAAGGGTTTTAGCCAATAATAGTCATATTGATATCAAATTCAAGGTTTAAAAGAATGAAAGATGAAAACTTCCGAAAACTTTCAATAACTTTAAAGTCAACCTCAAATCCACAAATCAAGAACAATAACGTCAATAGATTTGGAATAATGCAAACAATCACGAATCTTAGATAAGAAGGAAGAACGGGATGTCAATCCGTCTCCTAAATCAAACCTAAATGAGAAGCAAAATCTTCTCCCGAACAATCTTCCAAATCTTCAACTCTTCCGTCAATCCGGAAATCTCAATGGTAGAACGCAAATCTCTCAATCACAATCTCCGCAAGATGTGAAATTAGGGCAATTCCAAGGTGTAATCGGAAATGCGTCTAAGCGTAAGCGAAGGTGACGGAATCTCTCTTCGTCCGTCCTTTTATAGTGTAAGATAAAATATAAGCCCGGCCCAATTGTGTAGAAGATCGTGGCTTAAAGTGTGGCGAAAAAGATCGCCAAGATCACGGTCGTGGAAGGGTTCCACGACCGTAATTTAGAGCGTGGAAGTTGTCACGGTTTGACACAACTCTTCCACGGCCGTAGAAGTTGCTGGAATGAACTACGCTTCCCTTGCCAAGAATCCACGGCCGTGGACTTGAACGTGGAATGTAGTACGGCCGTATTTTAGAGCGTGGTTTAGGGCTAGAACGTGATTCTTCCTTTCCTCGTGTTATTCTTCAAGTTAGCATATCCTTAGCTCCTAGGAATGTCCTCAATTCATGGGAATGCTCAATCAATCACCATTCTCGCACAATCCGTTCGGAAATAGCTCTTAATTTCCTACAATCAACATAAAGCTTGTGTAGATCTCTATATCGACATTATAGACAAACTAGCTCACAAATGCATCAATGCTTAATCAATGACTATCAATATGAATGAAATATACTTAGAAAACGTGCCTAAAATATCACAATATTTCATGCTAACACTTTCCCTTGAAGACTTCACGCTTTCGGGATTTTTGATTTATTTTTGAGTTTTACTTTTTCCCTTTGTTGTGGTCATTCTTGACGGTTTGTGCGTCTGCCGATTTTTTTCGGCCTTTCGATCGAATAGGCGGTGCACCATCTAAGGGATTGAACCGCTTTTCGTTATCAAAAAAAATCAGAAATAAGTGAGAACCGGCTAAGTGGAGAACGGATTTTTCAAACGGTTATGATTTTTAAGAAATCGAACCGGGCCGGACCAAACCGTATGTAAACGGTCCGGTTCCAAAAAATCCAAAAAAATAATTTTAGGAATTGAATCAAACCGTTAAATTCCGGAACGGACCAAATTATATTTGAAATGGTTTTTGAACTCTTTACCCTCGCTTATTTTCTTTTTACTTATTTAAATCCTCGACGAAACGGTGAATTTACCTTAAAATCATTCAATTTGAGGAATAGAGATTGCTTCCATGAATTTGTGCTCATATACAAGCAAGATCAACGGTCACATACCGTGGCAGCGCAAACCTCCTACAGAGTACAATCAATATAGAGAAAGATCATCAATATTGAATTTAAATTTTTTTAACAAAGTTCAGAAAATAAACTCAGTGAAGATGATTATTGTACGATAATTACCTTCCGATATGGCTTTTGGTCAAATGAGGCTTTCACTTGGCACGCCTCTTAACATATTCATTTACATTTTCCTTCATAGACAACTATCATCACATCTCTAAATGTATCTTTTTTGTTTTTTGAAAGATTAATATGTATTGAAGAAAAAGGGGGGATGTAGAGTAGGCAACTAGCCCAAGTATACAAAAGTTCAAGAAGAGACAAGGCTAAAAAAAACTAAGTAGTATCCTCAAGATGAATTCCAAGGATTTTAGCCCAAGCAATAGTATTAGGGGAGCGATCCTTCCAATGACTTGAAGCATAGTTCTTGGTAGCGTTTATAACGTTGTGGGCGCAAGAAGCAACATGGGTAACCTTTTGGTTGAAGATGAGATCATTGCGAGATTTCTAGACGAAATTTATATAGCTAGTAATAGTGGAGATGTAGACATTCATAACGAAGTCATTCTTCTGAGGCTTCACGGATCGGGTCCAGTTCCCGATGTTTGTTGTTTTGGTATGGATAGGGTGAAGGAATCCTGAGCCACTTGGAGATGAGACCCATAACAGTAGTAGAGAAATTGCAATATAGGAGTAGGTGGTTCTCATCTTCAGCGGCGTTATTGCACAACTTACAAGTGTTATCCTGAGTGATGTTTCAGAGATGAAGCTTAAAAAGGGTGGGGAGACGGTTTAGGCTAGTCAACCAAGCAATGAAGCTAAGGGACATTCAGACCATTCCATATCAAGCCGAGCTCATAGGGAGGGGAGTTGGTAGGAGGGACCCATTACAGAGAGTAACCTGCCGAGGTGGAGTATGTTCCACTAGACTTGGAGAGGTATCTTGTTGTTAAATAACTGTGTTTGATGGGTAGTTTCCTCGCAGCTTCCCATGTATCTCGCACTTCCTTTCTTATCGCTGTTGATTTTGGACCAGTAATTCATGCCCCTTCACCATGAAAACTCTAAAAAAACACTTTTGAAGCAATCAGTCTCGCTGGTTCAATTGCAAATGCTTTTGAAATATCAAGTGTTTCTTGATTAACTTGATGGGAGAACAAGCATACAACGAACTCTTTCATAACAGTGGTCACCATTTCCTATAAATTCTAAAAATGGGCTGTATTTCAAAGTTGCATGAGTGTACTATACTTTGTGCTAGCTTACATACTTTAATTTCTCCCCTACTATAGAGTTTGAATTGAATGCCGGTATTGAATGTCTATTTTGCATTCAACGAAAGAGGAGTGTGCATATAATCTGTATTGCATTGAATGTCTAATGAATGCGTGGGCGTGAGGTATTTCTTTAAAACAAATAATAGTTTCATACCATTGTTTTAGATAGAGGTGGACATTAGACGGAATGAGATGGATTGAGATCTTCTCATTCCCGCTCCAGCTATTTTATGCTTCATTCACAAAATATCGGATGAGTTGGTTAGATAGATACTTTATGTAACAAGTAGTATAAAGTAGGCACATTTTTTGGTATGGGTAGACAAACTAGACACCTATATTATTAAAAAAAAGATTTAATAGAAAATCTATTAAAGATATTACCTTATTAGTCAATTAATTTTTTTCCTAATTAAAGATTCCAACAAATATTCTACAACGTTAAATAAGGAATGAAATAATAACTAACCTAATATCTCTCCCCAATTATTTACGGTCAATAACAAGATTCAAGGCTCTTTCTTATTTTTCTCCACTGCTAAGCGAATACGATCTCGGAGTTCTTGTTCGACCGCTTTAATGGAGTTTTGTCGTTGAAGTGTCCTACATAAGTTTGTGCAGTTGCAAGGAAAATGGTGAACTAGTCACCTCTCTCCATTTATTTCTCAGAGTTCATGTACACAAGTCTGTCATTTACACAAGCATCGGTCGTTTTTTAAGTACACCAGTTCCGTTATATGTCATGTACACAAGTCTGTCATTTACACAAAATTTGGTTACACAAGTCCGTCATTTATGCAAGGTTTGGTTACACAAGTCTTTTATGTATTAACATTGTGTAATTGAAATTGTGTATGAACATTGTGTGATTCAAATTATGTATTAAAATTGTTTATTAATATTGTGTATCATCAAAAGAATATACAAAGTTTGATTAGTACAATATTTTTAGCAAGTTTGATTAGGAGAGAGAAAAATCTTTAAATTTTTATATTTTCGGTCATATCACTTAATTTTATCTTTATTTTTTAATTGAGAAAATAAAAAATTAAGTAAATAGGCTTTTTCTAGTTTTTCCTTTAGTAACTAGCCCATTTAATAATTTAAATAGGTAAATGTACCCCTAGGAATTTTTTTACCGTTCATTGTTTATCTGTGTGCCGCTTCTTCTTCTTCTTCTTCGTTGTTTCAAATGAGGAAGAAAGCAAAGGGTTCCACTTTGCTTCCTTCGTCTCGCCGTCGGACGAAGCCAATGCCCTAGCCCACACCTTCTTCGTCGGCCGTTGAAGCCTGCGAAGCTTTCCCCGCCGCCTTCCTGTGTAACAGTTTCCGATCTAGATCTATATCTTCATGGTTGTGGAGGTAAATCAAATGCAAGAGTCTGGTATGTATTCCTTGGAGCATTGGACCATCCGAGGTGGATTCATGTTTATGTTGATAGGAATGGGTGTTGAGCCACTGCCTCCACCGGGATCCGAGCACCACCGCCTTCTTCCATTAATTTCATACCAGGAGAAAGAAGAGGACATGAGCAATAACAGAAGAAGAGAAGGGAGCAAATTAATATTGAAGTATAGTTTCTAGTATGATATTCTCTTTTGGTATGATATTTGTAACCAATTAATATTGAAGTATAGTTTTTGGTTGGATTGGTAACACCTTCCTGTCATCCAGGACTGATTTATCGTCTTTGGGATGTGAAAACCATGGGGTCGGTGACCGCTTAAAGCTTTCGGATCGTCTGCCCCACCGTCTCTCTAGGGCTGATATTATGTTGCCGGTTTTCACCGCGATCTGATGATGATGTCTTGTTTTTGAGTTCATATTGGAGTGATCATACTTGAGCATCACAATTTACTGCTGCCTTTTCTGATATGCTAATTGACTTACTCTGTTCAGCAACTGCAACATCATTCCGATCGACTGATTCAGTTTCAACCAAATTGGAAACACGACTATCATTCAATTGCTTCTGGAAAAGTATTAAGCACAATGATTTCAGTTTTGTATTTTGAAACCAAATATGATTGCATTGCTTGATTAATGCCCTCTGTTTTTGTTCTTATAAATCAAATTCTTGCTCATCAATAATTATATCCATTCAATCATGTACCATTATCAATTATTATATTCATTCAATCATGTACCATTATCTGTGTGTACACAAAAATGCTCTCTAATTATTATCATTACTATGTTAAATATAATGAAGATGAGAACATGGGTATAATTCTGAAATCACAATCATGGTAATGGACACCTATCATAAAATTATAAATAAATCTAGTATGAGTTTCTCGTATAAAATTTCATACTAGAAACTCATACCATAAAATTATTAAAAAAAACGAAAAAATATTTTTTGGTATAATAAAATTTCTGGTATGATAAATTTCTAGTATGATAAATTTCTTGTATAATAAAATTTCTGGTACGATAAAATTTCTGGTATGAGAAGTTTTTGGTAAGATAAATTTATTCCGAAAAATTAAAAAATAATAATAAAGAAAATAAAAAGGCAAAAAAAAAATTCAGTAATTAAAATTAAAACTTACATAACAAACATCAAATATTCTTTCTTTTTTAATAGAAGGATTAATTAGTTTTACCTACCATTAAATAAAAGTGGTAAAAAATTATGGGGTACGTTTACTAAACACAGAACTTAAAAATGCCTAGTAGGCCAAATTATTTCTTGAGAAAATAGGGTGTTTAGTTAATCAACAAGTTACAAAAGGTGTTTCATTTAACCAATTATCTCCAAAATATCCGTATATATCGTACTTAAAACGTAAAAACATTAAAGTTTCCAAATATCGATACTAAAATAGATCTAAATAAATATTGGTCATTTGTCAATTTTGACGATTTAACCAACATGCTTTATTTTTTAAAATATATAAGCATAACTACATAATAACTATATAAGTAATACTTAGATATTTTATCTAAATTTATTATTTTAGATTATAAACTTTATTATATTCGGGACGGGACGGGCCTAGCTGAATGAAGAAGTTAAAACTCATAATCCGTCACAGATAATTTTTGACGGGACGAAATTTTTTTAATTTTGAATAAATCCCGCCGAGATAAAATTGGAGGGAACCGAAATTCGCGAAATTTGTGCTGAACTTTAATTTTGAATTTTAGGAGTTATTGAAGATAATTCCTTGGTGTATGCTAAGAAAACTTTTTAGAGTCTACACCTCCCTATCTAGATCTAACTACTTATCTTGGTAATCCCAAACTCAAGCTTACACAAACAATACTCACAAAGTCCGTTCACAAAGTCTATAGTGATCTTAATCTCCACTGATCTGGCCAATCCTCTTTTTGACGATCTTCAAGTAGCAACATTCTGTTTAATGGTTAAATAATGTGCATACATTTTCTCTTTTTATTTTTTCTCTTAAAAGCGTCAACTCTAATATCTTCGTTTGTTATATATATTGATGATATTGCTTTTTACGACCAAACTATCGTAAATGTATAAAAATAGGCTCTTTCAGGGTGGAAAAGGGTTATTTTTACCCTGAAGAAATAGGTGAAACAGATAGAAGTTCTAAAAAATTCGTGAGAAATATTTTTTATGGTCAATTTTTCAAGTGAAGGAATCTCGCTCTAATTCCAATTCCATACACATTCTGCAAAAAATACAACATATACACAAATAATCGGTTGTCTTATTTCGAGCATACATGCCGGAATCTTCTCCCACGTTTGCTCTCCCGAGTCATCTTCGATTCTTGCAACTAGCATTCAAGGCAATTAAATACATATTTGAGTGAACCAAATAGAAGAGTCACACTTGAAGTTCTCTGTCTCTACTTCGAAGCTACCGGTTTATGCATTCTTGTTTACTTTTTTTAATCAATATATAAATGTGATCCGTTTTTTATTTAAAATCCACACTATTAACTGTACATCTGTTCAATGTTCATTTGGTTATCGATTCACCAATCTTCCATGTATTTTTAATGATCCAATAGTATTCTTGAAGAAAAATTATTTGAAATGCAACCCAACTTGACAAAGCTAGCCATTCTAGTACAATATATTAAAGATTGATCCAACCCCCAACCCACCTCAAAAGATCTAAAAATATCTATATAAACCCTTCTATCTCAACCCAACTTCTATACCATTATAGCAAACACAAAAGAACAAACGCCATGGCAATCATCTTGGCAATTTCTTTCATTGCAATATTCCTCCTTTCTCTAATTCTCATCTTCACTCTTCCTTTCTCCCCCTTTAGCAACAAAAATGGCCTCCCTCGAAACTGGCCGGTACTCGGCATGCTACCTGCCCTAGTAACCAATTTCAGTAACATATTAGACTGGGTCACTGCAGTCGCCAATCATTCTGGCCAATCCACGTTCCCGATCGAGGGTCCATGGTTCATGAATGTTAACCTACTAGTCACCATGGACCCTGCCAATGTCCAATACACATCGAGCTCGAGATTCTCCAACTTCCCTAGGGGACCCAAGTCGAAAGAGATGTTCGACGTGTTTGGAGATGGGTTTTTTAACTTGGACGCTAAGGAGTGGGTGGCACACAGGAAGATCCATAGGTCTTTCTTCAACCACAAGCAATTCAATGAGTATTCTTCTGGACTTGCTTTTGAAAAGGTTGAAAATGGGATTGTGGTTGTTCTTGATCATGTTGCAGCTGGAGGAACTCTAGGAAATGGGGATGGTGGAGTTGTTGAATTGCAGGAGTTGTTCTCGAGATACACATATGATTTGACTCACAGGTTGATTGTTGGGAATGATCCTATGAGTCTTTCCCTCAAATGGTCTCAAGTCCCATTGACAAAGGTACATAAAATTATCTGACGTTCATTTTTTTCATAAAGAATGTGGATCATTGTTTAACTTTGTGATTACAACGGTCATGAATCTTATAAATACTACAAACACAAAGTTGATCTCCCCATCCCTTATCTTAGATATCTTAGAGTGTTAGAGTGTGTTTGGTGAGAGATGAAAATCGTAGATGAGATTATCAATATGAATAATATTCTCTTATAATCTAAAAATAACTTTTAACCCAAAGTTATTAGAGATTAATCTCTTATAATCTGCCTGTAAATTAATTTCTACAAAACCTAATTTCTTACCAAACACACCCTTACTCTTACACTTTGACGTCTTTCTCATTGTAATTATTTAGTTGCTATATATAGAAAAATACCAAACAAGTGAGTGTTCTATAATTAATAAGGTGCTACATAAACAATCAATAAATGATGTGGACAACTATGACATGAAGTTGATGATGCACCCATAAACAATCAATAAATGATGAGCGCATTCCTAGATTGCGAGATATGATAGTAAAGTTTGCAATTGCTTGAAATAAATTCATGTTACTAATTTACATTTACTTTTCATATTACATAATGTATGTGGTAAGTAATTTTATTCAATATTTGGTAGGCAATGAATGGTGCAATGCAAAGTATATGGATGCGTCATTTTCTCCCGGAGCCATTTTGGAAGCTTCAAAGGCTATTAGAGGTTGGACATGAGAAAACCCTAAAAAAAGCCAAACACTTCCTAAATAATTTTGCGACAAAGATCGTGTCTGCTAAACATGACGAGTTCAACTTAGGAGGTTCGGGAGGCCACAAACCCTACGATATGTTAACAACGTACTTGATGGACGGTGAACATTACCGTTCTGGAGACGGTGATGAAGTCCTCAAGGGCAGCCTCCTCAGTCTTTTATTAGCCGGAAAAGACACCACGGCGTCCGCTTTGACATGGTTCTTTTGGACGATATCACAACATCCATCGATTGAGATCAAAATTAGAGATGAAGTTGCTCGAGTTATCCCAAATGATAAAAAAGAAAAGACGCATGTTTTCACTCAAGAGGAGATATCAAAGTTTGTTTACCTACACGCTGCTATTTGTGAAACCCTAAGATTGTACCCTCCGGTTCCCTTCCAAAGCCGAGCTCCACTTGAACGCGACATGCTTCCTAGTGGTCATGAAGTGAACCCTAATTCAACTATGGTCATCATTCCTCTTTATGTCATGGCAAGGATGGAAAGTGTTTGGGGAAAAGATTGTGCCGAGTTCAAGCCTGAGAGATGGATTACAGAGGATGGAGTATTCAGACATGAAGCATCTAGCAAATTTTTTACTTTCAACTCGGGCCCTCGGATTTGCTTAGGGAGAGACACAGCATTTATACAGATGAAGACGGTCATCGCAACTATCATACACAACTATAATGTTCAAGTTCTTTCAAAGCAAAACGTTATCCCTGTGTATTCGGTTGTTCTTCAGGCCAAATATGGATTACATGCTAGGGTTACTCAGAGGTGGATTTAATATTAAAAAGGGTACGTTCTATAAATTTTGGATAATTGAAATATACTATTTAAAGAAGCATATTTCATGTATAAAAATAGTTTATTAAGTAGAACTGTAAGGTCTATTATTTATTTGTAAGTAGAAATGTAAGGTCAATTATAAGTGGATGTGTAAGGTCCAGCATTTATCTCTTCTTCTGCTTTTTTTTGAAAATGGTGCTATGTTTAATATTAAAAGAGGGAGAAATCGAATATGATAGTTTACACTCAAATTGTAATGCTCTATATTTCAAACGTTATTGTTAAGAGGTCATTTGGTATCGATTATCTGATTAAAGATACGAGTATGGGTATCAGTATTAGAATGATACCTTGATATCTGAATACTCCGTTTTATATACGTATATTTTTAGCGGTATCGACTTCTTTCTCTCGACATTTCTTCTCTCTGACATTTCTTCCCTTCTCCCTCCTCTTGCCGCCGCCAATCCTTACCCCATCGCCAACCTTCCTGCTACTGTCGCCGAATGGAGCCGCCGAGCCTGTTGCTACTCTCGACATTTGGGGTTGAATTAAGATTTGGGACTGAACATACTTATGCGTTTTTTTCGCCGCTTTTGCTTTCGATTTTTGGCTGCGGAATCCCTTAGAAGTGTGATTTCTTCTTTGTCACATTTACTTGCACGAACATCACCAACTTCCAACAATGCTTGCTTTTCGATTCTTACTTCTTTGTCTCGTTTCCTTCTCCGTCTCACTTTTGCTTTCGATTTCAATACTCTCTTCCATCACCAAACAGGATATCAAATATCAATTTGATACATGTATCTTAATACTCATATCTGGTACTC
Source organism: Fagopyrum esculentum (assembly GCA_033239045.1). Taxonomy (NCBI): domain Eukaryota; kingdom Viridiplantae; phylum Streptophyta; class Magnoliopsida; order Caryophyllales; family Polygonaceae; genus Fagopyrum; species Fagopyrum esculentum. The sequence continues at coordinate 23,649,647 of BSUD01000007.1, forward strand.
ATACCTGGTACATTTAATCAAAATATCGATATCAAACCACCCCTAATAAACAAAAAAAAAAATCTTAGATTCGAAAATAAAATCAGTTATTTAAGACAATTACCTACAATGAAGTATTTAAAAGGAAAAAACCAAACAAAACCGTGAATGAAGAAAATTAGTGAGGGAAACATGTAGCAATGAATTATTATATTGAATTTACGCGACATCCTGACAAGTGCAAGTAGATGCATCGCATCTATTAAGGTCAATGGTCGGTTGACCCATCATTTAAACCATCGTAAACAATAGCTGTGCATGCATGGCGCAAATTCTGTATTTGAATTTGAAAACGACGACGCTGAAGAGCATTCATATTAGGCTAGCTGGCCGCTAGGGGAAAGCTGAGATAAGAGGAGGGTAAGTCGTACATATCCATAAATAAAATAGTGCCTGCCACTTACCAATATACTTAATGCGTAGCTCTGAAAATATGAAGACAAAATGATAAAAAAAAAATTGTATAACTCGTCCATTTTGCTTCTTGTGTGAAAAAATTTGCCTGGATTCATATGCTCCTCAAGATGGGCAAATGTTATTCTCATTTATATTAGTCACCTCACCATACTTTCACTTATTTATCATAACACTTTGTTTTATTTATAAGTTAAGCTCTTAATGCTCTGTACATACATGGCAAAAAAAAAAGAATTAATTAGGAAAATTTGAAATTTTCTTTTGCATATTAAAGCATTCCCAACAGCTTCCCTTAACTCTTCTCTAAAATGGCAAATCAAAATTAAAAATCTACCCTTTATATTTTTATCAAATCTAACATATTCCCTATCTTGGAGAATTCTCCATTTATTTGGAAAATTCTCTATTTATTTTGAGAAAGTCTTCAAATTTAGAGAAGAGTCCCCATTTTTTCTCATTATTCTCCATTTTGGAAAATGAAATAGATAATCTGTTGGACCAAAAAATCTTTAAAATTCTCCAAATATTCTAAAATGATGAAACTATTGGGATGCTCTTAGACCTCTATACAAAAGAAAGAAAAAGTAGATATGAAAACTAAAAATAGGGGCAATAATTTCTCTAATTGAAATGATGGTGATTATATGTTTACTTTTGGTTTAAGTATTTTTTTTACATGTTTACTTTTCATTTTTTTAATGTAGTTAGTTTGATGAAATTTTCAAGTCCATGAATGTTTAATTTTTGGGTGACATTGTTTTCGTTACCCAAATATGAATTGTTGTATTTTTCTAATTATTGGGTATATGTTTATTGTTTTTGTGGTATGTTTCTTATGTTGAGTATGCTTAAAGTGATATTTGTGAGTATGTTTTATGGTTACCCAAAGTGTGTTACAATGACCAAATGTCATTTGGTATTGATGTTTGTGAACAATATCGATTTGTGTAAAATTTGGTTATGACAAATTTAAATTGGGTATCCTTTTATACGTGTATTGGCTTTGTAGTATATTTCTTATTATTAAGTATATTTTAAGTGATATCGTGGGTATGTTTTATGGTTACCCAGACTGTGTTATAATGATCAAATGTCAAGCGGATTTTGGGGTAATGACGAAATGTCATTTGATATTGATGTTTGTGTACAATATCGAGTTTTGAAAATTTTGGGTATGACAAATTAAATTGGGTATGGTTTTTGTATTAAGTGATGTTTAAATTGGGTATAAATATAAAATATTATCCAATTTATGGATATGATTTTATTTTGATATTTGATTTTTTTGGTATGTTGTTTTCGAGTATGTTTATGTACTTTGACAAATTTATTTTTGGGTATGATTGTGACATTATTTGGGTAAGCGGATTTTTTGGTAATAGGTGAGAAAGTAAGGATGTTGGGAATTCCTTTTTCTAATTGATGTGACATGTGAGATAATACAACATGTCACATCCGATGGGTTGTCAAACTTTGCCCTCTTTTTGTACTATATTTCCTCTACTCTATTTTATAGGGGGTCAAAATATCAATCTCAATTACTAGAGGTCTTCTTTCTCAATTGATTTACTTAAAATGGCTAGTTTGCCAATTTTGCAAAAAAAAAAATTACTATGTTACTTTAATAATATGAATAAGTTTCAACGTATTTGTCAAATTAAATCATTTTATTTTGAAGTATTATTTTATTTCTTTTTTTTTTTAAAAAGGTTGTTATATTATCAGGAAAGAATGTACAAGTGGTTCATACTAGAACATAAGAGAATGTGAAGAAGGAAATTACAAGAGATGAATGCCTAAAATCTTGGCTCTGGAGGTTGAGTTTTGGGATCGATCGTGCCATTTGATAGCAACAAAGCTCTTTGTGTTGGAGATGATAGTGTGACCACATTGAGAGGGGTGAGTGAACTTCTGATTGAACACAAGCTCGTTTCTGGCCTTCCAGACGTAGTACATAAAGTTGGTGAGAGTGACAATGAGAGTATGAGAGATGAGGTCATTCTTGTGGGGTTTAAGAGAGCTGAGCCAGTTCCAAAAGTTGTTCCTTAGGGTGGAGGGTATTGGAATGCGAAGCCATCGGGAGAGGAGTTCCAGTACCATGGAAGAGTAGCTGCAGTGTAGGAAAAGGTGGTCTTCAGTTTTTGAATATAGCCCACAGAGCTTACAGACGTCCGATTGGAAAATGTTCCAGGATAGAAGCTTGTTTAGAGTGGGTAGACGTTTGTGGCAGGCGAGCCAAGAGATGAAACTGCACTTCGGGATATTGAGTCCCTGCCAAATGGATCTATGGATGAAAGGCGGGTCAGGAGGGGGAGACTTCCACAGGAGGTTGTGGGCAGTAGTGGTAGCGTAGGTTCCATTGGGCCTTGCTGTAGTGCTGGAGAAGTTGGTGCTAAGCTCGGCATCAGATATTTCGTTTCTAATCTTCACAATGGAGCACCAGGTATGGCTATGATTGTAGTTTGCTGGGTAGGTCCAGATGGTGCGTCTTTTGAGAATGTTGTGATGAATCCAGTCAGACCAAAGGTTGGGGGAGAGATTGGCGTTATCGAGCTCGAAGATAAGCTTTGCGATGCAGGCTTTGTTCCAGGATAGGATTTCCTTAAACCCGAGCCCACCGTCATCTTTGGAGGAGCAGACGGTCTTCCAAGCAATCAAGGAACGGGGACTCGGGTTAGTTCCCGACCAAAGAAAGGAGCAAAGGAGCCCGTTGATTTTGGATATGACACCGTGGGGGATCAAGAGAACAACACACCAGAAATAGTTGATAGCCATAAGAACTGAAGAGATGATTTGGGCTCTACCAACGTAGGACAAGTTTCTAGCACTCCAAGAGTTGATTCTGCATGTGATCTTATTAATGAGAGGGTTATAATCAGTAGCATTTAGACGTTTACTTCCAATGGGAACACCAAGGTATGTGAAAGGCAAAGATCCAGGGGAGAGTCCAATGGAGTCGAAGATGAGGTCACGGTCCTGAGGGAGCAGCCCACCAATGAATATAGTAGACTTAGCGGTGTTGAGGTACAACCCAGGGTACTTGCCGAAGGAGTGTAGCGTGTTGATGAGGATGCCAATGGAAGTGAGATCACCCCTGCTGAAAAGCATTAAATCGTCAGCAAAGCATAAGTGAGTAATTCTAGGGGATCTAGATTTCGGATGGAGGTTAAAATCAGGATTAGTGGTATTGATGTGCAACATTGATGATAGAACTTCCATCCCGATAGCGAAAAGACCAGGAGAGAGAGGACATCCTTGTCTAAGCCATCAAGGTTAATGGAATATGTAGGAGAGGTGATGCAAGCTCTGATGAGATGGATGAAGTGATTTGGGAACCCCATCCGGCCCAGGCAATTGAGGATGAATTGATGGTCAATCGAATCAAAGGCTTTGGCAATGTCAATCTTTATGGTGCATCTTGGAGAGATATGTCTTCTGGAGTAGTTCTTGAGCAGCTCATTGCAGATGAGAATGTTATGTTTAATAGAGCGACTCATGATGAAAGCGCCCTGGTATCTACCGATGATGGATGAAAGAGTAGCATTGAGACGAGAAGCGAGAATCTTGGCAATTACTTTGTAGGATGTGTTACAGCAGGAGATGGGTCTGAAGTCCGAAGGGTTTGTTGGGGAGTCTTTTTTGGCGATCAAGGAAATGGAGGTGTGGTTGACTTGGTTTTGGAGAAGGCCCGTAGCAAAGAATTCGGTGATGGCATTGGTGAAGACGTGGCCGGTGATGTGCCAGGATTTTTTGAAGAAGAAAGCGTTGAATCCGTCAGGTCCGGGAGCTTTATGATCTCCAATACTAAAGAGGGAGTTTTTGATGTCTTCAGGAGTGACGTTACTGCAGAGTTGGGGGATGAGTTCAGATGGTAGATTTGGTAGGGGGCAGTCGGGAAAGAGGTTAAGCGGATTGTGTGGGGTGGTGGGGTTGAGGATATTTGTGAAGTGATCGACTAGGATAGTGGAGATTTTGGTGGGGTCGTGGGTATAACTGCTTTCCGAATTTGGTGGGTCACGTAGGGTTTTGATGGAATTAGATGCTCGTCTGGATAGGATGCTTTTGAAGAAGTAACTTGAGCATTGGTCACCATGTTTAACCCAGTTCGCCTTAGAGAGTTGTGCGAGAGTGTCATGAAGGAGGGAAAGGCTAGAGTTGAGTTGAGCGATGGTGTCTCTCTCCTGCAGGAGAAGGTGAGGATCGAGGGGAGAGGATTGGAGGTTAGTTTGTGTAGTGCGGAGAGTGGACTTTAGGGCTTCGAAGGTAGTGTGGAGGGTCTCGAGTTTGATGCTTGGGAATTTTTTCAAGGAAGGCTTGAGGGTCTTGAGCTTTTGGATAAGGTTAAGCATGTGGTTTCCATCGGTGGTACGAGAAGGGTTCGACCAAGCAAGGGAGACCGTAGAGGTAAAGCTTTCGTGGTTAGCCCAGGCATTGTTGAAGCGAAATTGTCGCTTGGACGAGGTGGGTTTGGCTTCGAGAAAGAGAAGACCAGGGGAGTGGTCTGAGGTAAGGGGGTTGTCGAAGACAATAGAGGAGTTTGGGAAAGTGTCGGTTCAGTGCTGGTTGATGATGATACGGTCAAGTTTACACCAAATTCGGTTGGAGAGCTGCTTGTTGTTCAAAGTAAACTTGCATCCAGAGTAGGTGTGGTCTGAGAGTTGGTGTGTGGAGAGGAAGTCAGCCAGTTCAGTGGTCGGTTGGGAGGAGGATGTGGGACAGGCCGAGAGCTTTTCGTCAGGGCTTAGGGTGGTATTGAAGTCCCCCATGAGGAGCCAAGGGTTATCAGTGGTGAGGTGGTTGATGGTGGAGAGGCAGTCCCAGAGGGGCTCGCGTTGTTCAGTGAAGTTATGGGCATAGATGAAAGTGTAGTAGAACTGGGTGGTTAGGTTTGGGTTGTAGGGTTGATTGCGGAAGAGATTTTACAGTGGATAAGTTGGCCAGTGGAGAAGATTGGGGTAAGGTGAACATAAGCCGGATTCCACCAGACCCATATGCGGCAGGTTTGGTCAGGCAAAATGTTAGAGGTGTGGTTCCAACTTGGAATAAGAGATGAGAGTTTTTCCATTTTCTTTGCAAGGAGCTTTGTTTCAATGATCGCGATGATATCGAGTTTGTGACGGGTAACTATATCACGGACAACCTTCTGTTTGTTGGGGTGGTTTAGTCCCCTTGTGTTCCAAACGCATAGGTTTAGATTCATTGAGAGGTTTGAAGGGTGAGAGGAGCATCCTTGATATTTCTAACGCTTTTGTGATGGTTAGGGGAAGGGTGAGGGTTTGGGGAGGTCTCAAAGTTAGAAGGGAGTTGGGTGAGGATAGGCAGGTTTGTGTTTGGATCCCGGTTTAGGTTGCAGGCCGGGGAGGGGGTGGTGAGTTTCTGGTCTTGGTTGAAAGGATGAGGGGGGTGGGTGTTGGGGTCAGGAGTAGGGGAGGCGCTGGTCTGAGTAGGGAGGGTGATGGGGTTCAGGTTTTGGGTTTTTTGTTTTGGGAGGGGAAGAGAAGATTCTTGGATTCTCATGGAGTCATCAGGAGTAGGTAGTATAGGTTCGGAGTTTGACGGAGGGGGAGGTGGGTTATAATAAAATCTGGCCAAGCCCTGACCCGGGTCAGATTCGGGTTGAACTTTTGAGGGAGGGGGAAAAAACTTATCCATTTTCCGGGTCGAGGCTGGAGTTCGGGTCTGGTGCCTTGTACGTACTCGCACAAGTCGGGCTTCGAGGCGGCGGGTACCTTTTTCAAAAAAAAAATGTGCATATTAAATATAAAATAAATAAATTTATAACGCATAAATTAAAGTACTCCAATGGTTGTGGACTTTTGGACCTTACTTTGAGGTCTCGAGTTTAATTTCTACCATCCAATTTTATATTTAACACATATTTTTTAAAAAAATTTAATCTAATTTGGAATTCTTTTCTATTAATTTTCATTTTTAAAATTGTTTTCGATTTATGTAAAAAATCCATTTTATTATTTTCGAAAAATTTTAATCTAAAAAGAGAAAGAAAAATTCTAAAAAGCAAAAACTTATTGTACGGGATTTATTTTCATTGAAAAAATTCCGAAAATATAGTTTGAAAAAAAATATTTTTTTAAAGAAAAATCGGCTTGGGCCGGAATTTATTTTATTTGGTTCATAAATTAGAGAGAAGAATATTAAAATATTCAAAAGTGAGACTCAATAATGTTTTCTTGAACGAAAATAGGACAAGTGTAGTATTTTGATAACAAATTAAGTACTTGTTGCTGGTGGTTTAGTCAATTAGTCTATGGACAGATGGAAAGTGATCCTATATTGTCAAATCCTATTTAACGAATGGTTTTCAGTAATTTCATCTTAAAAAATAATGATATTGACAAAACTAAAAATGAAACACCGTCACAAGAATACATTTGAAAATATGTGGGATTTGACAATATATTGTACATCATGCGATTGGCCGTGCTAGTTGCATTTTCTTACTATGGAAAGCTTTTGAAACAAATAATTCAACATCAAATACACAATTTTGATCGATCACTTCATTTGTGTTGAGTTTCTTTGCAAGCACAAATTATAAAATGTACCTCATTATACGACGTGTCATTTAATGCATCGAATCACTATCACAATCAACCAAACACATAAAAAAACAATGCACAAATCCTTCTCAATTTCAAAGCTATACATTTGTAAGTGACATGTTTTCCGTGGTAACCAGTGATTTTGCCTAATAAATGCACCCATTTAATATTATTTTACTTAATTTTTGTTATGAATAAAAAGAATCCTTTTTCTTAGGAATTTGAGGAATATATTACTTTTTGGGTTAATTGGGTAAGTAGGCACTTTTTGTGTATTTAGTATTAAGTAGGCCCTTTTTATATTTTGTAGACAAACTAGGCCCCTCTTATTTATTAATAAAGATTAATTGAAATGGTTAATTGGTAATTTTACATGAGTCCAAGCCCAATCAATTTAATTAGGCCCAAGTTCAGTTCAAGCCCACACGAGTTAAGCCCATGTTCAGTTCAAGCCCACACGAGTTAAGCCCATGTTCAGTTCAGGCCCACACGAGTTAAGCCCAAGTTCAGTTCAGGCCCACACGAGTTAAGCCCAAGTTCAGTTCAGGCCCACACGAGTTACATACATAAGCCACAACAGTTACGTACACAAGCCCACACGAGTTATGTACACAAGCTGCTCAATCCAAAACACAAATGTTGTAGCTAGTGAGTATTGAACTCTGGGCAACAGGCCCTCCCTCCCACCCTTATACCAGCTGGACTAACTGAACTTCTAGTATTCTCTTGTAGATACACGATATTAATACACAATTTCTATTACATAAATTCAATTACACAAGTCCGTCATTTTTCAATTACACAAGTCCGTCATTTCTCAATTACACAAGTCCGTCATTTACACAAAGTCCGTCATTTACACAAAATCCATCATTTACACCGTCCGTCTTGTAGATACACAATATTGTGTGTCCTTGTGTATTGTCTAGCCGATAATTCCGTCTTTTTTCCATTACACAAGTCCGGTCCTTTGTTTACATAAGATTTACTACACGAGCTCAAATGAGTTGTACATACCCAAAATGCCATCATTTACGCAAGTCTGATCCGTTGTTTACACAAGGTTGAATTACGCAAGCCTCAAATGAGTTGCACAATCCAAAAAAATCAGTCACTTACGTTATTCCCGTCGCTTTACACAATCCCGTCGTTTACACAATCCCGTCGTTTACACAATCCCGTCGTTTACACAATCCCGTCGTTTACACAATCCCGTCGTTTACACAATCCCGTCGTTTACACAATCCCGTCGTTTACACAATCCCGTCGTTTACACAATCCCGTCGTTTACACAATCCCGTCACGCACATATGATTCTCTAAATTTAAAGAAACTATGAAAAAATGCCAGCTAATTCTCTGAATTTAAAGAAAATCATGAAAAACTATGTTTCTCCAAACAAGATCAAAGTACTTCATCCAGTAAATCATCAAACATTAACAGTAAAACCCAAATTGATATTATTCACGGAATTCATAAGAGAAGAGAAACACCCAACGCAAGTTAAAAGCGTCATATACGAAGTTCAAAGAAACTCGATTCATCTAGACAACTAAAAACGTGTAATTACGGATAAATCTGGCAACAATTTTCACTGTAATCAGAGTCCGAATATGAACTCTCTCTAAAATCGAAAAGAAATCCAAACTGAAAACCTGCAACTACAAAAAACTCGAATTGGGGGAGAATCAAGAAATCAGGAAAAATCAAGAAGATGGAGATCAGTTTATGGATCTGCAATACCATTTTGATTTGATCTTCTAGAGAACTACAATCAATCTTCCCTCTATCAATGAAGTGACTTTAGTTCACCTTGATTTTGACCGCTTGATTTGTTCTGCATCTAGCGACACAGTGTAAGACATACAGAAGAGAGATACGATGAACGGTGGCAATGGCTGAGGAAGAGGAGAAGTGGCGGGGGCCGGAACCGATTTTTGACGAGGGCGGAACAAACCGGCGGATCTGCTTGCTGGCGGTTTACGATGTGAAGCGGCGAAGCAATAGGCGGCACCGAAGGTGGATTTGGGCGGCGATTTTGTTTCCTTGGTTGTAGCGTTTGCAACTGGCCAACAATGGAGGTTTGGGAAGAACCTGATCTGGATTGAGAGAGTTCAGATCTGAAATATGAAACTGACGCAAAAAAACCCTAACCGAAAATGATTTTATAGGCTTTATATTTTACATTTACCCTTATGCCCCTTTAACTAATTTATTTTAGATTAAAAAATTTAGACAAAAAATAGAGGGGCCTAGTTAGTATCTGATAAACAAAAAGTGCCTCATTAACTAAATTTTCTCTTACTTTTTCAGCTTACAAATCTGAAGTGGAATTGGACCAAATATATAATTCTAATGTGAATATAAACTAGTGTATAGCCCGCACCTTGTGCGGGTATCTTTATAATATTAGTTGTACGAACTTAAGATATATTTATGAAATTTTATAATAATGATTCGGATTTGATTATTCTCAAAACGAAAAAATAGTCACGTATAAAGAACTTCTTATTATTCTACACTTCATAAATTTAATCCTTATAAAATAAACAAATTTTTTTAAAAAAATTACAAAGCACAGCTCCGTTACAGACTTGTAACTAAATTACTTTAATATATTATAATTATCTAAATGGAACCCGAAATATAATCTTCAATATCCGTTATTAACCTCTATTTATACAAGTTCTCAAACCATCACTTTTAGTAGGTCAACGACCCGTATAACGGATATTAATTTATGAATAAAATTTATACTTAAAATTAGCCAAAAATCGCTGACAATACTTAACGACCCACAAAACAGTGGCTTAACGACCCACAAAACAGTGACTTAACGACCGACAAAACAGTGACTTAACGACCGACAAAACAGTAGGTCAACGACCGACAAAACAGTAGTTCAACGACCGACAAAACAGTAGTTCAACGACCGACAAAACAGTAGGTCAACGAACCACAAAACAATAGGTTAGTGATCCACAAAACAGTAGGTCAGTGACCCACAAAACAGCAGGTCAACGACTAACAAAATAGATATTAATCCATTATGAATAAAAATTATACTTAACTTAGCAAAAAGGCCAAGAAATGTGTGATTCTTTTAATCTTCAAATCCTCTATTTATACAAGTTATCAAACTATCAGACTTACTTATAATCGATGTGGGATAGAGATTACCGTGAAATTTTTTTACATAAATAGATTGAGCTTATAATCCTTCAAAAATAAATTAAGAAAAAAATAAAAATCTTCCCAATAAATAAATTACTTAAATTTTGACGGCTTAAAAATAAAATAAATACGTAAACCAAATTATTTTTAAAATATTTAGGAGATCTTGTTCGTTAATTTTACAAGATTTTGTTTTATTTTTGGATTAATAAAAAAGATTTTTATGGTTTAATAAGTTAATTAAAAAAATATTTAACCCTACAAAATTTGTGAGAATGACACGTCAGCTTTAGTATCTTCTATTTTAGTATAGTATATATAATATAGATATAGATTTGTAAATTAAAAAAAATTATAGATGACGATAAAAAATTCTATAATATAAAATTAAACAAAATCTCATACGATACGGATAAATTAATTTTAATTTAGACAATTTTAAACGCTTTTCAAGTTCTCAAAGCATCAACCTTACTTGATAATCGACATGGGATAGCAAATTCGCTGAAAACAGTAAGTAAACGACCCATAAAAAGTAGGTCAAAGACCCCTAAAACATATATTAATCCGTTATGAATAAAAATTATAGCTCAACTTAGCTAAAAGACCACAAAATGTATCATTTGTTTAATCTTCAATATCCGTTATTAACCTCTATTTATACAAGTTTTCAAACCATCACTTTTAGTAGGTCAACGACCCATATAACGAATATTAATTTATGAATAAAAATTATACTTCAACTTAGCCAAAAATCGCTGAAAAATACTTATAGGTCAACGACCCACAAAACAGTGGCTGAACGACCCACAAAACAGTAGGCGAACGACCCACAAAACAGTAGGTCAACGACCCACAAAACAGTATGTCACAACGACCCACAAAACAGTAGGTCAACGACCCACAGCAGGTTAACGACTCACAAAATAGATATTAATCCGTTATGAATAAAAATTATACTTAACTTAGCCAAAAGGCCAAGAAATGTGTGATTTGTTTAATCTTCAAACCCTCTATTTATAGAAGTTATCAAACTATCACACTTACTTATAATCGATGTGGGATAAGAAATTCCGTGAAATTTTTTAACGTAAATAGATTGAGCTTATAATCCTTCAAAAATAAATTAAGAAAAAAATAAAAAATCTTTCCAATAAATAAATTACTTAAATTTCGACGGCTTAAAAATAAAAGAAATACGTAAACAAAATTATTTTTAAAATATTTAGGAGATCTTGTTAGTTAATTTTACAAAATTTTGTTTTATTTTTGGATTAATAATAAAGATTTATGGTTTAAAAAGTTAATTAAAAAAAGATTTAACCCTACAAAATTTGTGAGAATAACACATCAGCATCAATGTAGTCTAGTTTAGTAGTAGATATAAATATATAAATATAGAAGATTTTTCTGGCTTAAAAATTAAAGATTTATTGGCCTATAAAATTTTGGAGAATCTCTAACAAAAAAAAAAAAAGTTACGTACAATTTTGAGTAGCATTTTGTTAGTTTAGTAAAAAAAGATTTCCTAGCTTAAAAAATAAAGATTTATTGGCCAAAAAATTGTGAGAGCTTCATTTGATTGCTGCTTCCACAGCGTGCCACGTTATCAAATCATACACTGTCTTTTAGTATGTATAATAGATTCACAAGCTCAGAGCGACCACCGAATTCAACAGAAATTTTGCTAGTTAACATAGTAGTGAGCAGAGCCGGTTCAGTACTGGGCCTTATGGAGTTATGGCCCACAGTCCAGGTGGGGCACTAAAAATTTAAAAAAAAAAAAGTATTATACATATATTTTTTTCAATTACTATTAGTTTCAAATTAAAAAAAAAAAGGATACCTTATATTTTCAATATTTACGATGCTGAAAACATCAAACTTTTTCTTTTGTAATTTGTTAAAATATTTTTTTAAAACAATACTATTTAGTTTTTTAATCTTATTTTCCTTTACAAAAATTTAACTTTTTTATATATATCAAATTGTAAATCAGTCACAAATACATCCTCAACGACGACTTTTCTATTCTCTATTTTTTTACATCAACCTTTGACGACTTTTCTATCCTCTATTTTTTTAGGGGCGTGTTAAATACACAAATTTTAATTTACTTGGTACCATAAATGTACGCTTAGTGTTGGCGTTCAACTTGGGCGCTATTTGATGGCGCCGACGACCACGTTCAAACGCCAGCTCAAGTGCATACGCTTTTATTTTTTTTATAACTTTGGGCGCCGGCAGAAGGCGCCGGCGCTCAAAACCCATTTTTTTTAAAAAAAATTATTTATGCTATCTACAAATTTGTCCGACAGCTGATTCTCCCCGTTTACTTTACTCTTGGGGCCTTACTGTTGCTGTAGGATAAATGGAACAAAAGCAAATAATATATGAACATCTTTTGGCTTTGTGCTGGTTTGAATCTACTGATGCATCTGTTCTTCACACAGAACTGAAAATGACAGCACAATAATAAATGAACAATTAGTCATTTAGTCTACAGGTTCTTTGCTTTTCTTTTTCTTCCTTGCTTCTCTCTTTCTTTCTTTTATTTTGTCAACTAGCTCAACTAGATCGAAACACTCGAAACATATCATAAAAATGAAACAAAATGTGACAGTAGCACATAAATAGATGACTGTTTTAGTTTTATGCAAAAATATGACAATAGCACTTAAACACTCAAAACATATCAGCTTTTGTTTGCTAAGTTTCTTTTTTGTTTGGATGTTGGGTTGATGATTTTGGTATGAATGAGAGGCTATATCAACATCCTGTGCAATGGCTCTAACAACAACATTATCAGTCAATTAATAACAAATCCAGGAAATTTATCAATAGAATTTAACATAAAACACATTATCTACACTGCAGCCCCTGTGTTAATTCCATTGATACTAATCAGCCATGGACGATAGTGAAGTTTACCCAAGAAGACTCTTTTATAGGTTAAATCAATCACCTAAGGCATGGTTTGGGAGGCTCAAGTCTGATACGAGAAGAGTTGGTTACAAACAGGAGATCATACATTGTTCATCAAACATTCAGCTTCGGGAGGGAAAGACTATTCTCCTTGTATATGTTGATGATATTATAGTCATAGATGCCACCGAAACTGAACTATAAAAATCTGAAAAAGTTGGAAGCTGAATTTGAAGTTCAGTCCCTAGATAGACTTAAGTACTTTCTCGGCATTGAACTAATAATCGGTACTGGAATGCAGGGACAATTTGATGAGAAACGGATGATAATGAAAAGCAGCAATTGTTAACGGTATTGAAAGGGTAGCCGCAAATTGAGAGTGATATTGAAAAGCAATGGAGGAAGCGTTGCCACGGAAGAGCACCAACCTGTGATAATTTGTCGGGGAGAGAACAACAATGGAGGAAGAGTCGCCAGGGAAGAGAAGAGTAGCGGCAATTGTGAGCGATACTGAAATGCGCCGGAGCTTAACCCTAATTTACGCTTTGAGCGCAAGCGCCAGGGTCAGCGCTCAAATTAAGCGCTTTCGGCGAGCAATGGCGCTCATTGAGCGCTTTCGTCAAGCGGTGCCACTTATTGAGCGCCATTGCCCAACGTTCATCTTTGCTGTCAGTAAAACGAATATCGTGCATCTAGCTTTTTCGTTTTTTATATTGTGATTAAGAAAAAAATCTGACTTGCAATCGATATAGATCAATTTGGTTAGACACATGTCAAATGATATGAAGCTTTTTTAATACCTTTTATAAACTGTAGACCTAAATTTTCTATATTGAAAGTCTAAAACAATTTTTGTTATTGAATAAAAGATTTTGTATTATTTAAATCGCTTAATATAAGTTTAGACTATCCATAAATAATACCGCTCACTATACTAAAATCTCAAGGACCGAACTGATAATACCGCTCACTATACTAAAATCTCAAGGACCGAACTGATATATCACGTAATCGTAGGAAAGCAATCAACACAATCCACAAGCTCAGAGGGATCACCCAATTTTACAGGAATTTTGCCTGTTAAAATAGTAGTGAATGAAGTATCACATATCAACGAATCTGTAGTGGAAGAATTGTGTATGAAACAGAATAAAAGGAGCATACCTTTTGACTCTTGAGGGATGAAAATCTTAATTGATTTACAAATTATATCTGTTGAATAAAATCAACATGTGAAAAAAGGATTTTAATTCCACCGTTGTTGCGGGACGACTTATGAATCTAATTTATATTTTCAAATATAAATATTGCAATGATGGATTACTCCGGAAGGCGGAGGAATATTTCGGAAGAAGGCAGAACGTTCCGGAAGAAGGCGGATATTCCGAAAGGTGGTACGTGTAACATTCCGAAAGATGGTGAAACCTTCTGGAATGGAGCGGAATACTCCGGATGGTGGCGGAACCTTCCGGAAGGAGGCGAGCTACCTAGAAGACAATAGAGATAACTAGAACTCGGCAGAACCTCGTGAAATAGACTAGAAACCTAGGAAGAGTCCTAGATCTGTATAGGACAATAGAGTGACAACGCTCTGGAATAACCTAGGAAAATTGAGGTCCGGAACCTTCCCATAGAGGCGATGGCATTGTTCCTTGATATGTCCTGGTTTATTGCAATGAAAACAAATCAAATGAGACTTATCTTGTTTACCTTGTGGAGGTCGAGAACTACGAGCAGCCAACGCCAATGCATCAAGGCGATTTTCTTCGTCTTTTGGTGCTAAATGAGTGCACTCCTCTTGTATAGTCAATGAATAGACTTTGTTTAAAGACGGCAACGTTTCTTTGGATATAACGTTACACCGAAGTGTGTGAAACGAGTCATCTAAGCCGATTAAAAATTGATGAACACGCTCTTCGTCTCGCTCGCTCGACAGTATTTTGGAACATGGGGCACATACTGTTTTGGACGACGGCAAGGCTGCTGTGAGTTCGTCCCAGAGGCGACAAGCTATGCGCCTCGAGATTGAGGCTCTCCAACGCAACCAAACATGGCACATCTCGGATCTGCCTCCAGGGAAGAAAGCCATCGGATGTCGATGGGTGTTTAAAACGAAATTAAAAGCCGACGGTTCAATCGAGCGTCATAAAGCACGATTGGTTGCACTCGGGAACCGACAACAGCAAGGTATAGATTATACCGACACTTTTGCCCCAGTTGCTAAATTAGTTTCTGTTAAAATCATTCTCGCAGTTGCTTCAAGTCGGAAGTGGGAGCTCCATTAGATGGATGTCCAAAACGCCTTCTTGCACGGCGACTTAACCGAAGATGTATACATGAAACTTCCTCCTGAATTTACGATTTCGGATAGAAATAAAGTCTACAGACTCCGCAAATCTATCTACGGGCTTAAACAATCGCCACGGAATTGGTTTCACATGCTCAGTCAAGTGTTATTTCGAGCAGGTTTTACTCAATCCCGCGCTGATTACTCTGTATTCACTTTCAAACGTCCAGGTATCCAGATCTTCATCCTCATTTATGTCGATGATTTAATTGTAACCGGGAACAATCCTGTCTATATTGATAAATTTAAGAACTATCACCAAACTTGTTTTTCTATGAAAGATTTGGGAAGGTTACGTTTTTTTCTTGGTATATAAGTAACGCATACTCCTCAAGGGATCGTCCTCGCCCAACGCAAATACGTGTTGGATATATAGAACAAAACTGGAACTGCTGGTTCGCGCCCAGCCAACTTTCCCATCGAACCTGGTCATGACTTGGCTAAGACACACACGGCAGACTTTGATGACCCAGAACGATATAGACGGTTGGTTGGTCAGTTGATTTATCTAACCATCACAAGACCGGACCTTACTTACTCCGTTCATATTCTATCACAATTCATGCATAAACCATCGGTTCAACATTGGAATGCCGCCATCCGTGTCTTACGATATCTTAAGTTGAATCCAGGGCAAGGTATTTTATTATCTAATTCTTCTTCTTTACAGATTAATGCATATTTTTTTCTTGGTGAGTCTCCTATTTCATGGAAATCCAAGAAACAAAGTACGGTGTCCCGATCCTCAGCGGAAGCCGAATAGCGAGCTATGACATCTACCACGTGTGAAGTTAAATGGATCAAGTCTCTTTTATTGTCTTTGAGAGTCTTGCATGATCAACCTATCAACTTATGTGTGACAACCAAGCGGCTATTCATATTGCGTCTAATCCGGTTTTTCATGAGCGGACGAAGCACATTCAGGTGGATTGTCATGTCGTTCGTGATGAAGTTCAGAAGAAAACCATCCGTACATTATCCATCCGAACAACAAATCAATTGGCGGATATTTTTACCAAAGCTCTCGGATATACTCCATTCTACCATATTCTACACAAGTTAGGCATTATCAAGATCCATGCACCAACTTGAGGGGGAGTGTAAAAGGAAACAATATATTCTCTATGATATATTAGAATTACCTACATTAGAATATATAGGATATTAGTATTTCCTTATTTCACGTTACCGTTATGGTATTTTGTATATATGTTTGTATCTTGTTTACGTAATAAGCAATTCATTATTCAGCAAATTCCTTGGATTGAATTCCTTCAGCTTCTAAAAAGAGCTTGTAAGTGAGGTTGGTATAAAATGCACAACAAAATACTCCGTTTGTACATACTCGGTGAGAATCGGAAACGCGCGAGTTTTTCCAACACGACTAAATGAAAAAGCGAGTAGAAGAAGAAAGAATAAGCAAAATACCTAGATCTGAACCAAAAAAGAAGCAAGCAGTACAAATCCCACCATGTTCGTCATTCTAATTCTCTTTGTTTCAAATCGAAGCGAAGGTAAGAAGCCAAAGAAGTGAGAGGAGGAGGAGAGATGAAAGTTGTGAGGACATGAAAGGAAAGGAGAGAGGAGGTTAAAAAGCTTACTTGAGATGTTGGAGTCATTGGTGACGGTGTCGATCAATCCGAGGAAGGAGACGAGGGCATGTGAGGTGATTTTCCTACCCTCTTTTATATTAGGTAGATATGATTATTATGAAATACATGGATTCTATAATTATTTTATGTATAAAGTCTCAACAGTATAACTATCCAAATATACACTGTGATTTCCATCTTGTGGTAAGATCAGTCCACTCCAACATTTACATAATGAGGAGACAAGGTTGTCTGAACTACCTACAACCGCTTGCACTAGTTTTCATCTAAAAACTCCAACATGCTTTAACAACTGTATCTATGGTAGCTCGCTCAAATGGGCGACAAATAAAATGGTGTTGTGATTCTAATTCTTGTATTAAGACTTGTAACACGAGACTTCGAGTATAAATCTAGCATGTAATACATTGATCTAGGTAGAGTCATGTAATTAAGAGTCATATGATAGGTTGTCATGTTATGGGTCTTAATGCCTACTAGAATCTAATATTGCCACTTAGGAAACTAAATAAGGTAGCTTAGTGACTAGTATGGTGATGAGATTATAACATATGGTAGTCTATTATATGGTTAGGAGGTATTATGTTGTATAGGATATATGTGCGATTTGTATGTGTAATTCCTGCATTGTTGTAATTGGGCTTGTCGGCCCACTATCTCCTTGGACCCGTTATTAGGCCGGTTGAATGATGTATGTGCCGCTCACTTGAAGATTGAAGACTCGGCTTAGGGTTGCTAACGCGTTTTGCAAAATGCGTCGTTCAACTTAAATTGAGCCTGGGTATATAAGCTTGCTTATGAAAAGCTTCAGAGAACCCTAGTGGTGCAACTCGTTGTGTCGTCTCAAGAGAGAAAGAGAGAATGGAGAGGGAAGAAGAGCAAATCGTCCAAATCTTGCTCGAAGTAAGAAGGATCTGAAGCTGGAAGAGAAAGTGGAAGAAAAAGTTGAGAGATATGTCATCTCTTGGATCTCTTCTCACCATCGCTACGTTGGCTTGCGAGTGTGACGAAGATCAATCTCAGATCTTCGTTAAGGTGCCTTTGAGGGGAATTTTCTTTATCCTTGCTTCTCTTATCTCCTATGTTCTTTCTGGTTACAGTCTTTGCTAGATCTGTAGAATTGCTAGTGTCTCGAAGTCCTATGTTTATAACCTTGTTCTTGGATACCTAGTGAAACTTGGGATCGGTTCTCCCCTCTTGAGGTCCCGCAGAGGTAGGGAAAACCCTGAACTGCGTTACCAATCGATTGTGTTCATGTGTTTGTTTCTTTAGTCGATTCTACGACTAAGGATTATAGAAACCTTTTAATATAGTTTTACAAAGTGGTATTAGAGCATTTCTTGTTAAAAACGCGTTCTTCGATTGGTTTCTTTTTGTTTTTGAAAAACCCTAATTTATGGGGTTTACAAATTTTCTTGGTGTTTTGTTTATCCTTCATATCTGTTTGGCTTCCGCTCACTATGATTTACCTTGTGTGGTTAAATCTTCTTTATTGATCTATGTAGTGTTCCTTTTTCTTCTGTGTGTGATTATAGGGTTTTATTACCTGTTCTTCTTGTCTTTCTTCTTTATACTTTTTATCTTGATTGTTGACTTTTGTGTTTGGTTTCTGTCTGCAGGAGAAAGATGACAGAAAACAGCATCAGGGTGAAACCATTTGATGGAGTCTCTGACTTCGTCATGTGGCAAGTTAAGATGAAGGCCATTTTGACGAAAGAAAAATGTTAGAAGGCCATCACAGGAGACTACCTGGAAGAAACATCATCTGCAAGAAAGGTGGAAATGGAAGAACAGGCCCATACAAGTAGTAGAAATCCCGGCTTGTGCATACTCGGTGAGAATACACAACAAAATAGCCCGTTTGTTGAGCGACCATTTTCATTCTTAGAGCGTGTAGAGCAAATACCTCACTTGAACATGTCGAACAATCTCGTTCAATCAAGGAAAAAAATAATACTACAAAAATAATTATTCCTTGATGGACTTGCTGGCCTTGCAAGCATTTTCATTCCTCTGTGTGTGAATTTTATTGAGATTTTATTGCTCGTTCTGATTGAGGAGGTGGATGGTACGAAGATCACTTGTTTCATTTTAACGTGTTACACTTTTGGCGTGTTCCTTTTGTACGGTGGTTCAAGATTTTCTTATCGGAGAGGGTCGTGAACGTGTAATCGATTTTTAAAGGCTCCTAGTCGAGTTCAAATTTGAAGTTTTCACAACTATTTTTCAATGTTTAACTTCATCCAGATGACCTTCTCTATATTATTTTGGTTCTTGTCACCTACTTTCCCTTAGTGCATCCAGATGATCTCATCTTTTGGCTATTTTGCCTCTCAAGACCATAATGATTTATTTGTCTGCCAATTTATCTTAGTTATGATTATCAAAAAAAAAAAAAATTATCTTAGTTACGCCTTGATTCAGTAGGCAGTATGTCGCCGATTGTTTTAATAAATTTTTTTTCTATTAAAAACCAAAAAATTAGATTTATTATTAAAAAGATCAAGCTCAATAGAACGAGAAAATATGTAGAGACATAAAATGAGGAGCTTGCTCCTTTTCTTGATTAGTGCGTAATTAATAGATCAACAATTCTATTACAACTACATTTAACGAAAATCCGTTTGAGAACCATTAGTTTATAGTAGATGAAGCTAAAATTTATTGATAGTCAAAAATTATCGAGCAGTAAAAATAAGTAGTTGGTTGAACAAACTTTTTTTTATAAGCATGGGTGTTTGGGAGAACAAAATTTACTATAACTAACGTAAGTGTAAAATTTTTAAAAAGGGTTATAATAATAAATTTAATAAGGTTATATTTATAATATATTATTCGATAAACTAGTATAAGTTTCGGAAACTTGAACTTTAAAAACTCATTTTCCTAGTTTTTTTTCCGTATGCTTAGTACATGAAAAAGCTGGATAAACCTGTAAAAACAAGGCCAAAAGACGAGAGCACACGAGTGATCATGTGAGTAGTCGACCGCCATCATTGTGTAGTGTAAAATTACGATTTTTTACGGTGTTCTTCAAAATGACCGTGGTAGTTGCTACAAGTTGATATTCAAAATATAGCGTGTAAGTTTTGAAAACAAAAAAAATAGTATCTTATCATATATATTAAGGGAGAAGCAATTTTTGC
>BSUD01000007.1:23669880-23730137 GCA_033239045.1 Fagopyrum esculentum
CCGTTGTGCCTTTTTACTCTAGACACAACAATATTTAAAAATCCAAAATGAATCGTATCTTCTTTGATAACCGAATATCCATTAAATTCAATTTTATTTTATCTAAAAAATTTACTTGGGTAACAATATTTAAATAATTTTTATTGTTAATTACGTAACAACTTTAATTTAAAAATTTAACAAACCTAATCATTTCACCTAAACATATATGGTTAAAATATTTGAGAATATTTGAGAATAGGGAATCATAAGTATTTCTTTTTACAGTATTTGAGAATACGAAATCAAAACTTTTTAGATTTTTTTTGAAAAAGAAAAAATATTTATTTTAATGCATTTTTACATGATATTTTTTTTATTACATGATTATTTATGTAACATGTTTTAATATCTATTATTTAATTAAACTTAAATTATCATCGCATAATAGTAACATAACCTAAAGATATATGGTTAAAATATTTTTTTAAACGATCCCGCACAATGTGCGGGTAATACACTAGTATCTATTAAAGCAGAAGCCTTTATTGCCACTTGTCAACGCCAGGTTTCTCGAAGCCTAAAAAATTATTTTAAAAAAGTGATTTCTAAATGTTAATATAAATTGAAAATTAATTTCTAAATTTTTTAGAAAAATACTTAAATAAATATTTTTATAATATAATTTTTAAATTTTTACGATTTTTTTTACCAACAAGTATATCTTAGCAAATCAATTTAAAAATATAATTAATTAAAAGAGATAAATACTTAAAAGAGAATTAAAAATCATAATATTGATTATAATTTCATTTTTCGGATTTTTATTTTACAAAAATATACATATAAATTTTTAAGTATTAAATATTTATTAAAACTGAACCCGCACAAAGTGCGGGTAATACACTAGTATCTAGTTAACAGAAGATGACATTTTTTTCTTTTTATGTTTAAATCATTATTAGGGCCAGCACAATGAACTAGGGAGGCTTTATCGTGTATCATCCTAATTTTTTTTTATTATAATAGTATTATTTTTTAATTAAATAATCATTTCTATCATGTATAATTATTATATAATCAATATTATATTTTTATTATAGTATTATTATTTTTACTTACAATTTATAATTTCTATCATGTTATCATATACATCAATATTACTAAATTGATAATACTTTGTAATAAAAATACTAATTATAAAAAAGGTTGATATATTATAATTTTTATAAAAATATATTATTAATTAATTAATTGACAATTTTATGATTGAGTTCTTTTAAATAAATAATTTGTCTTATCTCTTTATAAATTACATATAATCTTTATATCAAACAATAAAAACTTCTTATTTTTTAATAAACTTGTCTTATCTATTTATAAATAAACAAGCATCTCCAATTGTAAGGTGCAAAATTGAGAGCTCTGAATTTGTAAAACTGAACATAGTATATTCATTTTATTATGACTCATTATATAGTCATTACAGATGAAATCATATCCTAACAAACTAGCGACTAAACAACAACTATGATTAAACAGAAATTAAACAAATCAACGCCTAAATACAAACACTAGCCTAACAAATAAGACTTATTAATTACATAAGACCCGAACAACAGTGATAACTAGAATATTCTACTAATATTTCCTTTCATACTTTCCCCTAAGCTAATGCTTGTAAAGCTTTAGCTTAGGTATGTGAAGTTGCACATCCTAATGCGCTTCGAAGTATTCTAAATGCATCAATTTTCAAGGGTTTTGTCATAATATCATCGATTTGGTTGGAACTTACATAGTGAATCAAAGACACAACTCCTTCAGATAACATGTTCCTTAACAAATGATAGTGGACATCTATATGTTTGTTGCGCCCATGTATAACAAGATTTTTGGACAGCTTGATAGTCAAATTATTATCACAGTTGATGCTAGTTCTTGCTTCTCCTTCATGACCATGTTCTTCAAGTATTATTTTCATCCAGATAGCCTGACAAGCACACACAACAGCTGCCACAAACTCTACTTCAATAGTAAATAATATGACTATGGATTGTTTCTTCGAGCTCCATGCTACTACCTTGACTTGAGTAGAAAAGTATATCCACTTGTACTTTTCCTATTTCAATATCCCCGGAATAATCACTATAAGTGTAGGCTTTCAACTCCTCCACTTTATCATCCTTCTTGTAAAGTATTCCAAAACTCATAGTTCCCTTCAAATACCTTAGGATTCTTTTGGCAGCTTGTAGATGAAGTTCAGTTGGCTTAGACATGTACCTGCTTATCAAACTTGTGGCAACACATCAAGCCTGGTCTAGTAGTTGTGAGATACATGAGACTTCCTACTATCTACTTATAGTTGTCTCATATACCAATATACCCTTTGTACCGTTGTGCCTTTTTACTCTAGACACAACAATATTTAAAAATCCAAAATGAATCGTATCTTCTTTGATAACCGAATATCCATTAAATTCAATTTTATTTTATCTAAAAAATTTACTTGGGTAACAATATTTAAATAATTTTTATTATTAATTACGTAACAACTTTAATTTAAAAATTTAACAAACCTAATCATTTCACCTAAACATATATGGTTAAAATATTTGAGAATATTTGAGAATAGGGAATCATAAGTATTTCTTTTTACAGTATTTGAGAATACGAAATCAAAACTTTTTAGATTTTTTTTGAAAAAGAAAAAATATTTATTTTAATGCATTTTTACATGATATTTTTTTTATTACATGATTATTTATGTAACATGTTTTAATATCTATTATTTAATTAAACTTAAATTATCATCGCATAATAGTAACATAACCTAAAGATATATGGTTAAAATATTTTTTTAAACGATCCCGCACAATGTGCGGGTAATACACTAGTATCTATTAAAGCAGAAGCCTTTATTGCCACTTGTCAACGCCAGGTTTCTCGAAGCCTAAAAAATTATTTTAAAAAAGTGATTTCTAAATGTTAATATAAATTGAAAATTAATTTCTAAATTTTTTAGAAAAATACTTAAATAAATATTTTTATAATATAATTTTTAAATTTTTACGATTTTTTTTACCAACAAGTATATCTTAGCAAATCAATTTAAAAATATAATTAATTAAAAGAGATAAATACTTAAAAGAGAATTAAAAATCATAATATTGATTATAATTTCATTTTTCGGATTTTTATTTTACAAAAATATACATATAAATTTTTAAGTATTAAATATTTATTAAAACTGAACCCGCACAAAGTGCGGGTAATACACTAGTATCTAGTTAACAGAAGATGACATTTTTTTCTTTTTATGTTTAAATCATTATTAGGGCCAGCACAATGAACTAGGGAGGCTTTATCGTGTATCATCCTAATTTTTTTTTATTATAATAGTATTATTTTTTAATTAAATAATCATTTCTATCATGTATAATTATTATATAATCAATATTATATTTTTATTATAGTATTATTATTTTTACTTACAATTTATAATTTCTATCATGTTATCATATACATCAATATTACTAAATTGATAATACTTTGTAATAAAAATACTAATTATAAAAAAGGTTGATATATTATAATTTTTATAAAAATATATTATTAATTAATTAATTGACAATTTTATGATTGAGTTCTTTTAAATAAATAATTTGTCTTATCTCTTTATAAATTACATATAATCTTTATATCAAACAATAAAAACTTCTTATTTTTTAATAAACTTGTCTTATCTATTTATAAATAAACAAGCATCTCCAATTGTAAGGTGCAAAATTGAGAGCTCTGAATTTGTAAAACTGAACATAGTATATTCATTTTATTATGACTCATTATATAGTCATTACAGATGAAATCATATCCTAACAAACTAGCGACTAAACAACAACTATGATTAAACAGAAATTAAACAAATCAACGCCTAAATACAAACACTAGCCTAACAAATAAGACTTATTAATTACATAAGACCCGAACAACAGTGATAACTAGAATATTCTACTAATATTTCCTTTCATACTTTCCCCTAAGCTAATGCTTGTAAAGCTTTAGCTTAGGTATGTGAAGTTGCACATCCTAATGCGCTTCGAAGTATTCTAAATGCATCAATTTTCAAGGGTTTTGTCATAATATCATCGATTTGGTTGGAACTTACATAGTGAATCAAAGACACAACTCCTTCAGATAACATGTTCCTTAACAAATGATAGTGGACATCTATATGTTTGTTGCGCCCATGTATAACAAGATTTTTGGACAGCTTGATAGTCAAATTATTATCACAGTTGATGCTAGTTCTTGCTTCTCCTTCATGACCATGTTCTTCAAGTATTATTTTCATCCAGATAGCCTGACAAGCACACACAACAGCTGCCACAAACTCTACTTCAATAGTAAATAATATGACTATGGATTGTTTCTTCGAGCTCCATGCTACTACCTTGACTTGAGTAGAAAAGTATATCCACTTGTACTTTTCCTATTTCAATATCCCCGGAATAATCACTATAAGTGTAGGCTTTCAACTCCTCCACTTTATCATCCTTCTTGTAAAGTATTCCAAAACTCATAGTTCCCTTCAAATACCTTAGGATTCTTTTGGCAGCTTGTAGATGAAGTTCAGTTGGCTTAGACATGTACCTGCTTATCAAACTTGTGGCAACACATCAAGCCTGGTCTAGTAGTTGTGAGATACATGAGACTTCCTACTATCTACTTATAGTTGTCTCATATACCAATATACCCTTTGTACCGTTGTGCCTTTTTACTCTAGACACAACAATATTTAAAAATCCAAAATGAATCGTATCTTCTTTGATAACCGAATATCCATTAAATTCAATTTTATTTTATCTAAAAAATTTACTTGGGTAACAATATTTAAATAATTTTTATTGTTAATTACGTAACAACTTTAATTTAAAAATTTAACAAACCTAATCATTTCACCTAAACATATATGGTTAAAATATTTGAGAATATTTGAGAATAGGGAATCATAAGTATTTCTTTTTACAGTATTTGAGAATACGAAATCAAAACTTTTTAGATTTTTTTTGAAAAAGAAAAAATATTTATTTTAATGCATTTTTACATGATATTTTTTTTATTACATGATTATTTATGTAACATGTTTTAATATCTATTATTTAATTAAACTTAAATTATCATCGCATAATAGTAACATAACCTAAAGATATATGGTTAAAATATTTTTTTAAACGATCCCGCACAATGTGCGGGTAATACACTAGTATCTATTAAAGCAGAAGCCTTTATTGCCACTTGTCAACGCCAGGTTTCTCGAAGCTTAAAAAATTATTTTAAAAAAGTGATTTCTAAATGTTAATATAAATTGAAAATTAATTTCTAAATTTTTTAGAAAAATACTTAAATAAATATTTTTATAATATAATTTTTAAATTTTTACGATTTTTTTTACCAACAAGTATATCTTAGCAAATCAATTTAAAAATATAATTAATTAAAAGAGATAAATACTTAAAAGAGAATTAAAAATCATAATATTGATTATAATTTCATTTTTCGAATTTTTATTTTACAAAAATATACATATAAATTTTTAAGTATTAAATATTTATTAAAACTGAACCCGCACAAAGTGCGGGTAATACACTAGTATCTAGTTAACAGAAGATGACATTTTTTTCTTTTTATGTTTAAATCATTATTAGGGCCAGCACAATGAACTAGGGAGGCTTTATCGTGTATCATCCTAATTTTTTTTTATTATAATAGTATTATTTTTTAATTAAATAATCATTTCTATCATGTATAATTATTATATAATCAATATTATATTTTTATTATAGTATTATTATTTTTACTTACAATTTATAATTTCTATCATGTTATCATATACATCAATATTACTAAATTGATAATACTTTGTAATAAAAATACTAATTATAAAAAAGGTTGATATATTATAATTTTTATAAAAATATATTATTAATTAATTAATTGACAATTTTATGATTGAGTTCTTTTAAATAAATAATTTGTCTTATCTCTTTATAAATTACATATAATCTTTATATCAAACAATAAAAACTTCTTATTTTTTAATAAACTTGTCTTATCTATTTATAAATAAACAAGCATCTCCAATTGTAAGGTGCAAAATTGAGAGCTCTGAATTTGTAAAACTGAACATAGTATATTCATTTTATTATGACTCATTATATAGTCATTACAGATGAAATCATATCCTAACAAACTAGCGACTAAACAACAACTATGATTAAACAGAAATTAAACAAATCAACGCCTAAATACAAACACTAGCCTAACAAATAAGACTTATTAATTACATAAGACCCGAACAACGGTGATAACTAGAATATTCTACTAATATTTCCTTTCATACTTTCCCCTAAGCTAATGCTTGTAAAGCTTTAGCTTAGGTATGTGAAGTTGCACATCCTAATGCGCTTCGAAGTATTCTAAATGCATCAATTTTCAAGGGTTTTGTCATAATATCATCGATTTGGTTGGAACTTACATAGTGAATCAAAGACACAACTCCTTCAGATAACATGTTCCTTAACAAATGATAGTGGACATCTATATGTTTGTTGCGCCCATGTATAACAAGATTTTTGGACAGCTTGATAGTCAAATTATTATCACAGTTGATGCTAGTTCTTGCTTCTCCTTCATGACCATGTTCTTCAAGTATTATTTTCATCCAGATAGCCTGACAAGCACACACAACAGCTGCCACAAACTCTACTTCAATAGTAAATAATATGACTATGGATTGTTTCTTCGAGCTCCATGCTACTACCTTGACTTGAGTAGAAAAGTATATCCACTTGTACTTTTCCTATTTCAATATCCCCGGAATAATCACTATAAGTGTAGGCTTTCAACTCCTCCACTTTATCATCCTTCTTGTAAAGTATTCCAAAACTCATAGTTCCCTTCAAATACCTTAGGATTCTTTTGGCAGCTTGTAGATGAAGTTCAGTTGGCTTAGACATGTACCTGCTTATCAAACTTGTGGCAACACATCAAGCCTGGTCTAGTAGTTGTGAGATACATGAGACTTCCTACTATCTACTTATAGTTGTCTCATATACCAATATACCCTTTGTACCGTTGTGCCTTTTTACTCTAGACACAACAATATTTAAAAATCCAAAATGAATCGTATCTTCTTTGATAACCGAATATCCATTAAATTCAATTTTATTTTATCTAAAAAATTTACTTGGGTAACAATATTTAAATAATTTTTATTGTTAATTACGTAACAACTTTAATTTAAAAATTTAACAAACCTAATCATTTCACCTAAACATATATGGTTAAAATATTTGAGAATATTTGAGAATAGGGAATCATAAGTATTTCTTTTTACAGTATTTGAGAATACGAAATCAAAACTTTTTAGATTTTTTTTGAAAAAGAAAAAATATTTATTTTAATGCATTTTTACATGATATTTTTTTTATTACATGATTATTTATGTAACATGTTTTAATATCTATTATTTAATTAAACTTAAATTATCATCGCATAATAGTAACATAACCTAAAGATATATGGTTAAAATATTTTTTTAAACGATCCCGCACAATGTGCGGGTAATACACTAGTATCTATTAAAGCAGAAGCCTTTATTGCCACTTGTCAACGCCAGGTTTCTCGAAGCCTAAAAAATTATTTTAAAAAAGTGATTTCTAAATGTTAATATAAATTGAAAATTAATTTCTAAATTTTTTAGAAAAATACTTAAATAAATATTTTTATAATATAATTTTTAAATTTTTACGATTTTTTTTACCAACAAGTATATCTTAGCAAATCAATTTAAAAATATAATTAATTAAAAGAGATAAATACTTAAAAGAGAATTAAAAATCATAATATTGATTATAATTTCATTTTTCGGATTTTTATTTTACAAAAATATACATATAAATTTTTAAGTATTAAATATTTATTAAAACTGAACCCGCACAAAGTGCGGGTAATACACTAGTATCTAGTTAACAGAAGATGACATTTTTTTCTTTTTATGTTTAAATCATTATTAGGGCCAGCACAATGAACTAGGGAGGCTTTATCGTGTATCATCCTAATTTTTTTTTATTATAATAATATTATTTTTTAATTAAATAATCATTTCTATCATGTATAATTATTATATAATCAATATTATATTTTTATTATAGTATTATTATTTTTACTTACAATTTATAATTTCTATCATGTTATCATATACATCAATATTACTAAATTGATAATACTTTGTAATAAAAATACTAATTATAAAAAAGGTTGATATATTATAATTTTTATAAAAATATATTATTAATTAATTAATTGACAATTTTATGATTGAGTTCTTTTAAATAAATAATTTGTCTTATCTCTTTATAAATTACATATAATCTTTATATCAAACAATAAAAACTTCTTATTTTTTAATAAACTTGTCTTATCTATTTATAAATAAACAAGCATCTCCAATTGTAAGGTGCAAAATTGAGAGCTCTGAATTTGTAAAACTGAACATAGTATATTCATTTTATTATGACTCATTATATAGTCATTACAGATGAAATCATATCCTAACAAACTAGCGACTAAACAACAACTATGATTAAACAGAAATTAAACAAATCAACGCCTAAATACAAACACTAGCCTAACAAATAAGACTTATTAATTACATAAGACCCGAACAACAGTGATAACTAGAATATTCTACTAATATTTCCTTTCATACTTTCCCCTAAGCTAATGCTTGTAAAGCTTTAGCTTAGGTATGTGAAGTTGCACATGTAATAACCGAAAATTTTAAGTTTCCGACGAATGAAAATTTACCAAGTTCCGATACGACAATCGTAATTAAATCAATATATAAACAAAATAAAGTAAGTTTAAATGTTATCATTTTATGTGATCAATATATAAACAAAATAAAGTAAGTTTAAATGTTATCATTTTATGTGACCTTAAATCACATAAAATGATAACACGTATGATCGAAAATAATTTACGTTGTTAAAATAAAAATAATTATAGTTTATAAATACGGAATTTAATTCCGTATTATATATTTTGTTCCGCACAAAATTTGCGGGTTACGAGTTCCGTTTTTTATTAGACCACCACTCCTTTGGGCCAGCCCACTTTTTAAGCCCATCTTTAACCTAAACTAATTAAAGTTAATTAACCCTAATTAATCTAATCTTACCTCTACCCTTCCCGATTCTCGTCTGGACCAAAGGAGAGCAGCGCCGCTTCCCTCTCCATCGCTGAACGACGCATCTGCCGCCTTCACCAGGAGACACCGCCGAAGCCAGCAGCCACCGTAAGTCACCCTCCGCCTTCCTCCTTCCTCCCGCATCCCGCCTTCTTCCGTTTCTGTTTCGAACCGAGGCCCCTAACCGCTGCTCCTCTGCAGCCTTACCGCGCCACCAGTTGGCCTCTGCCGCCTCGGTCGACCGCCATCCGCCGCAGCAAGCCCTCCGGTCGACAGTGAAGCAGCGTTGATCGGCGCCGCCCGAGGACTTTCAAGCCGCAGTGGTGAGTCATCCGCCTACCTTCCTCTTTCTGTTTCCGTGCGCAGTACTAACCGTCCCCGCCTTCGGCTGCAGACCGGTGCCGCCTGGACTCTTCCTGTGGGACTGCAACGCCGGACAGGGCCGTACGGAGGGGTGTTGAATCGAGCCAGTCGACTCTGCAGTGTTGGACAGCTCCAGTTTCTTTTTATTTTGCAAGCGTTTGACGCTGATCCAAGTGAGGCGCGAGATAGGGTATGTGTGCTGAATATTACAGTCGAGAGTGTGTTTATATCTATATAAATGAATGAGTAAAATGTACGGGTATACGGATTCATATGATTTTTACGAGTTAGTTGAGTTGGTGTTCTACTGTGTTAGGAAGTTCGGAATTGGAATAGAGTAAAAATCTATACGGGTTAGTAAGAAAGTTTGAAAGCATGTGTTGGATAGGAATTTGTGTGCCGAGTGTAAGCATATTAATATGCTAAGTAGATACATACACGGATATAGGTATACATATACATATATATATATATATATATACATATACATATATATATATATATATATATATATATATATATATATATTTTTTATATGAAATAAACGGGTACACATAAATGTTCTAAAGTCTACTAACGTTTGTAGAAACTTAGAATTTAATGAGTATATAAAATGTTTATATAAAAGTATACTTATAAACATAATATAGAGAATATATAAAAATGCGAGTATCTATACATAAATACGAGTTTGGATTAAGGAAAACTATCAAAGAGCAAGAGTAATCATAGAGAACAAATCCTAAAAGGAATTTAGTAGGGCGAAAGAGGGAACTTTGAGAACTTTCGGCACCAGGGGTAAAATGGTCTTTTACCATAAGAGGGTTGTTTTTCCGTAATTCCTTGCAAGAGGTTGGATAGTGAGATGTGTCTTGACACACTTGCCTTATTTGACAGGAGTTTGAGTTACCACAAGTACAGACGGTGTGAGACGTGTTAGAGAGTATTTTGACTCAGGTAAGTCCTTGCGACTTACTTAGCCGGTTTCTGAGTGTTAGTTGAGTGATAGTAGTGGTGTGTGCTATTGCTTGTTTTAATAATAATAACTTGCTAGGACGACTGTATTATTTTATGTAAGGCCCAAGTGCATGTATAACGGGCCGTGACATCACTGCCCAGCTCTGACAGGAGACTGGGAGGTTCTCTATACCCAGACCATACAGGTACAAGGTGAGATGCATCGGATCCATTCCTGATGGTTACACGGGGGCGGAGGCGAGGTTTGGGAATCCCTCGTGTCACAAAATAAGTATCATTAGAGTGAATGAGTAATTTAAAGAAAGATAATAAAACGGACTTGTTTGAAAGCATGTTGAGTGTTTATGTTACCTGCGTGTGTTTGTGCTACCATTTCTCTGCTAATATTTAGATAACTAGCTAACGGTGATTGTTGTTGTTGTTTTAGTTTTACCGCAGGTTAGATCAGCAGCTGAGTGATCCGGAAGTAGTGGTCAGCCGGGTCTCCGTACTCCGTAGAGTGGGGTGGGGGTTGTTTGTCTTTCCTTTCTTTCGGCTAAGACAGTTGTTTCTTTCTTTGTTTTAAGTACTGTAGGCTGCTAGACTTTGTTGCATTCATTACTCTAAAAACATGTTTTATGAATTTCGGTTTCCTTATTTGTGTCTTGTTGCAAGGTCCTAGTAATGTTGTTGTCAAACTGAGGTCGGGACCCATTGTGAGGTCCTAACCAGTAATACTCCGAGTTCTGAGAATTCGGGGTGTTACAACATGGTATCAGAGCCAGGTTGGCAACAATGGCACTTGAAATCTTCTGAAAGACCGAATAAGTTTAAGCAGAACCCGAAAAGGGATCTGAGTTTTAAAGGGAAAACTTTTGGTTTTAAATGCATGCATAGTCTGGTTGGGAATAGAAAAGTACGGCTGACCACCACTACTACCGCGGATCTCAGTCTGCTTAGTTGGACTTTAGGTTACTGTAGTTGGACTTTTGGACTTTCAGCTAGTAGTAATTATAGTTTTTATTCTTGACTCAGATGGCACGTACTAGAGCTACGCTAGCTGCTGGTCGAGGCAGAGGTCGTCCACCTCTCCCTCCAGCTGGACCAGGTAGGGGAGATAGGGCCCCTACAGTTAGAGGACGCGGTCGTGGAGGTAGACCCCCACTAGCCCGAGGTCGAGGTCGAGCTCCACGAGAGGATCCCCCAGCAGTGATCATGCCAGAGGCTGGAGTGGAGGAAGTAGCTGAGAGTGTTGGTCCTGAGGTCAGGAATGAGACCGTTGCTAGGTCTGGATCACAGAGAGCACGTTCGACAGAGTCAGGGCGTGTTTCCATTGGAGCGACTGAGTACAGAGAGTACCGAGCCTACGTTGAGCGTAGGGAAGAGGCTGCTAGGACAGAGAGACTTACCCAGATACCACCAGTACCGGCTAGATCTGTCCAGGTGACACAGGAAGCGCCTCAGGTGCCAGCTATACCTGAGAGGAGAGTTGTGGCGGGTAGAGCGCCTACTGGGACCAGAGCACCCAGGCCAGATGAGTGGTTGAAGGCTTTCAACTCTCAGAAGGTTCCCTCATATAATGGAGAGATAGGATTGGAGGTGGAGCACTGGATTGGGCAGGTAGAGACTGCTTTAGAGGCGATACGCTGCCCAGAGGATCGACAGGTAGACTTGGTGCAGACTTGCTTCACTGGAGATGCTCATTCCTGGTGGCGGACCATGCGTAGTCGAGTCACTACTTGGGAGCAGATGAGGAGCATTGTTAGAGACAGATACTGCCCTGTTTCGTTGAGGAGAGAGAGATTCCAGGACTTCATTGAGGCTGGATTTGAGGATGTTCCGATCGCTGCTGCCATCAAGAAGTTCCAGAAGGAACTGACACTGCTTGGACCAGCTGCACCTCCTGAGGAGCAGCATGTCTATCTCTTTTCCCGGAGATTGAGAGAGAGCACTCGGTCTTATCTGGCAGGATTTCGCTGTGAGACTCTGTCAGACTATCAGGATAGAGCATCTGCGTATGAGAGAGACAGACCAGGGTCTAGGAGAGCTGCTCATTCTGACAGGCCGGATAAGCGGCAGAGGACAGGTTATGCCAGTGGTGGTTCAGGAGTAGCTGCTTTTGGACGGGGACAGACTCAGGGGCGACAGAGCCATACAGCTACTGGTCAGACTTCAGCTGGTAGCTTGCAGTGCCACAACTGCAATAGCTATGGACATATCCGATCGAACTGCACGAAGCCAGCAGTGACTTGCTTTCAGTGTGGCAAGGTTGGACATAGAGCTGCATTCTGCCGTCAGGGCAAGGCCCCATCTCAGCAGGGTTCTTCTCCTGCAGGCTTATCAGGGAGTGTACAGAGACCGCCACAGTACCGGACTCCGAGTCAGCAGCAGCAGTACAGAGCTCCTAGTCAGCAGCAGTCTTACAGAGCTCCAGGACACACACCACCACAGAGTTCTATGCAGGGATCAGGTCGGGGTAGAGGACGTGGTAGTGTGGCTGATACTAGAGGAGCTCAGGCACGAGTATTTGAGTTGAGAGATGCTGATCAGCCAGATGCACCTACTGCCACAGGTACGATCCAGATTCATGACTTACCTGTACGAGTTTTATTTGATACGGGTGCTACACACTCCTTCATATCTGATGCATGCGTAGATAGGTTGTCCTTAGCTACTGTAGAGGGGATACCTTTTACGATAGGCTTACCTGATGGGAGTAAGGTAAGAGGGACTAGAGAGATCTTTGGATGTCCTGTTCGCATGGGAGATCGAGACTGGCTAGTTAATTTTCTAGTCATGCCCTTAGCTCATGAGGATATCATTTTAGGGATAGACTGGATGAGGAAACATGGAGCAGTCTTAGACATTGGTAAGAGGACAGTGACCGTTGCCACGGAGGAGGGTCATAGGGTAATATTCCGAGGTTGGGACCTCGGAAAGTCAGGTACAGTTATCAGTGCAGTGAGAGCAGCGAGACTGATAGCTCAGGGTTGCGAAGCCTTCTGGTGTTATGCAATGAAGGAAAGCAAGAGCCTGACTATAGAGGAGATACCTGTTGCATGCGAGTTTGCAGAGGTATTCAGTGATGACCTACCAGGGCTACCCCCACAGAGGAGCGTTGATTTCAGCATCGACTTGGAGCCGGCCACGAGACCTATCTCGAAGGCCCCGTACCGCATGGCACCTATAGAGCTGCTTGAGCTGAAGAAGCAGTTAGAGGAGCTGGCAGAGAAGGGTTTCATACGCCCCAGTGTGTCTCCTTGGGGTGCGCCAGTGTTGTTTGTGAAGAAGAAGGACGGATCGATGAGGCTGTGCATAGACTACAGAGAGCTGAACAAAGTAACCATCAAGAACAAGTATCCACTGCCACGCATAGATGATCTGTTGGACCAGTTGCATGGAGCGTCCGTGTTTTCGAGGATAGACTTGAGGTCAGGTTACCACCAGTTGAGGGTGAGAGATCAGGACATACCTAAGACGGCATTCCGGACTAGGTATGGTCATTATGAGTTCGTAGTGATGCCATTCGGGCTCACTAATGCACCAGCAGTGTTCATGGAGTTAATGAATGGGATATTCATTGACTTCTTAGACCAGTTCGTAGTGGTCTTCATTGACGACATCCTAGTCTACTCTAGGAGTCGGGAGGAGCATGCCGGACACTTGAGGACAGTACTGCAGATTCTACAGGATAGCCAGCTATACGCTAAGCTATCCAAGTGCGAGTTTTGGATGTCAGAGGTGGCTTTCTTAGGACACGTGGTGACTGCTGAGGGAATTAAGGTCGATCCGGCGAAGATCGAGTCAGTATCTTCTTGGCAACCTCCTAAGAATGTTAAGGAGGTTCGCAGCTTTTTGGGTCTAGCAGGTTACTACCGCCGGTTTGTGGAAGGGTTCTCTTTGATTGCTCGACCACTTACTTGTCTTCTGAGGAAGACTACTCGGTTTGTCTGGTCTGAGCCGTGTCAGCAGAGTTTTGAGGAGCTGAAGAGGAGATTGACGTCCGCTCCGATTTTAGCACAGCCTGAGGGTATTGATGACTTTGTGGTATACAGTGATGCATCCAAGCTGGGCTTGGGGTGTGTCTTGATGCAGAGGGGTAAGGTCATAGCCTACGCGTCTCGACAGCTGAAGACGTATGAGGAGAACTACCCCACACATGATCTAGAGTTGGCTGCAGTAGTCCATGCTCTCAAGATCTGGCGTCACTATCTCTATGGGGCGACATGTCAGATCTTTACAGACCACAAGAGTCTGAAGTACATATTCACTCAGCGAGAGTTGAATAACCGCCAGAGGCGGTGGTTAGAGTTGATCAAGGACTTCGACCTTGAGATCCTCTACCACCCCGGAAAGGCGAATGTGGTAGCTGATGCTTTGAGCCGGAAGACGCCTAGAGAGAGAGCGATAGCTCGGTTGACAGTACAGCCACAGTTACAGAGGGACTTGGCTTGGTTGGAGATAGAGGTGCAGTTTCCCGATACAGATGGCCAGTTGTCTACCATGGAGTTACTTCCTGATCTGTTGGATGAAATCCGACAGAAGCAGGAGACTTGCCCCACTTTGATCCGGATCCGGGACAGGATGTCTCGAGATGAGGCCCCACAGTTTACTATTGGTGCAGATGGAGTGATGAGACGTCAGGATCGCGTCTGCGTACCGTCAGACAGTGAGTTGAGACAGAGGATACTAGGTGAGGCTCATGCTACCCCATACTCAGTACATCCTGGAGCGAGTAAGATGTACAAGGATGTGAGACGGTCCTTCTGGTGGGGTGGGTTGAAGCCCGATGTGACTCGATATGTAGCTCAGTGCGCGACCTGCCAGCAGGTCAAGATTGAGCACCGTAGGTCTGGAGGAGAGCTCCACCCACTTCCAGTACCACAGTGGAAGTGGGAGGATATATCTATGGATTTTGTCACTGGTTTGAGACTCAGCAGAGGATTTGATGCTATTTGGGTAGTGGTAGACCGCCTGACGAAGACCGCACGTTTCATTCCGATTAAGGAAACGTGGCCGGTGAGTCGTCTGGCTGAGGAGTTCACCAGGCACATTGTGAGACTCCATGGGGTACCGAGGACTATCGTCTCTGACAGAGATGGACGTTTTACCTCGAGATTTTGGCAGCAGGTACATACTGCCTTAGGGACGAGTCTCCACTTTACTACTGCCTATCACCCACAGACAGACGGGCAGTCTGAGAGGACCATTCAGACCTTAGAGGACATGCTTCGGGCGTGTGTACTTGATTGGGGACAGGTATGGCCAGATCATCTTCCACTGGTAGAGTTTTCGTATAACAATAGCTGGCACGCATCTATTGGGATGGCTCCTTATGAGGCTTTGTACGGGCGGAGATGTCGTACACCATTATGTTGGGATGAGCCCAGCAGAGTTGATGGAGTAGCTCCAGATCAGATACAGGATGACATCGCTCGGATTGCCCTAGTCCGAGAGCGGATGTTAGCAGCTCAGAGTCGTCAGAAGTCCTACGCCGACAAAAGGCGTCGACCTTTGGAGTTTAGGGTGGGTGCTCAGGTGTGGTTGAGAGTGTCACCCACGAGAGGAGTCAGGCGTTTCGGCATTAAGGGAAAGCTGAGTCCCCGATATGTCGGACCTTTTGAGATCCTGGAGAGAGTTGGAGAGGTGGCCTACCGACTAGCATTACCACCGAGACTAGAGAGTGTCCATCCGGTCTTTCATGTATCTCAGTTGAGAGAGTACATTCCGGATCCGAGACACGTCATCAGCCATGAGGATCTGACAGTTGAGCCTGACCATACATTTGTAGAGTACCCAGTAGCTGTCTTGGAATGCAGTACCAGACGTCTGCGATCCAAGGAGATACCTATGCTGAGGATCCAGTGGTCTAGGAGAGGAGCTGAGGAGGCCACTTGGGAGACTGAGGAGAGTATTAGACGTAACTATCCCGAGTTCTTCGCTGGGTTAGAGGTTACTTCTGTTTGACGAGTTAGTACTCGGATGTTGTGTTGTTTGACCTTTCAGGTTTTCATATTGTTTGGAGTTTTTCTGTTCCTCTTTTGTGATATTTGTTTGTTTGATGCTTGAGTAGCTGCTTGGTAGAAACGAAGATGTCGAGAAAACTAAAATATACCGAAAGAAATGTGCGAGTAAGGGAAATAATTTAAGTTTCGGGACGAAACTTCTTTTAAGGGGGCACTGATGTAATAACCGGAAATTTTAGGTTTTCGGCAAATGGAAATTTACCAATTTCCGATACGACAATCATAATTAAATAAATAAATAAACTCTATAAAGCGTGTTTAAATGTTATCATTTTATGTGACCTTAAATCACATAAAATGATAACACAAAATTAAGTAATAAAATAAATATATAAATAATAAAATAAAGATAATACATAATTAATTCCGTATTATATACTTCCGTACCTAATTAGAATCCGAACGAGTAACGAATTCATTTTCCGTGCTAATATGAAAACGGGCCGGATGTGGGCCACTGCGAGGCCCAATCAGCAGCCCACCTCTTAAATTTAACCTAACCCTAATTTTCCTAATCATCCTACTAATTAATCTCCTACTAATCTAATACTCTACCCACCGCCGCTACCCATCTCTCGCTTCTGCTGAAGATCGCAAACTGCAGCCTTCTGCCTTCGCCGGAGACGACACCGGAGCCACCGCCACTCGCCCGCCTTCCCTGCTCGCCGGCGACCTCAACCCGGGTAAGTGTCGTCTCTCTCTTCCCGGTTCGCTGTTATTCCTTCCGCCTCCCTCGCTTCTTCTGCTTCTGTTCGAGCCGAGGACCCTAAACCACCGCTTTTCTGCAGCCTTACCGCGCCACCCAGTCGGCCCTCTGCCGCCTCGGTCGACCGCCAGACGCCGTCACCCGCCGCAGCGAGCTCCTCCGGTCGACAGTGAAGGTAAGGCCGCCTTCTTCCTTCCGCCTTCTCTCTCTCTCATTCTGGTTCGATTCCGGAGATAATAACTCCGCCTCCTTGCTGCTAGTAGCCGCGCCACCAGCCAGACCGCCGCCAGTGCACCGCCGCCTTCCGCCGGACCATCCCTGTGCCGGCGCGTGACGAGGTACGAGCCATCCCCTGCAGCCGAAGAGGACCGTACTGCACAGCAGTGAGGTTTTCGAACTGCCACCATCGTCTTGCTGTCCGCCCCAGTGAGCCGTAGCACCGCGAACCGCCGGACTGCAGACCCGGTAAGCTACTGCGGACCTCCTCCCGATACCTGCGAATATGTGAGAATAAATATATATACATAAATAAAAGGCATATGAAATATTAGATGTGTATAATAAACAGAATATATATATATGTGAACGGAATAAGTATATACGTATAGTTTATGGGTTTAAAGGACGTTTTTGTGCATATATATATATATACGAGTACGGTGTTAGTATATAGTAAGAAACGTGTGTAGAAACGCAAGATGTGTAGAAATGACCGGATTAGGAATATATATATATATATATAGGATACATATATGTACTATTGTATTTTCGAGTGCGGAAGTTTAGTAAAAGCGGTTTGGTGGACATATAAATAAGAGTTATGAATGTCGCGTATACACATATACGGATACATATATATATATATACATATATATTTATATATATATATATATATATATTTATTAGGAATTTAAAAAGAGTACATAGTATGTTCAAGGCCTAATAAAGTTTATAGAAGTTTGGAATTTAATGAGTATATAAAATGTTTATATAAAAGTATATTTATAAACATAATATATAGAATATATAAAAATGCGAGTATCTACACATAAATACGAGTTTGGATTAAGGAAACTATCAAAGAGCGAGAGTAATCATAGAGAACAAATCCTAAAAGGAATTTAGTAGGACGAAAGAGGGAACTTTGAGAACTTTCGGCACCAGGGGTAAAATGGTCTTTTACCATAAGAGGCTTGTTTTTCCGTAATTCCTTGCAAGAGGTTGGATAGTGAGATGTGTCTTGACACACCTGCCTTATTTGACAGGAGTTTGAGTTACCACGAGTACAGACGGTGTGAGACGTGTTAGAGAGTATTTTGACTCAGGTAAGTCCTTGCGACTTACTTAGCCGGTTTCTGAGTGTTAGTTGAGTGATAGTAGTGGTGTGTGCTATTGCTTGTTTTAATAATAATAACTTGCTAGGACGACTGTATTATTTTTACGTAAGGCCCAAGTGTATGTATAACGGGCCGTGACATCACTGCCCAGCTCTGACAGGAGACTGGGAGGTTCTCTATACCCAGACCATACAGGTACAAGGTGAGATGCATCGGATCCATTCCTGATGGTTACACGGGGGCGGAGGCGAGGTTTGGGAAACCCTCGTGTCACAAAATAAGTATCATTAGAGTGAATGAGTAATTTAAAGAAAGATAATAAAACGGACTTGTTTGGAAGCATGTTGAGTGTTTATGTTTACCTGAGTGTGTTTGTGCTATTATTACCCTGCTAATATTTAGATAACTAGCTAACGGTGATTGTTGTTGTTGTTTTAGATTTACCGCAGGTTAGATCAGCAGCTGAGTGATCCGGAAGTAGTGGTCAGCCGGGTCTCCGTACTCCTTAGAGTGGGGTTGGGGGTTGTTTGTCTTTCCTTTCTGTTGGTTAAGACAGTTGTTCTTTTCTTTTGTTTAAGTACCGTAGGCTGCTAGACAGTGTTGCATTCATTACTATAAAAACATGAGTTTATGAATTTCGGTTTCTTTATTTGTGTCTTGTTGCAAGATCCTAGTATTGTTGTTGTCAAACTGAGGTCGGGACCCATTGTGAGGTCCTAACCAGTAATACTCCGAGTTCTGAGAATTCGGGGTGTTACAACATGGTATCAGAGCTCTAGGTTGGCAACAATGGCACTTGAAATCTTCTGAAAGACCGAATAAGTTTAAGCAGAACCCGAAAAGGGATCTGAGTTTTAAAAAGAAAACTTTTGGTTTTAAATGCATGCATAGTCTGGTTGGGAATAGAAAAGTACGGCTGACCACCACTACTACCGCGGATCTCAGTCTGCTTAGTTGGACTTTAGGTTACTGTAGTTGGACTTTTTGGACTTTCAGCTAGTAGTAATTATAGTTATTATTCTTGTACAGATGGCACGTACTAGAGCTACGCTAGCTACTGGTCGAGGCAGAGGTCGTCCACCTCTCCCTCCAGCTGGACCAGGTAGGGGAGATAGGGCCCCTACAGTTAGAGGACGCGGTCGTGGAGGTAGACCCCCACTAGCCCGAGGTCGAGGTCGAGCTCCACGAGAGGATCCCCCAGCAGTGATCATGCCAGAGGCTGGAGTGGAGGAAGTAGCTGAGAGTGTTGGTCCTGAGGTCAGGAATGAGACCGTT
Organism: Fagopyrum esculentum; assembly: GCA_033239045.1. NCBI lineage: Eukaryota > Viridiplantae > Streptophyta > Magnoliopsida > Caryophyllales > Polygonaceae > Fagopyrum > Fagopyrum esculentum. The sequence continues at coordinate 23,689,774 of BSUD01000007.1, forward strand.
GCTAGGTCTGGAGCACAGAGAGCACGTTCGACAGAGTCAGGGCGTGTTTCCATTGGAGCGACTGAGTACAGAGAGTACCGAGCCTACGTTGAGCGTAGGGAGGAGGCTGCTAGGACAGAGAGACTTACCTAGATTCCACCAGTACCGGCTAGATCTGTCCAGGTGACACAGGAAGCGCCTCAGGTGCCAGCTGTACCTGAGAGGAGAGTTGTGGCTGGTAGAGCGCCTACTGGGACCAGAGCACCCAGGCCAGATGAGTGGTTGAAGGCTTTCAACTCTCAGAAGGTTCCCTCCTATAATGGAGAGATAGGATTGGAGGTGGAGCACTGGATTGGGCAGGTAGAGACTGCTTTAGAGGCGATACGCTGCCCAGAGGATCGACAGGTAGACTTGGTGCAGACTTGCTTCACTGGAGATGCTCATTCCTGGTGGCGGACCATGCGTAGTCGAGTCACCACTTGGGAGCAGATGAGGAGTATTGTTAGAGACAGATACTGCCCTGTTTCGTTGAGGAGAGAGAGATTCCAGGACTTCATTGAGGCTGGATTTGAGGATGTTCCGATCGCTGCTGCCATCAAGAAGTTCCAGAAGGAACTGACACTGCTTGGACCAGCTGCACCCCCTGAGGAGCAGCATGTCTATCTCTTTTCCCGGAGATTGAGAGAGAGCACTCGGTCTTATCTGGCAGGATTTCGCTGTGAGACTCTGTCAGACTATCAGGATAGAGCATCTGCGTATGAGAGAGACAGACCAGGGTCTAGGAGAGCTGCTCAGTCTGACAGGCCGGATAAGCGGCAGAGGACAGGTTATGCCAGTGGTGGTTCAGGAGTAGCTGCTTTTGGACGGGGACAGACTCAGGGGCGACAGAGCCATACAGCTACTGGTCAGACTTCAGCTGGTAGCTTGCAGTGCCACAACTGCAATAGCTATGGACATATCCGATCGAACTGCACGAAGCCAGCAGTGACTTGCTTTCAGTGTGGCAAGGTTGGACATAGAGCTGCATTCTGCCGTCAGGGCAAGGCCCCATCTCAGCAGGGTTCTTCTCCTGCAGGCTTGTCAGGGAGTGTACAGAGACCGCCACAGTACCGGACTCCGAGTCAGCAGCAGTCTTACAGAGCTCCAGGACACACACCACCACAGAGTTCTATGCAGGGATCAGGTCGGGGCAGAGGACGTGGTAGTGTGGCTGATACTAGAGGAACTCAGGCACGAGTATTTGAGTTGAGAGATGCTGATCAGCCAGATGCACCTACTGCCACAGGTACGATCCAGATTCATGACTTACCTGTACGAGTTTTATTTGATACGGGTGCTACACACTCCTTCATATCTGATGCATGCGTAGATAGGTTGTCCTTAGCTACTGTAGAGGGGATACCTTTTACGATAGGCTTACCTGATGGGAGTAAGGTAAGAGGGACTAGAGAGATCTTTGGATGTCCTGTTCGCATGGGAGATCGAGACTGGCTAGTTAATTTTCTAGTCATGCCCTTAGCTCATGAGGATGTCATTTTAGGGATAGACTGGATGAGGAAACACGGAGCAGTCTTAGACATTGGTAAGAGGACAGTGACCGTTGCCACGGAGGAGGGTCATAGGGTAATATTCCGAGGTTGGGACCTCGGAAAGTCAGGTACAGTTATCAGTGCAGTGAGAGCAGCGAGACTGATAGCTCAGGGTTGCGAAGCCTTCTAGTGTTATGCCATGAAGGAAAGCAAGAGCCTGACTATAGAGGAGATACCTGTTGCATGCGAGTTTGCAGAGGTATTCAGTGATGACCTGCCAGGGCTACCCCCACAGAGGAGCGTTGATTTCAGCATCGACTTGGAGCCGGGCACGAGACCTATCTCGAAGGCCCCGTACCGCATGGCACCTATAGAGCTGCTTGAGCTGAAGAAGCAGTTAGAGGAGCTGGCAGAGAAGGGTTTTATACGCCCCAGTGTGTCTCCTTGGGGTGCGCCAGTGTTGTTTGTGAAGAAGAAGGACGGATCGATGAGGCTGTGCATAGACTACAGAGAGCTGAACAAAGTAACCATCAAGAACAAGTATCCACTACCACGCATAGATGATCTGTTGGACCAGTTGCATGGAGCGTCCGTGTTCTCGAGGATAGACTTGAGGTCAGGTTACCACCAGTTGAGGGTGAGAGATCAGGACATACCTAAGACGGCATTCCGGACTAGGTATGGTCATTATGAGTTCGTAGTGATGCCATTCGGGCTCACTAATGCACCAGCAGTGTTCATGGAGTTGATGAATGGAATATTCATTGACTTCTTAGACCAGTTTGTAGTGGTCTTCATTGACGACATCCTAGTCTATTCTAGGAGTCGAGAGGAGCATGCCGGACATTTGAGGACAGTACTGCAGATTCTACAGGATAGCCAGCTATACGCTAAGCTATCCAAGTGCGAGTTTTGGATGTCAGAGGTGGCTTTCTTAGGACACGTGGTGACTGCTGAGGGAATTAAGGTCGATCCGGCGAAGATCGAGTCAGTATCTTCTTGGCAACCTCCTAAGAATGTTAAGGAGGTTCGCAGCTTTTTGGGTCTAGCAGGTTACTACCGCCGATTTGTGGAAGGGTTCTCTTTGATTGCCCGACCACTTACTTGTCTTCTGAGGAAGACCACTCGGTTTGTCTGGTCTGAGCCGTGTCAGCAGAGTTTTGAGGAGCTGAAGAGGAGATTGACGTCCGCTCCAATTTTAGCACAGCCTGAGGGTATTGATGACTTTGTGGTATACAGTGATGCATCCAAGCTGGGCTTGGGGTGTGTCTTGATGCAGAGGGGTAAGGTCATAGCCTATGCGTCTCGACAGCTGAAGACGTATGAGGAGAACTACCCCACACATGATCTAGAGTTGGCTGCAGTAGTCCATGCTCTTAAGATCTGGCGTCACTATCTCTATGGGGCAACATGTCAGATCTTTACAGACCACAAGAGTCTGAAGTACATATTCACTCAGAGAGAGTTGAATAACCGCCAGAGGCGGTGGTTAGAGTTGATCAAGGACTTCGACCTTGAGATCCTTTACCACCCCGGAAAGGCGAATGTGGTAGCTGATGCTTTGAGCCGGAAGACGCCTAGAGAGAGAGCGATAGCTCAGTTGACAGTACAGCCACAGTTGCAGAGGGACTTGGCTTGGTTGGAGATAGAGGTGCAGTTTCCCGATACAGATGGCCAGTTGTCTACCATGGAGTTACTTCCTGATCTGTTGGATGAAATCCGACAGAAGCAGGAGACTTGCCCCACTTTGATCCGGATCCGGGACAGGATGTCTCGAGATGAGGCCCCACAGTTTACTATTGGTGCAGATGGAGTGATGAGACGTCAGGATCGCGTTTGCGTACCGTCAGACAGTGAGTTGAGACAGAGGATACTAGGTGAGGCTCATGCTACCCCATACTCAGTACATCCTGGAGCGAGTAAGATGTACAAGGATGTGAGACGGTCCTTCTGGTGGGGTGGTTTGAAGCCCGATGTGACTCGATATGTAGCTCAGTGTGCGACCTGCCAGCAGGTCAAGATTGAGCACCGTAGGTCTGGAGGAGAGCTTCACCCACTTCCCGTACCACAGTGGAAGTGGGAGGATATATCTATGGATTTTGTCACTGGTTTGAGACTCAGCAGAGGATTTGATGCTATTTGGGTAGTGGTAGACCGCCTGACGAAGACCGCACGTTTCATTCCGATTAAGGAAACGTGGCCGGTGAGTCGTCTGGCTGAGGAGTTCACCAGGCACATTGTGAGACTCCATGGGGTACCTAGGACTATCGTCTCTGACAGAGATGGACGTTTTACCTCGAGATTTTGGCAGCAGGTACATACTGCTTTGGGGACGAGTCTCCACTTCACTACCGCCTATCATCCACAGACAGACGGGCAGTCTGAGAGGACCATTCAGACCTTAGAGGACATGCTTCGGGCGTGTGTACTTGATTGGGGACAGGTATGGCCAGATCATCTCCCACTGGTAGAGTTTTCGTATAACAATAGCTGGCACGCATCTATTGGGATGGCTCCTTATGAGGCTTTGTACGGGCGGAGATGTCGTACACCATTATGTTGGGATGAGCCCAGCAGAGTTGATGGAGTAGCTCCAGATCAGATACAGGATGACATCGCTCGGATTGCCCTAGTCCGAGAGCGGATGTTAGCAGCTCAGAGTCGTCAGAAGTCCTACGCCGACAAAAGACGTCGACCTTTGGAGTTTAGGGTGGGTGCTCAGGTGTGGTTGAGAGTGTCACCCACGAGAGGAGTCAGGCGTTTCGGCATTAAGGGAAAGCTGAGTCCCCGATATGTCGGACCTTTTGAGATCCTGGAGAGAGTTGGGGAGGTGGCCTACCGACTAGCATTACCACCGAGACTAGAGAGTGTCCATCCGGTCTTTCATGTATCTCAGTTGAGAGAGTACATTCCGGATCCGAGACACGTCATCAGCCATGAGGATCTGACAGTTGAGCCTGACCATACATTTGTAGAGTACCCAGTAGCTGTCTTGGAACGCAGTACCCGACGTCTGCGATCCAAGGAGATACCTATGCTGAGGATCCAGTGGTCTAGGAGAGGAGCTGATGAGGCCACTTGGGAGACTGAGGAGAGTGTTAGACGTAACTACCCCGAGTTCTTTGCGGGGTTAGAGGTTACTTCTGTTTGACGAGTTAGTACTCGGATGTTGTGTTGTTTGACCTTTCAGGTTTTCATATTGTTTTGAGTGCTGTTCTTCCTTTGTGATACTTGTTTGTTCGATACTTGAGTAGTTGCGTAGTAGAAATTTGTCGAGAAAACTAAAATGTACCGGGGGAAAACGTGTGAGTAGGAGAGACGTTCTAAGTTTCGGGACGAAACTTCTTTTAAGGGGGCACTGATGTAATAACCGAAAATTTTAAGTTTCCGATAAATTGAAATTTACCAAAGTCCGATGCGACCCGCGTAAATGAATAATTAAGTAAAATAAAACAAGAGCTAGAGTCACATAAAATGATAAATTAAACAACCGGAAATAATTTTGTACGTTAAAATAAAATAATAAATTATAAAATACGGAATTTAATTCCGTATTTTTATAATTTTCCGCATGCAATTAACGAGTGGCGGATCCGTTTTTAATAGTCGTGTAGCGGACCGGGTTGGGCCATTGCAAAGCCCAAATGAGCAGCCCACTTAAAACTTCCTAACCCTAATTAGAGCTAACCTAATCCTAATCCAAAAGAATTAACCTGCCGCTTACCACTCTCGTTACATTCTCTGGATTGGCAAGTACCGGCGCTCTTCTCCCTCGCAACTCCGGAGCCACCAGCAGGAGTTCGCCTCCCACCGGAAGTGCCACCACCACCTCGCTGGCCGCTCTCCGTCCGGTAAGACGCCACCACCCTTCTTTCGCCTCCCTCGTTTTCTGCACTCCGGGACTCATCCCACTGCAACAGGTGGTCGAAGACGCCGCCTCGCCTGTCCGTCCTCCAGCCAGTCCGCCGCCACCGTGCGTCCGCCTTGTCGACTACCAGACCCGCCGGCGACTGCAACTGAAGGTGAGTCTCGGCTTTTCTCTCTTCTCGGCACCCTTCGGTTCTCGTTCCGGGTTGTAACGTACCTCCTCCTGGCCTGCAGTAGCGCTGCCGCTGGACCGCCGTCCCCTCCGACGCCGAAATCAGAGTCGCCGCAGGAGCCGCCTCGCACCGCCCTGAGTCCGGTAAGCCGCAGCCCTTCTTTTCCTCGCCTTCTGCCGTTTTTGAGTCCTAACCGATGCCTCTTCGCTCTTCCGCAACAGCAGCCAGTCGACCACCTGGAAGAGGCTGCCGGACACCGTACTGCTGCCGGACCACCAGTGCGCCGCCGCTGGACTGCAGCCCGGTAAGCCGGCTCTCCGATCCTTCGTACACCTACAGTACATAAATATATATATATATAGTTTAGTTATACTCTTATCCGTAATGATATGTAGGAGTTTATATGTATAAAGGACGTAATAGTGCGTTTAATATCCGAGTACGGTGTTAATATAGAGGAGGAACGTGTTTGGATACAAGTATGTATGAATAACCGATTAGAAATATATATATATATATATATATATAGGATACATATATGTACTATTATAAGTTCGAGTACGGAAGTTTAGTAAAAGCGGTTTGGTGGACATATAAATAAGAGTTATGAATGTCACATATACACATACGGGTACATATATATATATACATATATATTTATATATATATATATATATATATATAATTATTAGGAATTTAAAGGAATACAAATTTTCTTCAAAGCCTAGTAAAGTTATAGAACTTGGAATTTAATGAACATATAAATTGTTATATAAAAGCATACTTATAACATAATATATAGAATATATAAGATGCGAGTATCTGCACATAAATACGAGTTGGATTAAGGAAAATATCAAAGAGCGAGAGTAATCATAGAGAACAAATCCTAAAAGGAATTTTAATAGGACGAAAGAGTGAACTTTGAGAACTTTCGGCACCGGGGGTAAAATGGTCTTTTACCTTAAGAGGGTTGTTTTTCCGTAATACCTTGCAAGAGGTTGGATAGTGAGATGTGTCTTGACACACCTGCCTGATTTGACAGGAGTTTGAGTTACCACGAGTACAGACGGTGTGAGACGTGTTAGAGAGTATTTTGACTCAGGTAAGTCCTTGCGACTTACTTAGCCGGTTTCTGAGTGTTAGTTGAGTGATAGTAGTGGTGTGTGCTATTGCTTGTTTTAATAATAATAACTTGCTAGGACGACTGTATTATTTTACGTAAGGCCCAAGTGTATGTATAACGGGCCGTGACATCACTGCCCAGCTCTGACAGGAGACTGGGAGGTTCTCTATACCCAGACCATACAGGTACAAGGTGAGATGCATCGGATCCATTCCTGATGGTTACACGGGGGCGGAGGCGAGGTTTGGGAATCCCTCGTGTCACAAAATAAGTATCATTAGAGTGAATGAGTAATTTAAAGAAAGATAATAAAACGGACTTGTTTGAAAGCATGTTGAGTGTTTATGTTTACCTGAGTGTGTTTGTGCTATTATTACTCTGCTAATATTTAGATAACTAGCTAACGGTGATTGTTGTTGTTGTTTTAGTTTTACCGCAGGTTAGATCAGCAGCTGAGTGATCCGGAAGTAGTGGTCAGCCGGGTCTCCGTACTCCGTAGAGTGGGGTGGGGGTTGTTTGTCTTTCCTTTCTTTCGGCTAAGACAGTTGTTTCTTTCTTTGTTTTAAGTACTGTAGGCTGCTAGACTTTGTTGCATTCATTACTCTAAAAACATGTTTTATGAATTTCGGTTTCCTTATTTGTGTCTTGTTGCAAGGTCCTAGTAATGTTGTTGTCAAACTGAGGTCGGGACCCATTGTGAGGTCCTAACCAGTAATACTCCGAGTTCTGAGAATTCGGGGTGTTACAACATGGTATCAGAGCTCTAGGTTGGCAACAATGGCACTTGAAATCTTCTGAAAGACCGAATAAGTTTTAAGCAGAACCCGAAAAGGGATCTGAGTTTTAAAAAGAAAACTTTTGGTTTTAAATGCATGCATAGTCTGGTTGGGAATAGAAAAGTACGGCTGACCACCACTACTACCGCGGATCTCAGTGTGCTTAGTTGGACTTTAGGTTACTGTAGTCGGACTTTTGGACTTTCAGCTAGTAGTAATTATAGTTATTATTCTTGTACAGATGGCACGTACTAGAGCTACGCTAGCTACTGGTCGAGGCAGAGGTCGTCCACCTCTCCCTCCAGCTGGACCAGGTAGGGGAGATAGGGCCCCTACAGTTAGAGGACGCGGTCGTGGAGGTAGACCCCCACTAGCCCGAGGTCGAGGTCGAGCTCCACGAGAGGATCCCCCAGCAGTGATCATGCCAGAGGCTGGAGTAGAGGAAGTAGCTGAGAGTGTTGGTCCTGAGGTCAGGAATGAGACCGTTGCTAGGTCTGGAGCACAGAGAACACGTTCGTCAGAGTCAGGGCGTGTTTCCATTGGAGCGACTGAGTACAGAGAGTACCGAGCCTACGTTGAGCGTAGGGAGGAGGCTGCTAGGACAGAGAGACTTACCCAGATACCACCAGTACCGGTTAGATCTGTCCAGGTGACGCAGGAAGCGCCTCAGGTGCCAGCTGTACCTGAGAGGAGAGTTGTGGCTGGTAGAGCGCCTACTGGGACCAGAGCACCCAGGCCAGATGAGTGGTTGAAGGCTTTCAACTCTCAGAAGGTTCCCTCATATAATGGAGAGATAGGATTGGAGGTAGAGCACTGGATTGGGCAGGTAGAGACTGCTTTAGAGGCGATACGCTGCCCAGAGGATCGACAGGTAGACTTGGTGCAGACTTGCTTCACTGGAGATGCTCATTCCTGGTGGCGGACCATGCGTAGCCGAGTCACCACTTGGGAGCAGATGAGGAGCATTGTTAGAGACAGATACTGCCCTGTGTCATTGAGGAGAGAGAGGTTCCAGGACTTCATTGAGGCTGGATTTGAGGACGTCCCGATCGCTGCTGCTATCAAGAAGTTCCAGAAGGAACTGACACTGCTTGGACCAGCTGCACCTCCTGAGGAGCAGCATGTCTATCTCTTTTCCCGGAGATTGAGAGAGAGCACTCGGTCTTATCTGGCAGGATTTCGCTGTGAGACTCTGTCAGACTATCAGGATAGAGCATCTGCGTATGAGAGAGACAGACCAGGGTCTAGGAGAGCTGCTCAGTCTGACAGGCCGGATAAGCGGCAGAGGACAGGTTATGCCAGTGGTGGTTCAGGAGTAGCTGCTTTTGGACGGGGACAGACTCAGGGGCGACAGAGCCATACAGCTACTGGTCAGACTTCAGCTGGTAGCTTGCAGTGCCACAACTGCAATAGTTATGGACATATCCGATCGAACTGCACGAAGCCAGCAGTGACTTGCTTTCAGTGTGGCAAGGTTGGACATAGAGCTGCATTCTGCCGTCAGGGCAAGGCCCCATCTCAGCAGGGTTCTTCTCCTGCAGGCTTATCAGGGAGTGTACAGAGACCGCCACAGTACCGGACTCCGAGTCAGCAGCAGCAGTACAGAGCTCCTAGTCAGCAGCAGTCTTACAGAGCTCCAGGACACACACCACCACAGAGTTCTATGCAGGGATCAGGTCGGGGTAGAGGACGTGGTAGTGTGGCTGATACTAGAGGAGCTCAGGCACGAGTATTTGAGTTGAGAGATGCTGATCAGCCAGATGCACCTACTGCCACAGGTACGATCCAGATTCATGACTTACCTGTACGAGTTTTATTTGATACGGGTGCTACACACTCCTTCATATCTGATGCATGCGTAGATAGGTTGTCCTTAGCTACTGTAGAGGGGATACCTTTTACGATAGGCTTACCTGATGGGAGTAAGGTAAGAGGGACTAGAGAGATCTTTGGATGTCCTGTTCGCATGGGAGATCGAGACTGGCTAGTTAATTTTCTAGTCATGCCCTTAGCTCATGAGGATGTCATTTTAGGGATAGACTGGATGAGGAAACACGGAGCAGTCTTAGACATTGGTAAGAGGACAGTGACCGTTGCCACGGAGGAGGGTCATAGGGTAATATTCCGAGGTTGGGACCTCGGAAAGTCAGGTACAGTTATCAGTGCAGTGAGAGCAGCGAGACTGATAGCTCAGGGTTGCGAAGCCTTCTGGTGTTATGCCATGAAGGAAAGCAAGAGCCTGACTATAGAGGAGATACCTGTTGCATGCGAGTTTGCAGAGGTATTCAGTGATGACCTGCCAGGGCTACCCCCACAGAGGAGCGTTGATTTCAGCATCGACTTGGAGCCGGCCACGAGACCTATCTCGAAGGCCCCGTACCGCATGGCACCTATAGAGCTGCTTGAGCTGAAGAAGCAGTTAGAGGAGCTGGCAGAGAAGGGTTTCATACGCCCCAGTGTGTCTCCTTGGGGTGCGCCAGTGTTGTTTGTGAAGAAGAAGGACGGATCGATGAGGCTGTGCATAGACTACAGAGAGCTGAACAAAGTAACCATCAAGAACAAGTATCCACTGCCACGCATAGATGATCTGTTGGACCAGTTGCATGGAGCGTCCGTGTTTTCGAGGATAGACTTGAGGTCAGGTTACCACCAGTTGAGGGTGAGAGATCAGGACATACCTAAGACGGCATTCCGGACTAGGTATGGTCATTATGAGTTCGTAGTGATGCCATTCGGGCTCACTAATGCACCAGCAGTGTTCATGGAGTTAATGAATGGGATATTCATTGACTTCTTAGACCAGTTCGTAGTGGTCTTCATTGACGACATCCTAGTCTACTCTAGGAGTCGGGAGGAGCATGCCGGACACTTGAGGACAGTACTGCAGATTCTACAGGATAGCCAGCTATACGCTAAGCTATCCAAGTGCGAGTTTTGGATGTCAGAGGTGGCTTTCTTAGGACACGTGGTGACTGCTGAGGGAATTAAGGTCGATCCGGCGAAGATCGAGTCAGTATCTTCTTGGCAACCTCCTAAGAATGTTAAGGAGGTTCGCAGCTTTTTGGGTTTAGCAGGTTACTACCGCCGGTTTGTGGAAGGGTTCTCTTTGATTGCCCGACCACTTACTTGTCTTCTGAGGAAGACTACTCGGTTTGTCTGGTCTGAGCCGTGTCAGCAGAGTTTTGAGGAGCTGAAGAGGAGATTGACGTCCGCTCCGATTTTAGCACAGCCTGAGGGTATTGATGACTTTGTGGTATACAGTGATGCATCCAAGCTGGGCTTGGGGTGTGTCTTGATGCAGAGGGGTAAGGTCATAGCCTACGCGTCTCGACAGCTGAAGACGTATGAGGAGAACTACCCCACACATGATCTAGAGTTGGCTGCAGTAGTCCATGCTCTCAAGATCTGGCGTCACTATCTCTATGGGGCGACATGTCAGATCTTTACAGACCACAAGAGTCTGAAGTACATATTCACTCAGCGAGAGTTGAATAACCGCCAGAGGCGGTGGTTAGAGTTGATCAAGGACTTCGACCTTGAGATCCTCTACCACCCCGGAAAGGCGAATGTGGTAGCTGATGCTTTGAGCCGGAAGACGCCTAGAGAGAGAGCGATAGCTCGGTTGACAGTACAGCCACAGTTGCAGAGGGACTTGGCTTGGTTGGAGATAGAGGTTCAGTTTCCCGATACAGATGGCCAGTTGTCTACCATGGAGTTACTTCCTGATCTGTTGGATGAGATCCGACAGAAGCAGGAGACTTGCCCCACTTTGATCCGGATCCGGGACAGGATGTCTCGAGATGAGGCCCCACAGTTTACTATTGGTGCAGATGGAGTGATGAGACGTCAGGATCGCGTGTGTGTCCCGTCAGACAGTGAGTTGAGACAGAGGATACTAGGTGAGGCTCATGCTACCCCATACTCAGTACATCCTGGAGCGAGTAAGATGTACAAGGATGTGAGGCGGTCCTTCTGGTGGGGTGGGTTGAAGCCCGATGTGACTCGATATGTAGCTCAGTGCGCGACCTGCCAGCAGGTCAAGATTGAGCACCGTAGGTCTGGAGGAGAGCTCCACCCACTTCCAGTACCACAGTGGAAGTGGGAGGATATATCTATGGATTTTGTCACTGGTTTGAGACTCAGCAGAGGATTTGATGCTATTTGGGTAGTGGTAGACCGCCTGACGAAGACCGCACGTTTCATTCCGATTAAGGAAACGTGGCCGGTGAGTCGTCTGGCTGAGGAGTTCACCAGGCACATTGTGAGACTCCATGGGGTACCGAGGACTATCGTCTCTGACAGAGATGGACGTTTTACCTCGAGATTTTGGCAGCAGGTACATACTGCTTTGGGGACGAGTCTCCACTTCACTACTGCCTATCACCCACAGACAGACGGGCAGTCTGAGAGGACCATTCAGACCTTAGAGGACATGCTTCGGGCGTGTGTACTTGATTGGGGGCAGGTATGGCCAGATCATCTTCCACTGGTAGAGTTTTCGTATAACAATAGCTGGCACGCATCTATTGGGATGGCTCCTTATGAGGCTTTGTACGGACGGAGATGTCGTACACCCTTATGTTGGGATGAGCCTAGCAGAGTTGATGGAGTAGCTCCAGATCAGATACAGGATGACATCGCTCGGATTGCCCTAGTCCGAGAGCGAATGTTAGCAGCTCAGAGTCGTCAGAAGTCCTACGCCGACAAGAGGCGTCGACCTTTGGAGTTTAGGGTGGGTGCTCAGGTGTGGTTGAGAGTATCACCCACGAGAGGAGTCAGGCGTTTCGGCATTAAGGGAAAGCTGAGTCCCCGATATGTCGGACCTTTTGAGATCCTGGAGAGAGTTGGGGAGGTGGCCTACCGACTAGCATTACCACCGAGACTAGAGAGCGTCCATCCAGTCTTTCATGTATCTCAGTTGAGAGAGTACATTCCGGATCCTAGACACGTCATCAGCCACGAGGATCTGACAGTGGAGCCTGACCATACATTTGTAGAGTACCCAGTAGCTGTCTTGGAACGCAGTACCCGACGTCTGCGATCCAAGGAGATACCTATGCTGAGGATCCAGTGGTCTAGGAGAGGAGCTGATGAGGCCACTTGGGAGACTGAGGAGAGTATTAGACGTAACTATCCCGAGTTCTTTGCGGGGTTAGAGGTTACTTCTGTTTGACGAGTTAGTACTCGGAAGTTGTGTTGTTTGACCTTTCAGGTTTTCATATTGTTTGGAGTGTTTCTGTTCTCTTTGTGATACTTGTTTGTTCGATACTTGAGTAGTTGCGTAGTAGAAATTTGTCGAGAAAACTAAAATGTACCGGGGGAAAACGTGTGAGTAGGAGAGACGTTCTAAGTTTCGGGACGAAACTTCTTTTAAGGGGGCACTGATGTAATAACCGAAAATTTTAAGTTTCCGATAAATTGAAACTTACCAAAGTCCGATGCGACCCGCGTAAATGAATAATTAAGTAAAATAAAACAAGAGGAGTCCGATCATGTGGGTGACCTAGAGTCACATAAAATGATAAATTAAACGACCGGAAATAATTTTGTACGTTAAAATAAAATAATAAATTATAAAATACGGAATTTAATTCCGTATTTTTATAATTTTCCGCATGCAATTAACGAGTGGCGGATCCGTTTTTAATAGTCGTGTAGCGGACCGGGTTTGGGCCATTGCAAAGCCCAAATGAGCAGCCCACTTAATTCTTCCTAACCCTAATTAGAGCTAACCTAATCCTAATCCAAAAGAATTAACCTGCCGCTTACCACTCTCGTTACATTCTCTGGATTGGCAAGTACCGGCGCTCTTCTCCCTCGCAACTCCGGAGCCACCAGCAGGAGTTCGCCTCCCACCGGAAGTGCCACCACCACCTCGCTGGCCGCTCTCCGTCCGGTAAGACGCCACCACCCTTCTTTCGCCTCCCTCGTTTTCTGCACTCCGGGACTCATCCCACTGCAACAGGTGGTCGAAGACGCCGCCTCGCCTGTCCGTCCTCCAGCCAGTCCGCCGCCACCGTGCGTCCGCCTTGTCGACTACCAGACCCGCCGGCGACTGCAACTGAAGGTGAGTCTCGGCTTTTCTCTCTTCTCGGCACCCTTCGGTTCTCGTTCCGGGTTGTAACGTACCTCCTCCTGGCCTGCAGTAGCGCTGCCGCTGGACCGCCGTCCCCTCCGACGCCGAAATCAGAGTCGCCGCAGGAGCCGCCTCGCACCGCCCTGAGTCCGGTAAGCCGCAGCCCTTCTTTTCCTCGCCTTCTGCCGTTTTTGAGTCCTAACCGATGCCTCTTCGCTCTTCCGCAACAGCAGCCAGTCGACCACCTGGAAGAGGCTGCCGGACACCGTACTGCTGCCGGACCACCAGTGCGCCGCCGCTGGACTGCAGCCCGGTAAGCCGGCTCTCCGATCCTTCGTACACCTACAGTACATAAATATATATATATATAGTTTAGTTATATTCTTATCCGTAATGATATGTAGGATTTTATATGTATAAAAGACGTAATAGTGCGTATAATATCCGAGTACGGTGTTAATATAGAGGAGGAACGTGTTTGGATACAAGTATGTATGAATAACCGATTAGAAATATATATATATATATATATATAGGATACATATATGTACTATTATAAGTTCGAGTACGGAAGTTTAGTAAAAGCGGTTTGGTGGACATATAAATAAGAGTTATGAATGTCACATATACACATACGGGTACATATATATATATACATATATATTTATATATATATATATATATATATAATTATTAGGAATTTAAAGGAATACAAATTATCTTCAAAGCCTAGTAAAGTTATAGAACTTAGAATTTAATGAACATATAAAATGTTTATATAAAAGTATACTTATAAACATAATATAGAGAATATATAAAAATGCGAGTATCTATACATAAATACGAGTTTGGATTAAGGAAAACTATCAAAGAGCAAGAGTAATCATAGAGAACAAATCCTAAAAGGAATTTTAATAGGACGAAAGAGTGAACTTTGAGAACTTTCGGCACCGGGGGTAAAATGGTCTTTTACCTTAAGAGGGTTGTTTTTCCGTAATACCTTGCAAGAGGTTGGATAGTGAGATGTGTCTTGACACACCTGCCTGATTTGACAGGAGTTTGAGTTACCACGAGTACAGACGGTGTGAGACGTGTTAGAGAGTATTTTGACTCAGGTAAGTCCTTGCGACTTACTTAGCCGGTTTCTGAGTGTTAGTTGAGTGATAGTAGTGGTGTGTGCTATTGCTTGTTTTAATAATAATAACTTGCTAGGACGACTGTATTATTTTATGTAAGGCCCAAGTGCATGTATAACGGGCCGTGACATCACTGCCCAGCTCTGACAGGAGACTGGGAGGTTCTCTATACCCAGACCATACAGGTACAAGGTGAGATGCATCGGATCCATTCCTGATGGTTACACGGGGGCGGAGGCGAGGTTTGGGAATCCCTCGTGTCACAAAATAAGTATCATTAGAGTGAATGAGTAATTTAAAGAAAGATAATAAAACGGACTTGTTTGAAAGCATGTTGAGTGTTTATGTTACCTGCGTGTGTTTGTGCTACCATTTCTCTGCTAATATTTAGATAACTAGCTAACGGTGATTGTTGTTGTTGTTTTAGTTTTACCGCAGGTTAGATCAGCAGCTGAGTGATCCGGAAGTAGTGGTCAGCCGGGTCTCCGTACTCCGTAGAGTGGGGTGGGGGTTGTTTGTCTTTCCTTTCTTTCGGCTAAGACAGTTGTTTCTTTCTTTGTTTTAAGTACTGTAGGCTGCTAGACTTTGTTGCATTCATTACTCTAAAAACATGTTTTATGAATTTCGGTTTCCTTATTTGTGTCTTGTTGCAAGGTCCTAGTAATGTTGTTGTCAAACTGAGGTCGGGACCCATTGTGAGGTCCTAACCAGTAATACTCCGAGTTCTGAGAATTCGGGGTGTTACAGCACATCCTAATGCGCTTCGAAGTATTCTAAATGCATCAATTTTCAAGGGTTTTGTCATAATATCATCGATTTGGTTGGAACTTACATAGTGAATCAAAGACACAACTCCTTCAGATAACATGTTCCTTAACAAATGATAGTGGACATCTATATGTTTGTTGCGCCCATGTATAACAAGATTTTTGGACAGCTTGATAGTCAAATTATTATCACAGTTGATGCTAGTTCTTGCTTCTCCTTCATGACCATGTTCTTCAAGTATTATTTTCATCCAGATAGCCTGACAAGCACACACAACAGCTGCCACAAACTCTACTTCAATAGTAAATAATATGACTATGGATTGTTTCTTCGAGCTCCATGCTACTACCTTGACTTGAGTAGAAAAGTATATCCACTTGTACTTTTCCTATTTCAATATCCCCGGAATAATCACTATAAGTGTAGGCTTTCAACTCCTCCACTTTATCATCCTTCTTGTAAAGTATTCCAAAACTCATAGTTCCCTTCAAATACCTTAGGATTCTTTTGGCAGCTTGTAGATGAAGTTCAGTTGGCTTAGACATGTACCTGCTTATCAAACTTGTGGCAACACATCAAGCCTGGTCTAGTAGTTGTGAGATACATGAGACTTCCTACTATCTACTTATAGTTGTCTCATATACCAATATTGTAACTCCCCAATTTTTGGGCGCGTTTGCGTTAATTATCTTTCCGGATATTATCGATATCTTTATACCTTAAGTGTATTTTTTTTTCGAGTAATTTAAGTCGTAAATTAAATTCGACGAGCATGTATAACGATATATTTTATTACCGCAATTAAATATTACATAATCTCGTAAGTAATTCGAGAAAATGGTTTTGTTTTTGGATTTCAATTTGCAAGTTTATTTATATACTCGATCTACATTTTTTTTTTCATATATTTAATTCCGGAAAAGTTTTCCGATCCGAAATTCACGTTCCGAATACGGTGGATCAGATTCCCTTTTATTCTTTTCTTTTTCCTGTTCTCTCTTTCTTTTATTTTTTTTCTTTTCCCCCTCTCCCTGGTGAGCGTCTCTCTCTCCGACCCTTGGGTAATGCCGCTGTCGACCCTTCGTTCCCCTGCGAGCCTGCATCTAGACACCTCTCGGCCGTCCATCTGTCTCCTACTCCCGCACAGCCCCAGCCTAGCCTCTCACTCTCCCATATCTCCTTCTCTCGCTACAGCTCCTTCCTCACCCTCCTCGGATCTCTGTAACTCACTCTCATTCACTTTCTCTCTCACACATCTCCTCCTTCACCTCGCATTGCAGCCGCCTCCTTCACCCAGACTTCCTCCCTCTTCGTCGTCGAAGAAACACCTCTAGCAACCTCTTCTTCCGCTTCAAAGTGCTGCCGGAACCCATGAAGTCACCATCGAAACCAGTGCAGCCATCCCTCCTCTGCACTGCATTTCTCCTCTGCAGCGAGCCCTAGCCGCAATAGCAAGCCGCTGCCTCTCGATCCCCTTCTCTTCGATTGGGAGTCGCCAAAGAACAAAGGCATGGGAGAGCAGTCAGAGAGGAGACCACCGCAGAGAACAGAGGGGAGCTCCGCCGTCTGCCACAGCCGGAGAGGGCCCCTGTCTCGCATTCGTCTCCCACCGAGAATTGAAGCCAACGCTTGCACAACCCTCGTCTGCCCTAGCTCTGGAACCTGGATTCGCCGCCGGAGAGGCTTCTGCGCAGTCCAGTCTCCCGCCACTTGTGCCTCTCCTTCCCAGCCCTGCGCGCTTGTCCCAGCGAGAACGAAGAACCCCTTAGGGTTTATTATTTTGCCCCCCTGACTTTTGGTTTAATTGTAGAAATCAACCCATATTATGTATTTACATTTTCTAGCCTTGGTTTTGGAATTTGCAAACATAACCTTGCTGGAATTAATTACAGTTATGGTCGAAAGTTTTGTTTTCTTAAAATGGCCCCAAGTTTCTAGAATTATATAATTGCCCCGGAAATGGTTGAACGGTTTTGTTTATCCTTGGCTTTGAGAACGAGTTTTACCATTAGGTTTACAATGTTGTTTAGATTGCCCGGAAAATATAATTACGGATTTTATATTCTGTTTTTGGTTCAAGTTGTAATTTCGGGGTTACGACCAAGTGGTTTGATTTCATATTTTCGCCCGGAAGGGTTTAACGAGTTTTAACGCTGGCTTTTGAAAACGAGTTTTCCTTAGATTTATTTATACTATATATTCCGTTCAAGTTTAGCGTATGAGCTAAACTTGTTTAGTTTTGGTGTTAGGTTCGGAGACGACCCCGTAAAGGCCGAACGAATCCAAGTCGACATCCGTTGATCGATTTCCGTCTTTTGACGTCGTGTGAGTATATCTTCCCTCGATCTAGTTATGTTAAGTTTTAGTATTATGTTAGGTTGGATCTAGCATAACCTAGTGAGAATACCAAGTAGTGGTTATGAACCTTAGGTGAGTTTTGAGGATTTATGATCGTTATAAAGCTTGAGGTGTTATTATCTTGTGAGGATTGTAAGACGTTGAGTGTTTGGTTGATCTTGTGAGTTTATGAGGATTGAAATGATGGCTCTATGTTTGTTGAGATTATAGTTGTATGATCTTGTTGAGATTATGGTGACTAGAACGAGAGTATCCTAGCATGTGTTGTGATGGTTATGATCTTGTGAGATCATGAGGATTAGTTGGTTGTTATCCTATCATGGTTTTGGTTTATGATCTTGCGAGATCATTGGGACTAGAAGTCTTAGGACGTTTAGCATGTGAGAGAGATGTTGATTGTGTGCCTTTTGACAGGCGTTGAGTGTCTTCCTGCGGGAAGCTGAGAGCGGGATATAGCGGGATTATCTTTGGAACGAGGTAAGTCTTCGGACTTACTTAGCTCGTATTCTCTGTATTAGTTTCAATGCGTGTTTGGTGGTGTGTGTTTATTGTTTATGTGCGTGTTTATTGCTTATGTTATAACATCTAAACCGGTAATAGGACCACCGACTTTATATGTTTATATTTGGCCCAAGTGTATGATAACGGGCGGTGACCGCTATGTCCGGTCCAAAATGGGGATGACTGGGAGGTGCCTTGCGACCAGTCCATCGGGTGATGCTGATCCGCATCAAGTACAAACCCGTATGGTGAAAGGGGACAAGGGCGAGATCTTTAAGATTCTCGTGTCACAAAAGAAGTGAATTAGAACGGGATATGACATAATAATAAAAAGATAATAAACCGGATTGTGTATTTTGGAACATGTTGTGTGTTTATGATGCCTTATGTGTGTGTGTGTGCCAATACCATGATTCTAATGCCTTGAATGCTAGCTAACGGTTTTATACCGATATTGTTGTAGATTGCATTGCAGGTTAGGAATGCGGCCGAGAGATCCGGAAGAGTGGGCAGCCGGGGTTCCGTACATTTTAGGAGTGAGTTTGGGTTAGAGTCGGGTTGTATTTTATTCTTTGTTTATTATGTTGGTATGCCGCGTGTATGGCGTTTTGGTCTTTGATGTTGTTTATCGGCTGAAGTCCGTTGTTTGTTTTCTTTTGGGTTTTCTTACATTGCATAAAATGTATTTCGGTTTTGCCTTTATTTGTGCCATGTTGAAAGATCCGGTGAAATTGTTGTCAGGCTAAGGGTCGGGACCCATTGTGAGGTCCCAACCCGTAGCATCCCGAGTCCCGCGGATTCGGGGTGTTACAAAAGTGGTATCAGAGCCCTAGGTTGACAACAATGGCACTCGCAATCTTCTAAAGGCCGAATAAGGAATAAACAGAACCCCGCGGGTTCTGAGTTTTCGTTTTCAAAATCACATGCATGAGTCGGGGTAGAATGTACGAACCACCACTCCTTCCGCAGATCTCGGCAGCTTAGCTTATTAGATTTTGATATGTATATGCATGTATATATAGATAGGAATATGAGGTTTGTAGTTATGAATGATAGGATTGATGTGTATCTTTGTGATTGTATGTTGCATGATGAAGTGTATATATGTGTATAGTTATATATGTGGACAATTATATGTTTTGAGACCTTATGTTGTGGATGAAATGTTGGTGTGTTGTATTGGTAGTGATACGGACTTAGGACTTATATAGTTATGTATAAGTATTCTTATATATATAGTAGCATATGAAGTTATGGGACCTTATAGTTAAGATGATAGAAAGTTATCATCGACCCTTGGTTGACACCGTTTGACTTAGGATAGTGTACATACGAGGATGAGTATGCTCAAGTATCGAGTTGTGTATCACGCTCTGAAGATCACCTTAAGTTCTCGGAATCCTTTAAGAGGATGTCGAAGAGGAGGAGTAGAGATGACATGACAAGGGACAAACAAGTGGAAGGAAAATCCAGGACGACTTAAGAGAAATCACGATAGGAGCAATACAAAAAAAAGGGAGCAACATTAAAGTGTAGGAGCAGTTCTAAAGAGGCCATAATCAAACAACGACGAGACGAACGAACTTAAGTTTTTCAAGAAGACGCGTGGATAACTAAAGATTTAAATCGAGGAGGAGATGGGTACATCTTAGCAAGGTTAAAGGTGGTATTCCATTAAGATGTGGAAGTTCCCTTAGGCGCTTCTAAGCATGGGAGTCGAGATGAGAAAGTGATTGAACCATTTGCAGAAAATTTAAGATACCGTAAATCAAACTTACAAGGTATCAATAAGTGGAGCGTCAACATTACAAGAGTTATGAGAAGAAGGGCATGATAGGGATTCACTTGGAGTTGACCGGTTTCTGTTATAATGATAAGGCTAAGAAACGCCAAGAAGGAGGAAGTGTGTATAAATGATGATCTCAAGAAGATGAAAGAGGAAACAGGAGCTTGATCGAAAGACTTACGATACCAACCAATCGGAACGCGGGTGGATGCTAACTAAGGTCAGAATATTGAAGAAGTGCATTGCAAAACATCACGGAACAGTGCTTAAGCCTATGAGAGGGGTAGAGTTACCTTACAAAAGAAGAAGGAAGCGTAGAGTGCTGGTCGAGTTAGTAGAGTTGAAGTAGAATACACTAGGAGGATAACATTCAAGAGTATGATTGCCTTATGGAAGAGGAAGAAAGCATGGAACGGGGAAATAACTAACATAGTTTAAGGTGAAGTACCCCAAGGAGGGTATCCTTCAGGAGTGTGGTAACGTGAAAGTATGGTAGGAGGGTAAGTCGTAGATTTTGGAAAGGGTCATTAATGACCGTCGGGAATGTACATGTGCGGGTTGTATACTAGTGACTGTAGGTGGGGAGAGTAATCCAAGTGTAGGATCATGAAGAAGGGTAATGAGAACTCAAAACATTCGTGGTGGTTGAATGTCAATAATGAGGAGGTGTATTAACGGAAGCATAAACGAATTAATCAAGTAACATATCATCGATTCTAACAAGTGATGGTAACGTATCTTGTGGGGAGGGATTATAACGATCTGGTGTGACCTTCTTAGGTCATGAGGTTGTCATATAGAGGAATGACACGAATTAGGGTGAAGGAAACCGGAAGGACAAAGAGAAAGGTGAGTCTTCTATGGTTATTGTGCATAAAAGGGGGATATTATAAGGGGAGGTATGATATGTTTGTTCTAAGTGATGATGTCATATTTTCGCGAGAAAAATTTAAGTGAAGTTCCGTGACTCGCATGGCGAATCCATAGTGGCTATAAAGTGAAACAAGGAATCTAGATTAGGGCAACGCTGCAGGATTAGAGTTATGAAGTTAGTACTTGGTGGAGTAATGAGTGGATCGTCAGTGATTGTGGTTGGAAAATTTTGCCTAAAGGCATACTGGTACGGTTGTGAAGTTGTTCATGGATACCAAGAGATATAACAGTATTCAACAAGAGTAAGAGAAGACTGAGGTTTTGAAATTTGATGTCGATATGAGATGTACAAGAAGTACATGAAGGATCGAGGTAAGAGTCTCTACAGGTGGTTTAACGTTACATAAGGAGCTGAAGTATAAATTTCTACGCCTACTTGAAGAAATGATGTCTATGGTGAAAGCTTATCTAGGATACAAAGAGCTCGTCCCATATGTTGGGATGTCGCGGAGAGTGAAGAAGATAAGGTCAATTGTTTTGAAGCACGGTTAAGTCCTGTAGATTGGACCCTTATGGTTGCACATAAGTGAGAAATCTTAGAAGATTTTTATAATCATGTCATAAAAAGGGGAAAACAGGATTAAGTTAAAAGAATACTTTAATCAGACCACAAGAGTCAGAAGACAGAAACAAATCTTTCCAATTCAAGAAAAGACGAATATTTGGAAGGATACAGTCAACATAGTAGCTACAGAAGAAACAATACACGTGTTAAAGGACATCACCCTAACCAGTCGGGCTGGACCACTTGTCAAGCGTTAGGACTAGGTGGTTCCGGTTAATACGATATGTGATGTGTAGAGAAAAGATAGAACCCGAGATAGAACGGATTCTAATGCATCGGAATGTGAATTTTACCGTTAAGATTGATTTGGGCTCAACTCCCATTTCTAAGGCGCCGTACAAAAGACATTAATAAATGATACCCGTAGGGATACTCAAATTGAGGATGCAATCAAAGGAGCAGTTGCAAGGACTTGTTGATAATGGTTCATTAAAACCAATGCATTGTCATAGAGTACACCAGAAGTTATCTTGAACTCTTGATTTGAAGTTTATATGGAAATATACCTTAAACTCTTGAATTGAAGTTATTATGAGAACACCAGAATTGTTGTGAAAAAGACAACCAGTTCTCTCCAATTGAACATCGATTACCGTGGAGTCGAAGGACAAGCATTCCTTACAACGAATGGATGATCTACTCGATCGGTTACAAGGGTCGGTAGTCTCTTATGAGAATGATTTAAGGTCTGATTGACACCAATTGAGAATTCGGGTCTGAGATATTGCAAGCACGGCATTTTGGACCAATCAGAGTCACTACGAGTTGTAGTTATTGGATAAGATTTTTTTTTGAGTCTACTCTTGAAGAAGAGAGGGGTTATGACAAGTTGTCTTGGGATGACAAATCCCGAAAGAGGTGAAAGAAGCACTAGTTTTTTTTTTTTAATGTGCCAAGCATTACCAGATATGTGAAGAGAGAAGTTATATAACGACATTATGGTAACCTTCGGAGGATAATGAAGCATTGAATGAGACGAACAGTCGACAATAGAGTGGTTGAGAGTTAAAAAGGAGATTCATTGGTGCAACTGTTTTAAGTTTACCTAGAGGTATGATGGGTTTGAAGGGTACAAGTGATTCTTCAAGACAAGGTCTTGATCGAGTGTTGACGAGCGATGTAAGAGTAATAACATATGTGTATCGTTAGGGAATCGGTGAGAAGTAAAGTACTTTCTCCATTATTGGGGACTTACTTCTAGAATTTAAGGAAACAAAACTTTAAAGTTGGGTTGACAAGAACCAAAGCTAATGGTGTAAATTGGAAGTTCGATCTTCTTGGAGAGAAATCAAAGGGAAAATAATGGAAATGTTGCATTGAGAAAGACATGAGAAGGAAGTTGAGTTCCGATATATTGGACCTTTTTGAGATCTTAAGCACAAGTTGGGAAAATGGTTTATCGGTTGGCTTGAACGCCGAGAGTAGAGGGTGTTTACCCGGGTGTTTCATGTGTATCAATCTGAGAAGTATAGGTATGACGCGAGAAGTTTTGCCGGTCTTGATGAGTAAGTGGCGTCGTAGAACCAATGAGGCTAATAGGAAGTCGGAGGATAATATCCTTTGTTAAAGTTACGCTGAGTTAGTAGCATCGATAGAATCGTTGGGTTAGACCTATTTCTTCCCTTGGTTGAGTATGTGTATATGATATATTATGTGTAGTTGTGCCATGTGCGGGAATGTGTTTCATAACCTGTTATATCTTGCGATGGTAGTTCGAGTAGTTGCGTATATAGATTAGAGGGTTTTAGCCTTCTTAGAATGAGAATTCATACCTCGGCCTTACAGACCGGAAAGTTCGTCGCATAGCAAGTTTCGGGCCGAAACTTGTTTTTAGGGGGATCTATTGTAACGCCCCAAATTTTTGGCGCGTTTTGGTTATTTATTTCTCCGACTTCTATTGATATTTTATTAGATTAAATATGTTATTAAAAAGTATTATACGACGTAAAATAGCTTTCCCAAGTATATTTATATTTTTGGTTATTTTCGGAAAAAGTCGGGAAAGTTTTCCGACTCAAAAAAAAAATCCCGTTCCGAATGCTTGCTTTTAATCGAGTTTACCCTACTCCCTTTTCTTTTTCTTTTTTTTTTTCCCCTTCTTGTCTTCTTCTGCTGAGTGTTTTACGGATTGGTGAGAGCTGCTGCAGCTTTCCCGCCAGGGCTAGGGCAGCCGCCCCTTCGCCCTCCTCGCTTGCAGGCCCAGCGACCCCTCGACCTCCCTCCTGTTGATGATGACCCTAGCAGCCAACCCCCTCTCACCTTCCCTTACACTTTACCCATCCATCTCTCTGCAATCTCCCTCTCTGTAATCTCTCCCTCATCTCACTTCTATCACACGCTGCCTCAATCTCTCCCTCGCACCTTCTCCCTCTCACTTTGCAATCGAGCCCACACCAACGGAGAAGAGTCTTTCTCCTTGCAGCAAGATCGACAGGCGAAGACACCATCGGAGGCGAGCCTTCGACACCTTTCCTGCAACCACCTTTAGCAGCAGCACTCTCCCTAAATCTACACCTGTGAACCGTTATCCCCAAGCGCCGCCTCGTCCCTAGTCCCCTGTGGCATCTCCAACTCTTCTCCATCTGCTTCGCCTTCCACCTCGCAACCGGAGGGCCGACCCTCTCTATGTTGTTGCATCTGTCACCAGGAAGCCCACTCGACACCGGAGAGACCCCTGCGCAGCCCATCCCTGTCGAGCCCAATCAGGAAGCAGGGAAGACGACATTCTCCCTGTTGCCACACCGCCAGGATAGGGTCGCTTTGCCGCCAGAGTCGAAGGAGTCCCTGCCTCCCTTGTCCGTGCTTCAACGTCAACCGACTGGAGACTCGGAGCGGCCGCCGCCCTGTGCACTCGCCGTCCCGCAACCATTGAAGGGGGGTTGAGAAACCCTAATTTTAGACATTCGAATCGGGGCCCCTCTCTTTCTGTTTAATTACAAAACTGACCCATGTTGTGTATTTGCATACTCTACCCAGATTTTTGGATTGTATCTATTTTGCCCCTGCCGAATTTTATATTGCAGTTTTGACCCACAGTTTTGGAATCTTGCATTCATATCCTTTGCTGGAAAATTTCAAATTATGGCCCTTATTTACATTTTCAGAATATATCCCAAAGTTTATGGAACTTCATGAGTTGCCCAGAAAATGTTTTTACGAGTTTTAACCTTCGATTATATATACAAGTTTGATCTTGTATTTATGTATATTCCGTATTGTGTCCTTGTTGGTTTATTTATGGAACTCGGCCCAATATTTAATTACGTATTATGACCCATGTTTTTGGAATGATATTATTTGTCCCGGAAAGCGTTTTTGCGAGTTTTATCCTTGTTTTAAAATCGGGACTTTCCTTATATTTTATACCCTCGTTGGATTAATTTCGAGATTATGACTCAAGGGTTTAATTGGAGGTTTTAGCGTTTGCTTTTGAAAACGAGTTTTCCTTAGATTTATTTATACTATATATTCCGTTCAAGTTTAGCGTATGAGCTAAACTTGTTTAGTTTTGGTGTTAGGTTCGGAGACGACCCCGTAAAGGCCTAACGAGTCTAAGTTCGTCTTCCGTCTTTTGACGTCATGTGAGTACCCTCTCCTCCGAGCTTACGACCTTACTCGATTTAGCCATGTTTAGTATTAGTATTATGTTAGGTTGGATCTAGCATAACCTAGTGTGAATACCAAGTAGTGGTTATGAACCTTAGGTGAGTTTTGAGGATTTGATATTGTTTGATGGATTGTTGTTGATTCTAAGCTTGAGGTGGTATTGCGGTCTTGTGAGATTGTTTATGGATTTAAGTTGTATGTTGAGATTATGGTGACTAGAACGAGAGTATCCTAGCATGTGTTGTGATGGTTATGATCTTGTGAGATCATGAGGATTAGTTGGTTGTTATCCTATCATGGTTTTGGTTTATGATCTTGCGAGATCATTGGGACTAGAAGTCTTAGGACGTTTAGCATGTGAGAGAGATGTTGATTGTGTGCCTTTTGACAGGCGTTGAGTGTCTTCCTGCGGGAAGCTGAGAGCGGGATATAGCGGGATTATCTTTGGAACGAGGTAAGTCTTCGGACTTACTTAGCTCGTATTCTCTGTATTAGTTTCAATGCGTGTTTGGTGGTGTGTGTTTATTGTT
This sequence comes from Fagopyrum esculentum, assembly GCA_033239045.1. NCBI lineage: Eukaryota > Viridiplantae > Streptophyta > Magnoliopsida > Caryophyllales > Polygonaceae > Fagopyrum > Fagopyrum esculentum. The sequence continues at coordinate 23,715,483 of BSUD01000007.1, forward strand.
TATGTGCGTGTTTATTGCTTATGTTATAACATCTAAACCGGTAATAGGACCACCGACTTTATATGTTTATATTTGGCCCAAGTGTATGATAACGGGCGGTGACCGCTATGTCCGGTCCAAAATGGGGATGACTGGGAGGTGCCTTGCGACCAGTCCATCGGGTGATGCTGATCCGCATCAAGTACAAACCCGTATGGTGAAAGGGGACAAGGGCGAGATCTTTAAGATTCTCGTGTCACAAAAGAAGTGAATTAGAACGGGATATGACATAATAATAAAAAGATAATAAACCGGATTGTGTATTTTGGAACATGTTGTGTGTTTATGATGCCTTATGTGTGTGTGTGTGCCAATACCATGATTCTAATGCCTTGAATGCTAGCTAACGGTTTTATACCGATATTGTTGTAGATTGCATTGCAGGTTAGGAATGCGGCCGAGAGATCCGGAAGAGTGGGCAGCCGGGGTTCCGTACATTTTAGGAGTGAGTTTGGGTTAGAGTCGGGTTGTATTTTATTCTTTGTTTATTATGTTGGTATGCCGCGTGTATGGCGTTTTGGTCTTTGATGTTGTTTATCGGCTGAAGTCCGTTGTTTGTTTTCTTTTGGGTTTTCTTACATTGCATAAAATGTATTTCGGTTTTGCCTTTATTTGTGCCATGTTGAAAGATCCGGTGAAATTGTTGTCAGGCTAAGGGTCGGGACCCATTGTGAGGTCCCAACCCGTAGCATCCCGAGTCCCGCGGATTCGGGGTGTTACAAAAGTGGTATCAGAGCCCTAGGTTGACAACAATGGCACTCGCAATCTTCTAAAGGCCGAATAAGGAATAAACAGAACCCCGCGGGTTCTGAGTTTTCGTTTTCAAAATCACATGCATGAGTCGGGGTAGAATGTACGGAGCACCACTCCTTCCGTGGATCTCGGCAGCATAGTTTATTGGATTTTTAGTATATATATATAGATAGATATGTGTATATATGTAGATATGTATCGTGGACCTAGGATGTTTTGGACTATTATTATATGTTATTTATAGTTATGCATTATGGATTTGTTATGTTGTTATGGTGGCATGACCTTTATATTGATATGAGTTGTACATGTGGCATGATAATATTATATTAGTGCTTGGAACTCATTTTTATGAGAATGGTTTCCTTGGATGTGTTATGCTGATAGCATGTGGACTTAGGACTTATATAGTTATATACGTATACTAGGATATGTAGTGACATATGGATGCTAGACCTTATATTTAAGATGATAGAAAGTTATCATCGCCCCTTGGTTGACACCGTTTGACTTAGGATAGTTTACATATGAGGATGAGTATGCTCAAGTACCGAGTTGTGTATCACGTTTTGGGACAAACGCCTTGGTGTTTCTCGGACCCCTTTAAGTGGACGTCAAAGCGGAAGATTAGAGATGATGCAAACGAAGGACAAACAAGTGGAAGAGGACCTCGAGTTAGTAAGCAAAACTGAGAAGGAATTCATACAAGTAAGGAAGCGACATGAAGACATGAGAGTGGTTGCAAAGAAGCAAAGTTTGAACAACGACAAAACCAACTAAAGATGATGAACTTAGGGTTCTTCAAGAAGACGCTTGGACAACTAAAGACGCGAAGCAAGAAGGAAAGGAGTGCATGCTAGAAATGGTAGAAGTGGTAATTCTTTAAGACATGAAGTTTTCCTAGATATCCCTAAGCATGGGAGTCAGATTATGAAGTGTGGTCGAACTAATACGAAGATTTAAGAGATAAGTATGTTAATCTTACAAAAGAACTAGAAAGTGAAGTGACGGTTTTTGCGAGAGCTTAAGCAGGAGACTTCTTCAGGGATACGAGAATTACGAGGAAGATCACGTGGTGAAAGTTCATATAGTAGAATTACCTTGTGGAGTCAATCGTTTTCCGTCATGGTGATGAGACTGAGCAACGCTAAAAAGGAGGAAGTGTGTGTGGATGATGAGCTTAAGAAGATGAAAGGTGCAATAAGGAGCTTTATTAGAAGAGGAAGGATACCAACCAAGAGAAGAGAGAGTGGTTACTAACGATAGAGATGTGGGGAAGATGCACTTACAAGATATTATGAAGACCGGTTAAGCCTTTGAAGGTGGGTCATATGACACAAAAGAGTTGGGAGGGTATAGTTATCTTACAGAAGCGGGAAGATGATGGGAGCGTAATAAGAGCCAACGAAGTTGGAAGTAGAGTAAGTGAGCTAGTGAAGTTTAGGCGGAATACCTCGAGAAGGTATCCTTCAGGAGTGTGGTAACGTGAAAGTATGGTAGGAGGGTAAGTCGTAGATTTTGGAAAGGGTCATTAATGACCGTCGGGAATGTACATGTGCGGGTTGTATACTAGTGACTGTAGGTGGGGAGAGTAATCCAAGTGTAGGATCATGAAGAAGGGTAATGAGAACTCAAAACATTCGTGGTGGTTGAATGTCAATAATGAGGAGGTGTATTAACGGAAGCATAAACGAATTAATCAAGTAACATATTATCGATTCGAACAAGTGATGGTAACGTATCTTGTGGGGAGGGATTATAACGATCTGGTGTGACCTTCTTAGGTCATGAGGTTGTCATATAGAGGAATGACACGAATTAGGGTGAAGGAAACCGGAAGGACAAAGAGAAAGGTGAGTCTTCTATGGTTATTGTGCATAAAAGGGGGATATTATAAGGGGAGGTATGATATGTTGTTTCTAAGGTTATGGATGTCATGTTTTCGCGAGCAAAAGCTAAGTCAAGGTTTTTGTGACTCGCATGGCGAATCCATAGTGGCTATAAAGTGAAACAAGGAATCTAGATTAGGGCAACGCTGCAGGATTAGAGTTATGAAGTTAGTACTTGGTGGAGTAATGAGTGGATCGTCAGTGATTGTGGTTGGAAAATTTTGCCTAAAGGCATTCTAGTTGTTCGTGGATACCAAGAGAAACATAAGGTGGCCAATAAGAGAAAGAGAAAACTAAAGTTTTGAAGATAAATGTTGACTTAAGATGTACAAGAAGTACATGAAAAATTGAAACTAGAGTCTCTACAGGTGGTTTAACGCTACATAAGAAAATGTAGTGTAAATTCTATACCTACTTGAAGGAAGGAATGTCTATAGTGAAAGCTGATGTAGAGTACGAAAGGATCCTCCCATATGTTGGGATGTCATAGAAAGCAAAGAAGATTGTATCGAGTTGTTATAAGGTATGAGTCTTGCAGTTAAGACCTTTGTGACTAAACACATGCGCGAGATCAAAAGATGTTAATATCGCCATTCCTTTGAAGTGAGAAGAGGGATTAAGCTGAAGTATTGCGCGCTTAACCAAGGCTTCAAGAGTGGGGAAATTAGAGAAAGTCTCTCGAATTTTGTAGATGAAGGATCTTTGAAAGAAGACGGTGAACATAGTAGCTACAGAAGGAGCAATACACGAGTTGAAGGACGTCACCCCAACAGATCGGGGTGGACCACATGTCAAGCGTTAGGACTAGGTGGTGTCGGTTATTACGATATTTGATGGGTAGAAAAGATAGTCTCTGAGATAGAACGGATTCCAATGCATCGGAATGTGAATTTTACCGCAAGATTGATTTAGGTTCAACTCCCATTTCTAAGGCGTCATACAAAATATATCAATAAATGATACCCGTAAGGATACTCGAAATGAGGATGCAATCAAAGGAGCAGTTGCAAGGACTTGTTGATAAAGGTTCATTAGAACCAATGCACCGCCATAGAGAACACCAGAAGTTATCTTGAACTCTTGATTTTAAGTTGTTATGAGAACACCAGAATTGTTGTGAAAAAGACAGACAGTTCTCCTCAATTGAACATCGGTTACCGTGAGTCGAAGGACAAGTATTCCTTACAACGAATGGAGGATCTACTCGATCGGTTACTAGGGTCAGTAGTCTCTTATGAGAATAATTAAGGTCTAATTGTCACCAATTGAAAATTCAAGTGTGAGATATTGCAAATACGGCATTTTGGACCAATCAGAGTCACTACGAGTTGTAGTTACTCCATATGGGCTTATTGATGCCCGAATGAGATTTTTAGGATCTACTCTTGAAAAAGTGAGATGTATGACATGTTGTCTCGGGATGGCAAACCCCGAAAGATGTGGAAGAGGTTACAAGTTTTCTTGGGTGTGTTGAGCTTTACCAGATTTGTGAAGAGAGAAGTTTATAACACCAATTATGGTAACCTACTCCGGATGAGAATGAAGTATTGAATGGGGCAAAGAATTGACAAAGAGTTGTTGAGGGTTTGAAGTGTACAAGAAGTGAGGAAACGTAACATCAAAGTTTGGTTCGGCAAGAACCAAAGGCAACAGTGTAAATTGGAAGCTCGATCTTCTTTGGAGAGAAATCAAAGGGAAAATAATGGAAATGTTGCATTGAGAAAGACATGAGAAGGAAATTGAGTTCCATTATATCGACCTTTTCGAGATCTTAGCGCGAGTTGGAGAAGTGTCTTATAAGTTGGCGTTGCCGCCAAGAGTAGAGAGTGTTCACCCGGTGTTTATGTGTATCAGTCGAGAGAGTATATGCATGATTCGAGACGTGTGGCCAGTCATGATGGTCTAGTGGAAGACGAAGAACCAACGAGGCTTATAGGAAGACGAAAGATAGTATCTTTGGTTGAGTGTTACGCTAAGCTAGTAGATTCGATAGAATCGAAGGGTTAGACCTAGTTCTTCCCTTAGTTGTGTTATGTGTATGTGTGATGTTATATGTGGTTTTGTGCCCCGTGCAGGAATGTGTATTATGTCCGGTTACATATACTGCGATGGTGGTTAGAGTAGTTGTGTTTATAGATTAGAAGGTCTGAGCCATCCAATAGTTGTGAGTTTATACCTCAGCCTTAGGGACCGATAAGTTCGGCGTGTGGCAAGTTTCGGGACGAAACTTGTTTTTAGGGGGATCTGATGTAACTCCCCAATTTTTGGGCGCGTTTGCGTTAATTATCTTTCCGGATATTATCGATATCTTTATACCTTAAGTGTATTTTTTTTTCGAGTAATTTAAGTCGTAAATTAAATTCGACGAGCATGTATAACGATATATTTTATTACCGCAATTAAATATTACATAATCTCGTAAGTAATTCGAGAAAATGGTTTTGTTTTTGGATTTCAATTTGCAAGTTTATTTATATACTCGATCTACATTTTTTTTTTCATATATTTAATTCCGGAAAAGTTTTCCGATCCGAAATTCACGTTCCGAATACGGTGGATCAGATTCCCTTTTATTCTTTTCTTTTTCCTGTTCTCTCTTTCTTTTATTTTTTTTCTTTTCCCCCTCTCCCTGGTGAGCGTCTCTCTCTCCGACCCTTGGGTAATGCCGCTGTCGACCCTTCGTTCCCCTGCGAGCCTGCATCTAGACACCTCTCGGCCGTCCATCTGTCTCCTACTCCCGCACAGCCCCAGCCTAGCCTCTCACTCTCCCATATCTCCTTCTCTCGCTACAGCTCCTTCCTCACCCTCCTCGGATCTCTGTAACTCACTCTCATTCACTTTCTCTCTCACACATCTCCTCCTTCACCTCGCATTGCAGCCGCCTCCTTCACCCAGACTTCCTCCCTCTTCGTCGTCGAAGAAACACCTCTAGCAACCTCTTCTTCCGCTTCAAAGTGCTGCCGGAACCCATGAAGTCACCATCGAAACCAGTGCAGCCATCCCTCCTCTGCACTGCATTTCTCCTCTGCAGCGAGCCCTAGCCGCAATAGCAAGCCGCTGCCTCTCGATCCCCTTCTCTTCGATTGGGAGTCGCCAAAGAACAAAGGCATGGGAGAGCAGTCAGAGAGGAGACCACCGCAGAGAACAGAGGGGAGCTCCGCCGTCTGCCACAGCCGGAGAGGGCCCCTGTCTCGCATTCGTCTCCCACCGAGAATTGAAGCCAACGCTTGCACAACCCTCGTCTGCCCTAGCTCTGGAACCTGGATTCGCCGCCGGAGAGGCTTCTGCGCAGTCCAGTCTCCCGCCACTTGTGCCTCTCCTTCCCAGCCCTGCGCGCTTGTCCCAGCGAGAACGAAGAACCCCTTAGGGTTTATTATTTTGCCCCCCTGACTTTTGGTTTAATTGTAGAAATCAACCCATATTATGTATTTACATTTTCTAGCCTTGGTTTTGGAATTTGCAAACATAACCTTGCTGGAATTAATTACAGTTATGGTCGAAAGTTTTGTTTTCTTAAAATGGCCCCAAGTTTCTAGAATTATATAATTGCCCCGGAAATGGTTGAACGGTTTTGTTTATCCTTGGCTTTGAGAACGAGTTTTACCATTAGGTTTACAATGTTGTTTAGATTGCCCGGAAAATATAATTACGGATTTTATATTCTGTTTTTGGTTCAAGTTGTAATTTCGGGGTTACGACCAAGTGGTTTGATTTCATATTTTCGCCCGGAAGGGTTTAACGAGTTTTAACGCTGGCTTTTGAAAACGAGTTTTCCTTAGATTTATTTATACTATATATTCCGTTCAAGTTTAGCGTATGAGCTAAACTTGTTTAGTTTTGGTGTTAGGTTCGGAGACGACCCCGTAAAGGCCGAACGAATCCAAGTCGACATCCGTTGATCGATTTCCGTCTTTTGACGTCGTGTGAGTATATCTTCCCTCGATCTAGTTATGTTAAGTTTTAGTATTATGTTAGGTTGGATCTAGCATAACCTAGTGAGAATACCAAGTAGTGGTTATGAACCTTAGGTGAGTTTTGAGGATTTATGATCGTTATAAAGCTTGAGGTGTTATTATCTTGTGAGGATTGTAAGACGTTGAGTGTTTGGTTGATCTTGTGAGTTTATGAGGATTGAAATGATGGCTCTATGTTTGTTGAGATTATAGTTGTATGATCTTGTTGAGATTATGGTGACTAGAACGAGAGTATCCTAGCATGTGTTGTGATGGTTATGATCTTGTGAGATCATGAGGATTAGTTGGTTGTTATCCTATCATGGTTTTGGTTTATGATCTTGCGAGATCATTGGGACTAGAAGTCTTAGGACGTTTAGCATGTGAGAGAGATGTTGATTGTGTGCCTTTTGACAGGCGTTGAGTGTCTTCCTGCGGGAAGCTGAGAGCGGGATATAGCGGGATTATCTTTGGAACGAGGTAAGTCTTCGGACTTACTTAGCTCGTATTCTCTGTATTAGTTTCAATGCGTGTTTGGTGGTGTGTGTTTATTGTTTATGTGCGTGTTTATTGCTTATGTTATAACATCTAAACCGGTAATAGGACCACCGACTTTATATGTTTATATTTGGCCCAAGTGTATGATAACGGGCGGTGACCGCTATGTCCGGTCCAAAATGGGGATGACTGGGAGGTGCCTTGCGACCAGTCCATCGGGTGATGCTGATCCGCATCAAGTACAAACCCGTATGGTGAAAGGGGACAAGGGCGAGATCTTTAAGATTCTCGTGTCACAAAAGAAGTGAATTAGAACGGGATATGACATAATAATAAAAAGATAATAAACCGGATTGTGTATTTTGGAACATGTTGTGTGTTTATGATGCCTTATGTGTGTGTGTGTGCCAATACCATGATTCTAATGCCTTGAATGCTAGCTAACGGTTTTATACCGATATTGTTGTAGATTGCATTGCAGGTTAGGAATGCGGCCGAGAGATCCGGAAGAGTGGGCAGCCGGGGTTCCGTACATTTTAGGAGTGAGTTTGGGTTAGAGTCGGGTTGTATTTTATTCTTTGTTTATTATGTTGGTATGCCGCGTGTATGGCGTTTTGGTCTTTGATGTTGTTTATCGGCTGAAGTCCGTTGTTTGTTTTCTTTTGGGTTTTCTTACATTGCATAAAATGTATTTCGGTTTTGCCTTTATTTGTGCCATGTTGAAAGATCCGGTGAAATTGTTGTCAGGCTAAGGGTCGGGACCCATTGTGAGGTCCCAACCCGTAGCATCCCGAGTCCCGCGGATTCGGGGTGTTACAAAAGTGGTATCAGAGCCCTAGGTTGACAACAATGGCACTCGCAATCTTCTAAAGGCCGAATAAGGAATAAACAGAACCCCGCGGGTTCTGAGTTTTCGTTTTCAAAATCACATGCATGAGTCGGGGTAGAATGTACGGAGCACCACTCCTTCCGTGGATCTCGGCAGCATAGTTTATTGGATTTTTAGTATATATATATAGATAGATATGTGTATATATGTAGATATGTATCGTGGACCTAGGATGTTTTGGACTATTATTATATGTTATTTATAGTTATGCATTATGGATTTGTTATGTTGTTATGGTGGCATGACCTTTATATTGATATGAGTTGTACATGTGGCATGATAATATTATATTAGTGCTTGGAACTCATTTTTATGAGAATGGTTTCCTTGGATGTGTTATGCTGATAGCATGTGGACTTAGGACTTATATAGTTATATACGTATACTAGGATATGTAGTGACATATGGATGCTAGACCTTATATTTAAGATGATAGAAAGTTATCATCGCCCCTTGGTTGACACCGTTTGACTTAGGATAGTTTACATATGAGGATGAGTATGCTCAAGTACCGAGTTGTGTATCACGTTTTGGGACAAACGCCTTGGTGTTTCTCGGACCCCTTTAAGTGGACGTCAAAGCGGAAGATTAGAGATGATGCAAACGAAGGACAAACAAGTGGAAGAGGACCTCGAGTTAGTAAGCAAAACTGAGAAGGAATTCATACAAGTAAGGAAGCGACATGAAGACATGAGAGTGGTTGCAAAGAAGCAAAGTTTGAACAACGACAAAACCAACTAAAGATGATGAACTTAGGGTTCTTCAAGAAGACGCTTGGACAACTAAAGACGCGAAGCAAGAAGGAAAGGAGTGCATGCTAGAAATGGTAGAAGTGGTAATTCTTTAAGACATGAAGTTTTCCTAGATATCCCTAAGCATGGGAGTCAGATTATGAAGTGTGGTCGAACTAATACGAAGATTTAAGAGATAAGTATGTTAATCTTACAAAAGAACTAGAAAGTGAAGTGACGGTTTTTGCGAGAGCTTAAGCAGGAGACTTCTTCAGGGATACGAGAATTACGAGGAAGATCACGTGGTGAAAGTTCATATAGTAGAATTACCTTGTGGAGTCAATCGTTTTCCGTCATGGTGATGAGACTGAGCAACGCTAAAAAGGAGGAAGTGTGTGTGGATGATGAGCTTAAGAAGATGAAAGGTGCAATAAGGAGCTTTATTAGAAGAGGAAGGATACCAACCAAGAGAAGAGAGAGTGGTTACTAACGATAGAGATGTGGGGAAGATGCACTTACAAGATATTATGAAGACCGGTTAAGCCTTTGAAGGTGGGTCATATGACACAAAAGAGTTGGGAGGGTATAGTTATCTTACAGAAGCGGGAAGATGATGGGAGCGTAATAAGAGCCAACGAAGTTGGAAGTAGAGTAAGTGAGCTAGTGAAGTTTAGGCGGAATACCTCGAGAAGGTATCCTTCAGGAGTGTGGTAACGTGAAAGTATGGTAGGAGGGTAAGTCGTAGATTTTGGAAAGGGTCATTAATGACCGTCGGGAATGTACATGTGCGGGTTGTATACTAGTGACTGTAGGTGGGGAGAGTAATCCAAGTGTAGGATCATGAAGAAGGGTAATGAGAACTCAAAACATTCGTGGTGGTTGAATGTCAATAATGAGGAGGTGTATTAACGGAAGCATAAACGAATTAATCAAGTAACATATCATCGATTCTAACAAGTGATGGTAACGTATCTTGTGGGGAGGGATTATAACGATCTGGTGTGACCTTCTTAGGTCATGAGGTTGTCATATAGAGGAATGACACGAATTAGGGTGAAGGAAACCGGAAGGACAAAGAGAAAGGTGAGTCTTCTATGGTTATTGTGCATAAAAGGGGGATATTATAAGGGGAGGTATGATATGTTGTTTCTAAGGTTATGGATGTCATGTTTTCGCGAGCAAAAGCTAAGTCAAGGTTTTTGTGACTCGCATGGCGAATCCATAGTGGCTATAAAGTGAAACAAGGAATCTAGATTAGGGCAACGCTGCAGGATTAGAGTTATGAAGTTAGTACTTGGTGGAGTAATGAGTGGATCGTCAGTGATTGTGGTTGGAAAATTTTGCCTAAAGGCATTCTAGTTGTTCGTGGATACCAAGAGAAACATAAGGTGGCCAATAAGAGAAAGAGAAAACTAAAGTTTTGAAGATAAATGTTGACTTAAGATGTACAAGAAGTACATGAAAAATTGAAACTAGAGTCTCTACAGGTGGTTTAACGCTACATAAGAAAATGTAGTGTAAATTCTATACCTACTTGAAGGAAGGAATGTCTATAGTGAAAGCTGATGTAGAGTACGAAAGGATCCTCCCATATGTTGGGATGTCATAGAAAGCAAAGAAGATTGTATCGAGTTGTTATAAGGTATGAGTCTTGCAGTTAAGACCTTTGTGACTAAACACATGCGCGAGATCAAAAGATGTTAATATCGCCATTCCTTTGAAGTGAGAAGAGGGATTAAGCTGAAGTATTGCGCGCTTAACCAAGGCTTCAAGAGTGGGGAAATTAGAGAAAGTCTCTCGAATTTTGTAGATGAAGGATCTTTGAAAGAAGACGGTGAACATAGTAGCTACAGAAGGAGCAATACACGAGTTGAAGGACGTCACCCCAACAGATCGGGGTGGACCACATGTCAAGCGTTAGGACTAGGTGGTGTCGGTTATTACGATATTTGATGGGTAGAAAAGATAGTCTCTGAGATAGAACGGATTCCAATGCATCGGAATGTGAATTTTACCGCAAGATTGATTTGGGTTCAACTCCCATTTCTAAGGCGTCATACAAAATATATCAATAAATGATACCCGTAAGGATACTCGAAATGAGGATGCAATCAAAGGAGCAGTTGCAAGGACTTGTTGATAAAGGTTCATTAGAACCAATGCACCGCCATAGAGAACACCAAAAGTTATCTTGAACTCTTGATTTTAAGTTGTTATGAGAACACCAGAATTGTTGTGAAAAAGACAGACAGTTCTCCTCAATTGAACATCGGTTACCGTGAGTCGAAGGACAAGTATTCCTTACAACGAATGGAGGATCTACTCGATCGGTTACTAGGGTCAGTAGTCTCTTATGAGAATAATTAAGGTCTAATTGTCACCAATTGAAAATTCAAGTGTGAGATATTGCAAATACGGCATTTTGGACCAATCAGAGTCACTACGAGTTGTAGTTACTCCATATGGGCTTATTGATGCCCGGATGAGATTTTTTGGATCTACTCTTGAAAAAGAGAGATGTATGACATGTTGTCTCGGGATGGCAAACCCCGAAAGATGTGGAAGAGGTTACAAGTTTTCTTGGGTGTGTTGAGCTTTACCAGATTTGTGAAGAGAGAAGTTTATAACACCAATTATGGTAACCTACTCCGGATGAGAATGAAGTATTGAATGGGGCAAAGAATTGACAAAGAGTTGTTGAGGGTTTGAAGTGTACAAGAAGTGAGGAAACGTAACATCAAAGTTTGGTTCGGCAAGAACCAAAGGCAACAGTGTAAATTGGAAGCTCGATCTTCTTTGGAGAGAAATCAAAGGGAAAATAATGGAAATGTTGCATTGAGAAAGACATGAGAAGGAAATTGAGTTCCATTATATCGACCTTTTCGAGATCTTAGCGCGAGTTGGAGAAGTGTCTTATAAGTTGGCGTTGCCGCCAAGAGTAGAGAGTGTTCACCCGGTGTTTATGTGTATCAGTCGAGAGAGTATATGCATGATTCGAGACGTGTGGCCAGTCATGATGGTCTAGTGGAAGACGAAGAACCAACGAGGCTTATAGGAAGACGAAAGATAGTATCTTTGGTTGAGTGTTACGCTAAGCTAGTAGATTCGATAGAATCGAAGGGTTAGACCTAGTTCTTCCCTTAGTTGTGTTATGTGTATGTGTGATGTTATATGTGGTTTTGTGCCCCGTGCAGGAATGTGTATTATGTCCGGTTACATATACTGCGATGGTGGTTAGAGTAGTTGTGTTTATAGATTAGAAGGTCTGAGCCATCCAATAGTTGTGAGTTTATACCTCAGCCTTAGGGACCGATAAGTTCGGCGTGTGGCAAGTTTCGGGACGAAACTTGTTTTTAGGGGGATCTGATGTAACGCCCCAATTTTTGGGCGCGTTTGCGTTAATTATCTTTCCGGATATTATCGATATCTTTATACCTTAAGTGTATTTTTTTTTCGAGTAATTTAAGTCGTAAATTAAATTCGACGAGCATGTATAACGATATATTTTATTACCGCAATTAAATATTACATAATCTCGTAAGTAATTCGAGAAAATGGTTTTGTTTTTGGATTTCAATTTGCAAGTTTATTTATATACTCGATCTACATTTTTTTTTTTCATATATTTAATTCCGGAAAAGTTTTCCGATCCGAAATTCACGTTCCGAATACGGTGGATCAGATTCCCTTTTATTCTTTTCTTTTTCCTGTTCTCTCTTTCTTTTATTTTTTTTCTTTTCCCCCTCTCCCTGGTGAGCGTCTCTCTCTCCGACCCTTGGGTAATGCCGCTGTCGACCCTTCGTTCCCCTGCGAGCCTGCATCTAGACACCTCTCGGCCGTCCATCTGTCTCCTACTCCCGCACAGCCCCAGCCTAGCCTCTCACTCTCCCATATCTCCTTCTCTCGCTACAGCTCCTTCCTCACCCTCCTCGGATCTCTGTAACTCACTCTCATTCACTTTCTCTCTCACACATCTCCTCCTTCACCTCGCATTGCAGCCGCCTCCTTCACCCAGACTTCCTCCCTCTTCGTCGTCGAAGAAACACCTCTAGCAACCTCTTCTTCCGCTTCAAAGTGCTGCCGGAACCCATGAAGTCACCATCGAAACCAGTGCAGCCATCCCTCCTCTGCACTGCATTTCTCCTCTGCAGCGAGCCCTAGCCGCAATAGCAAGCCGCTGCCTCTCGATCCCCTTCTCTTCGATTGGGAGTCGCCAAAGAACAAAGGCATGGGAGAGCAGTCAGAGAGGAGACCACCGCAGAGAACAGAGGGGAGCTCCGCCGTCTGCCACAGCCGGAGAGGGCCCCTGTCTCGCATTCGTCTCCCACCGAGAATTGAAGCCAACGCTTGCACAACCCTCGTCTGCCCTAGCTCTGGAACCTGGATTCGCCGCCGGAGAGGCTTCTGCGCAGTCCAGTCTCCCGCCACTTGTGCCTCTCCTTCCCAGCCCTGCGCGCTTGTCCCAGCGAGAACGAAGAACCCTTTAGGGTTTATTATTTTGCCCCTATTGATTTGAATAAATTGCAGTTTTGGCCCCAAGATCTATTTTGGAAAATTGGCCAAGTTTTTTGAATATTTATTTTATGGTTTTCGGAAATGGCTTAAGTTCTTGAGTCCTTAATTACGGCCGGGAAGTTGATTGTGAATTTATGATGCATGTTTGTGACGTTACGCATTTTTGTTCCGGAAATGGATTAGCGGCTTGGAACCTTGGATTTTGATTACGAGATATTCTTACGTTTAAATGCCTTATTTTACGCCTTAGTGGATTTGAATTCGATTTATGGCTCAAAGTATCAATTGTGGTTTTACTACCAAGTTCCCATAATTTCATATTTATGTCCGGGAAAGTTTTTGTGGATTTTAGTGTGGGCTTTTGAAACCGAGTTTTTCCTTAGATTTCTATTTTAAATCTCCCGTTCAAGTTTAGCGTATGAGCTAAACTTGTTTAGTTTTGGTGTTAGGTTCGGAGACGACTCCGTAAAGGCCGTTCGAATCCAAGTCGACATCCATAGGTCGTCTTTCGTCTTTTGACGTCGTGTGAGTATATCTTCCCTCGATCTAGTTATGTTAAGTTTTAGTATTATGTTAGGTTGGATCTAGCATAACCTAGTGAGAATACCAAGTAGTGGTTATGAACCTTAGGTGAGTTTTGAGGATTTATGATCGTTATAAAGCTTGAGGTGTTATTATCTTGTGAGCTTTGTTAAGGTTGTGAGTATGTGTTTCTTGAGATTGTGGAGTTAGGATGGAAGTATCCTAGCACGTGGTTATAGTTGAGATCTTGTGAGTTTATGAGGGCTAGGAGTGTATCCTAGATTATGATAGTTTATGACCTAATAAGATCTTATAGGACTAGAAGTCTAAGGACTTCTGGCTGGTGTGAGTGGTTGTTGATTATTGTGCCTTGTCTTGAACAGGCTTTGGTTATGTTTTCCTTTGGAGAGTGATATCGTTTTCGGTTAGCTTCGAGACGAGGTAAGTCTTCGGACTTACTTAGCTCGTATTCTCTGTATTAGTTTCAATGCGTGTTTGGTGGTGTGTGTTTATTGTTTATGTGCGTGTTTATTGCTTATGTTATAACATCTAAACCGGTAATAGGACCACCGACTTTATATGTTTATATTTGGCCCAAGTGTATGATAACGGGCGGTGACCGCTATGTCCGGTCCAAAATGGGGATGACTGGGAGGTGCCTTGCGACCAGTCCATCGGGTGATGCTGATCCGCATCAAGTACAAACCCGTATGGTGAAAGGGGACAAGGGCGAGATCTTTAAGATTCTCGTGTCACAAAAGAAGTGAATTAGAACGGGATATGACATAATAATAAAAAGATAATAAACCGGATTGTGTATTTTGGAACATGTTGTGTGTTTATGATGCCTTATGTGTGTGTGTGTG
>BSUD01000007.1:23730147-23778174 GCA_033239045.1 Fagopyrum esculentum
TGGACCACATGTCAAGCGTTAGGACTAGGTGGTGTCGGTTATTACGATATTTGATGGGTAGAAAAGATAGTCTCTGAGATAGAACGGATTCCAATGCATCGGAATGTGAATTTTACCGCAAGATTGATTTAGGTTCAACTCCCATTTCTAAGGCGTCATACAAAATATATCAATAAATGATACCCGTAAGGATACTCGAAATGAGGATGCAATCAAAGGAGCAGTTGCAAGGACTTGTTGATAAAGGTTCATTAGAACCAATGCACCGCCATAGAGAACACCAGAAGTTATCTTGAACTCTTGATTTTAAGTTGTTATGAGAACACCAGAATTGTTGTGAAAAAGACAGACAGTTCTCCTCAATTGAACATCGGTTACCGTGAGTCGAAGGACAAGTATTCCTTACAACGAATGGAGGATCTACTCGATCGGTTACTAGGGTCAGTAGTCTCTTATGAGAATAATTAAGGTCTAATTGTCACCAATTGAAAATTCAAGTGTGAGATATTGCAAATACGGCATTTTGGACCAATCAGAGTCACTACGAGTTGTAGTTACTCCATATGGGCTTATTGATGCCCGAATGAGATTTTTAGGATCTACTCTTGAAAAAGTGAGATGTATGACATGTTGTCTCGGGATGGCAAACCCCGAAAGATGTGGAAGAGGTTACAAGTTTTCTTGGGTGTGTTGAGCTTTACCAGATTTGTGAAGAGAGAAGTTTATAACACCAATTATGGTAACCTACTCCGGATGAGAATGAAGTATTGAATGGGGCAAAGAATTGACAAAGAGTTGTTGAGGGTTTGAAGTGTACAAGAAGTGAGGAAACGTAACATCAAAGTTTGGTTCGGCAAGAACCAAAGGCAACAGTGTAAATTGGAAGCTCGATCTTCTTTGGAGAGAAATCAAAGGGAAAATAATGGAAATGTTGCATTGAGAAAGACATGAGAAGGAAATTGAGTTCCATTATATCGACCTTTTCGAGATCTTAGCGCGAGTTGGAGAAGTGTCTTATAAGTTGGCGTTGCCGCCAAGAGTAGAGAGTGTTCACCCGGTGTTTATGTGTATCAGTCGAGAGAGTATATGCATGATTCGAGACGTGTGGCCAGTCATGATGGTCTAGTGGAAGACGAAGAACCAACGAGGCTTATAGGAAGACGAAAGATAGTATCTTTGGTTGAGTGTTACGCTAAGCTAGTAGATTCGATAGAATCGAAGGGTTAGACCTAGTTCTTCCCTTAGTTGTGTTATGTGTATGTGTGATGTTATATGTGGTTTTGTGCCCCGTGCAGGAATGTGTATTATGTCCGGTTACATATACTGCGATGGTGGTTAGAGTAGTTGTGTTTATAGATTAGAAGGTCTGAGCCATCCAATAGTTGTGAGTTTATACCTCAGCCTTAGGGACCGATAAGTTCGGCGTGTGGCAAGTTTCGGGACGAAACTTGTTTTTAGGGGGATCTGATGTAACTCCCCAATTTTTGGGCGCGTTTGCGTTAATTATCTTTCCGGATATTATCGATATCTTTATACCTTAAGTGTATTTTTTTTTCGAGTAATTTAAGTCGTAAATTAAATTCGACGAGCATGTATAACGATATATTTTATTACCGCAATTAAATATTACATAATCTCGTAAGTAATTCGAGAAAATGGTTTTGTTTTTGGATTTCAATTTGCAAGTTTATTTATATACTCGATCTACATTTTTTTTTTTCATATATTTAATTCCGGAAAAGTTTTCCGATCCGAAATTCACGTTCCGAATACGGTGGATCAGATTCCCTTTTATTCTTTTCTTTTTCCTGTTCTCTCTTTCTTTTATTTTTTTTCTTTTCCCCCTCTCCCTGGTGAGCGTCTCTCTCTCCGACCCTTGGGTAATGCCGCTGTCGACCCTTCGTTCCCCTGCGAGCCTGCATCTAGACACCTCTCGGCCGTCCATCTGTCTCCTACTCCCGCACAGCCCCAGCCTAGCCTCTCACTCTCCCATATCTCCTTCTCTCGCTACAGCTCCTTCCTCACCCTCCTCGGATCTCTGTAACTCACTCTCATTCACTTTCTCTCTCACACATCTCCTCCTTCACCTCGCATTGCAGCCGCCTCCTTCACCCAGACTTCCTCCCTCTTCGTCGTCGAAGAAACACCTCTAGCAACCTCTTCTTCCGCTTCAAAGTGCTGCCGGAACCCATGAAGTCACCATCGAAACCAGTGCAGCCATCCCTCCTCTGCACTGCATTTCTCCTCTGCAGCGAGCCCTAGCCGCAATAGCAAGCCGCTGCCTCTCGATCCCCTTCTCTTCGATTGGGAGTCGCCAAAGAACAAAGGCATGGGAGAGCAGTCAGAG
This sequence comes from Fagopyrum esculentum, assembly GCA_033239045.1. Classification (NCBI taxonomy): domain Eukaryota; kingdom Viridiplantae; phylum Streptophyta; class Magnoliopsida; order Caryophyllales; family Polygonaceae; genus Fagopyrum; species Fagopyrum esculentum. The sequence continues at coordinate 23,732,495 of BSUD01000007.1, forward strand.
AGGAGACCACCGCAGAGAACAGAGGGGAGCTCCGCCGTCTGCCACAGCCGGAGAGGGCCCCTGTCTCGCATTCGTCTCCCACCGAGAATTGAAGCCAACGCTTGCACAACCCTCGTCTGCCCTAGCTCTGGAACCTGGATTCGCCGCCGGAGAGGCTTCTGCGCAGTCCAGTCTCCCGCCACTTGTGCCTCTCCTTCCCAGCCCTGCGCGCTTGTCCCAGCGAGAACGAAGAACCCCTTAGGGTTTATTATTTTGCCCCCCTGACTTTTGGTTTAATTGTAGAAATCAACCCATATTATGTATTTACATTTTCTAGCCTTGGTTTTGGAATTTGCAAACATAACCTTGCTGGAATTAATTACAGTTATGGTCGAAAGTTTTGTTTTCTTAAAATGGCCCCAAGTTTCTAGAATTATATAATTGCCCCGGAAATGGTTGAACGGTTTTGTTTATCCTTGGCTTTGAGAACGAGTTTTACCATTAGGTTTACAATGTTGTTTAGATTGCCCGGAAAATATAATTACGGATTTTATATTCTGTTTTTGGTTCAAGTTGTAATTTCGGGGTTACGACCAAGTGGTTTGATTTCATATTTTCGCCCGGAAGGGTTTAACGAGTTTTAACGCTGGCTTTTGAAAACGAGTTTTCCTTAGATTTATTTATACTATATATTCCGTTCAAGTTTAGCGTATGAGCTAAACTTGTTTAGTTTTGGTGTTAGGTTCGGAGACGACCCCGTAAAGGCCGAACGAATCCAAGTCGACATCCGTTGATCGATTTCCGTCTTTTGACGTCGTGTGAGTATATCTTCCCTCGATCTAGTTATGTTAAGTTTTAGTATTATGTTAGGTTGGATCTAGCATAACCTAGTGAGAATACCAAGTAGTGGTTATGAACCTTAGGTGAGTTTTGAGGATTTATGATCGTTATAAAGCTTGAGGTGTTATTATCTTGTGAGGATTGTAAGACGTTGAGTGTTTGGTTGATCTTGTGAGTTTATGAGGATTGAAATGATGGCTCTATGTTTGTTGAGATTATAGTTGTATGATCTTGTTGAGATTATGGTGACTAGAACGAGAGTATCCTAGCATGTGTTGTGATGGTTATGATCTTGTGAGATCATGAGGATTAGTTGGTTGTTATCCTATCATGGTTTTGGTTTATGATCTTGCGAGATCATTGGGACTAGAAGTCTTAGGACGTTTAGCATGTGAGAGAGATGTTGATTGTGTGCCTTTTGACAGGCGTTGAGTGTCTTCCTGCGGGAAGCTGAGAGCGGGATATAGCGGGATTATCTTTGGAACGAGGTAAGTCTTCGGACTTACTTAGCTCGTATTCTCTGTATTAGTTTCAATGCGTGTTTGGTGGTGTGTGTTTATTGTTTATGTGCGTGTTTATTGCTTATGTTATAACATCTAAACCGGTAATAGGACCACCGACTTTATATGTTTATATTTGGCCCAAGTGTATGATAACGGGCGGTGACCGCTATGTCCGGTCCAAAATGGGGATGACTGGGAGGTGCCTTGCGACCAGTCCATCGGGTGATGCTGATCCGCATCAAGTACAAACCCGTATGGTGAAAGGGGACAAGGGCGAGATCTTTAAGATTCTCGTGTCACAAAAGAAGTGAATTAGAACGGGATATGACATAATAATAAAAAGATAATAAACCGGATTGTGTATTTTGGAACATGTTGTGTGTTTATGATGCCTTATGTGTGTGTGTGTGCCAATACCATGATTCTAATGCCTTGAATGCTAGCTAACGGTTTTATACCGATATTGTTGTAGATTGCATTGCAGGTTAGGAATGCGGCCGAGAGATCCGGAAGAGTGGGCAGCCGGGGTTCCGTACATTTTAGGAGTGAGTTTGGGTTAGAGTCGGGTTGTATTTTATTCTTTGTTTATTATGTTGGTATGCCGCGTGTATGGCGTTTTGGTCTTTGATGTTGTTTATCGGCTGAAGTCCGTTGTTTGTTTTCTTTTGGGTTTTCTTACATTGCATAAAATGTATTTCGGTTTTGCCTTTATTTGTGCCATGTTGAAAGATCCGGTGAAATTGTTGTCAGGCTAAGGGTCGGGACCCATTGTGAGGTCCCAACCCATAGCATCCCGAGTCCCGCGGATTCGGGGTGTTACAAATATACCCTTTGTACCGTTGTGCCTTTTTACTCTAGACACAACAATATTTAAAAATCCAAAATGAATCGTATCTTCTTTGATAACCGAATATCCATTAAATTCAATTTTATTTTATCTAAAAAATTTACTTGGGTAACAATATTTAAATAATTTTTATTGTTAATTACGTAACAACTTTAATTTAAAAATTTAACAAACCTAATCATTTCACCTAAACATATATGGTTAAAATATTTGAGAATATTTGAGAATAGGGAATCATAAGTATTTCTTTTTACAGTATTTGAGAATACGAAATCAAAACTTTTTAGATTTTTTTTGAAAAAGAAAAAATATTTATTTTAATGCATTTTTACATGATATTTTTTTTATTACATGATTATTTATGTAACATGTTTTAATATCTATTATTTAATTAAACTTAAATTATCATCGCATAATAGTAACATAACCTAAAGATATATGGTTAAAATATTTTTTTAAACGATCCCGCACAATGTGCGGGTAATACACTAGTATCTATTAAAGCAGAAGCCTTTATTGCCACTTGTCAACGCCAGGTTTCTCGAAGCCTAAAAAATTATTTTAAAAAAGTGATTTCTAAATGTTAATATAAATTGAAAATTAATTTCTAAATTTTTTAGAAAAATACTTAAATAAATATTTTTATAATATAATTTTTAAATTTTTACGATTTTTTTTACCAACAAGTATATCTTAGCAAATCAATTTAAAAATATAATTAATTAAAAGAGATAAATACTTAAAAGAGAATTAAAAATCATAATATTGATTATAATTTCATTTTTCGGATTTTTATTTTACAAAAATATACATATAAATTTTTAAGTATTAAATATTTATTAAAACTGAACCCGCACAAAGTGCGGGTAATACACTAGTATCTAGTTAACAGAAGATGACATTTTTTTCTTTTTATGTTTAAATCATTATTAGGGCCAGCACAATGAACTAGGGAGGCTTTATCGTGTATCATCCTAATTTTTTTTTATTATAATAGTATTATTTTTTAATTAAATAATCATTTCTATCATGTATAATTATTATATAATCAATATTATATTTTTATTATAGTATTATTATTTTTACTTACAATTTATAATTTCTATCATGTTATCATATACATCAATATTACTAAATTGATAATACTTTGTAATAAAAATACTAATTATAAAAAAGGTTGATATATTATAATTTTTATAAAAATATATTATTAATTAATTAATTGACAATTTTATGATTGAGTTCTTTTAAATAAATAATTTGTCTTATCTCTTTATAAATTACATATAATCTTTATATCAAACAATAAAAACTTCTTATTTTTTAATAAACTTGTCTTATCTATTTATAAATAAACAAGCATCTCCAATTGTAAGGTGCAAAATTGAGAGCTCTGAATTTGTAAAACTGAACATAGTATATTCATTTTATTATGACTCATTATATAGTCATTACAGATGAAATCATATCCTAACAAACTAGCGACTAAACAACAACTATGATTAAACAGAAATTAAACAAATCAACGCCTAAATACAAACACTAGCCTAACAAATAAGACTTATTAATTACATAAGACCCGAACAACAGTGATAACTAGAATATTCTACTAATATTTCCTTTCATACTTTCCCCTAAGCTAATGCTTGTAAAGCTTTAGCTTAGGTATGTGAAGTTGCACATCCTAATGCGCTTCGAAGTATTCTAAATGCATCAATTTTCAAGGGTTTTGTCATAATATCATCGATTTGGTTGGAACTTACATAGTGAATCAAAGACACAACTCCTTCAGATAACATGTTCCTTAACAAATGATAGTGGACATCTATATGTTTGTTGCGCCCATGTATAACAAGATTTTTGGACAGCTTGATAGTCAAATTATTATCACAGTTGATGCTAGTTCTTGCTTCTCCTTCATGACCATGTTCTTCAAGTATTATTTTCATCCAGATAGCCTGACAAGCACACACAACAGCTGCCACAAACTCTACTTCAATAGTAAATAATATGACTATGGATTGTTTCTTCGAGCTCCATGCTACTACCTTGACTTGAGTAGAAAAGTATATCCACTTGTACTTTTCCTATTTCAATATCCCCGGAATAATCACTATAAGTGTAGGCTTTCAACTCCTCCACTTTATCATCCTTCTTGTAAAGTATTCCAAAACTCATAGTTCCCTTCAAATACCTTAGGATTCTTTTGGCAGCTTGTAGATGAAGTTCAGTTGGCTTAGACATGTACCTGCTTATCAAACTTGTGGCAACACATCAAGCCTGGTCTAGTAGTTGTGAGATACATGAGACTTCCTACTATCTACTTATAGTTGTCTCATATACCAATATACCCTTTGTACCGTTGTGCCTTTTTACTCTAGACACAACAATATTTAAAAATCCAAAATGAATCGTATCTTCTTTGATAACCGAATATCCATTAAATTCAATTTTATTTTATCTAAAAAATTTACTTGGGTAACAATATTTAAATAATTTTTATTGTTAATTACGTAACAACTTTAATTTAAAAATTTAACAAACCTAATCATTTCACCTAAACATATATGGTTAAAATATTTGAGAATATTTGAGAATAGGGAATCATAAGTATTTCTTTTTACAGTATTTGAGAATACGAAATCAAAACTTTTTAGATTTTTTTTGAAAAAGAAAAAATATTTATTTTAATGCATTTTTACATGATATTTTTTTTATTACATGATTATTTATGTAACATGTTTTAATATCTATTATTTAATTAAACTTAAATTATCATCGCATAATAGTAACATAACCTAAAGATATATGGTTAAAATATTTTTTTAAACGATCCCGCACAATGTGCGGGTAATACACTAGTATCTATTAAAGCAGAAGCCTTTATTGCCACTTGTCAACGCCAGGTTTCTCGAAGCCTAAAAAATTATTTTAAAAAAGTGATTTCTAAATGTTAATATAAATTGAAAATTAATTTCTAAATTTTTTAGAAAAATACTTAAATAAATATTTTTATAATATAATTTTTAAATTTTTACGATTTTTTTTACCAACAAGTATATCTTAGCAAATCAATTTAAAAATATAATTAATTAAAAGAGATAAATACTTAAAAGAGAATTAAAAATCATAATATTGATTATAATTTCATTTTTCGGATTTTTATTTTACAAAAATATACATATAAATTTTTAAGTATTAAATATTTATTAAAACTGAACCCGCACAAAGTGCGGGTAATACACTAGTATCTAGTTAACAGAAGATGACATTTTTTTCTTTTTATGTTTAAATCATTATTAGGGCCAGCACAATGAACTAGGGAGGCTTTATCGTGTATCATCCTAATTTTTTTTTATTATAATAGTATTATTTTTTAATTAAATAATCATTTCTATCATGTATAATTATTATATAATCAATATTATATTTTTATTATAGTATTATTATTTTTACTTACAATTTATAATTTCTATCATGTTATCATATACATCAATATTACTAAATTGATAATACTTTGTAATAAAAATACTAATTATAAAAAAGGTTGATATATTATAATTTTTATAAAAATATATTATTAATTAATTAATTGACAATTTTATGATTGAGTTCTTTTAAATAAATAATTTGTCTTATCTCTTTATAAATTACATATAATCTTTATATCAAACAATAAAAACTTCTTATTTTTTAATAAACTTGTCTTATCTATTTATAAATAAACAAGCATCTCCAATTGTAAGGTGCAAAATTGAGAGCTCTGAATTTGTAAAACTGAACATAGTATATTCATTTTATTATGACTCATTATATAGTCATTACAGATGAAATCATATCCTAACAAACTAGCGACTAAACAACAACTATGATTAAACAGAAATTAAACAAATCAACGCCTAAATACAAACACTAGCCTAACAAATAAGACTTATTAATTACATAAGACCCGAACAACAGTGATAACTAGAATATTCTACTAATATTTCCTTTCATACTTTCCCCTAAGCTAATGCTTGTAAAGCTTTAGCTTAGGTATGTGAAGTTGCACATCCTAATGCGCTTCGAAGTATTCTAAATGCATCAATTTTCAAGGGTTTTGTCATAATATCATCGATTTGGTTGGAACTTACATAGTGAATCAAAGACACAACTCCTTCAGATAACATGTTCCTTAACAAATGATAGTGGACATCTATATGTTTGTTGCGCCCATGTATAACAAGATTTTTGGACAGCTTGATAGTCAAATTATTATCACAGTTGATGCTAGTTCTTGCTTCTCCTTCATGACCATGTTCTTCAAGTATTATTTTCATCCAGATAGCCTGACAAGCACACACAACAGCTGCCACAAACTCTACTTCAATAGTAAATAATATGACTATGGATTGTTTCTTCGAGCTCCATGCTACTACCTTGACTTGAGTAGAAAAGTATATCCACTTGTACTTTTCCTATTTCAATATCCCCGGAATAATCACTATAAGTGTAGGCTTTCAACTCCTCCACTTTATCATCCTTCTTGTAAAGTATTCCAAAACTCATAGTTCCCTTCAAATACCTTAGGATTCTTTTGGCAGCTTGTAGATGAAGTTCAGTTGGCTTAGACATGTACCTGCTTATCAAACTTGTGGCAACACATCAAGCCTGGTCTAGTAGTTGTGAGATACATGAGACTTCCTACTATCTACTTATAGTTGTCTCATATACCAATATACCCTTTGTACCGTTGTGCCTTTTTACTCTAGACACAACAAGATTATTTACCGGATTGCTCTCGATCATGCCAAAACTCCTTAGAATCTCTTTCGGCATAGTGTTTTTGACAAATAAAAATTCCTTCTTTTTGTTGCACAACTTCAATGCCTAGTAATTCATACTTTTCACGTCCGACATATCAAACTCTCTTTTCATGAAAGCTTTAAATTCCATCATTAGCTCTTCATTATTACAAGTATAAATTAAATCATCAACATAAATACTTACAATCATGATTTTATTCTCTTTGTTTCTCTTGACGAAGAGAGCATAATCACTATCACATCCTTTTTTTTGAAAGGTTATTTGTATTGAATATAAGGGATTTACAGAGAGTTCAACTTGAAAAGAGGGAAGATACATGAAAGCGAGTGCAAAGAGTGAAGGGGTGTGGGAGATTTAGATTATAATAGATTGATGTTGAGCAGCTTGGCCCATGCAAGAGTGGCCTGCGATCTATCTTTCCAGTGAAATGAGGTGTGGTTCTTGACAGCTTGAATGGTGACATTGGCAGTGGTGGATTCATGGGTGAAGATTTGGTTGTGAAGAAGCTCATTCCGAGCTTTCCAAATTGAATAGATGAAGGATGTGATGGTAGCAATACGGATGTGTCCGATGAAGTCGTGTTTATGGGGCCGGGTGTTGCTGAGCCAGGTCCAGATGGAGTCCTTGTACGGGTACGGTGGAGGTAAGTGCAGCCATCTGGAGATAAGTTTCATGGTGAGAGTGGAGTATGTGCAGTGATGGAAGAGGTGATCTTCATTTTCTGGGTGGTTACCGCAAAGGAGGCAGGTGTCGTCTGGGATGACATTCCAAGTTTTGAGTTTTGTGCGAGTTGGGAGGCTGTTGTGGCTTGCGATCCATGTGATGAGGCTACATTTAGGAATGTTGAGATTCTTCCAAATGATGTTATGTGGGTAGTGAGTCATAGATTGTTGGTTTTTGAGAAGGTTGTAGGCGTGGGTGGTGGAGAATGCACCATTAGCTTTGGTGGTGGTGTTGATGAAGGTGTGGCTGCTTGAGAGGTTGAGGATATCGTCTCTGACGTTGAGGATAGTGTTCCAAACATGGCTGCGAGTGTAGTTGATGCTGTGGTTCCAGATGGTGTGGGTCTTAAGGATATTAGAGCGTATCCAGTCGGCCCATATGTTGTGGGTAGTACGGTTAGGGTCAAGTTCGGAGATCAGTTTGGAAAAGCAGGCTTTGTTCCAAGCAAGGAGATCTTTGAAGCCTAACCCGCCGTTAGCAAGAGGAGAGCAGACAGTTTGCCAGGCAATGAGCGCTCTGGGGCTAGCCTCCTTTCCGGACCAGAGAAATGAGCGTAGAAGGGTGTTAATTCTTCTAATAATGGAAGTGGGAAGCGGGAGGGAGGAGCACCAATAGTGTTGTAAGGGCATGAGGATAGAGGAGATGAGTTGCTTCCTGCCAGCGTAGGACAGGTTTCTAGCACCCCAAGCATTGACTCTCTTGGTGATTTTGGTGATGAGAGGAAGGTAGTCACTTTGTTGGAGTCTTTTGCTGCTGATTGGAATGCCGAGGTAAGTGAACGGAAGGGAGCCAAGGTGAAGGCCAATGTTTGAAGCGATGGAGAGTTGTTCATCAGGGGGGATACCACCAAGTAGGATAGTGGACTTGCTGGGGTTGATATGTAATCCAGAGTATGATCCGAAGTGAGTGAGAGTATTCATCAGGATATTGATTGAGCCGGAGTCACCCCTGCAAAAAAGAAGGATGTCATCAGCGAAACAAAGGTGGGTGAGTTGGGGGTTTAAGCACTTGGGGTGGTGGTTAAAGTTGGGTATGGAGGTGTTGGTCAGGATCATTTGGGACAGGACTTCGATGGCGATGGCAAAGAGGCCGGGAGATAAAGGGCAGCCTTGCCTGAGCCCTCTGGTGCCTTTGAAGAAGCCTCGGAGAGAACCATTAACATTGATAGAGTAAGTCGGGGATGAGATACAAGCATCAATGAGCTTGATAAACTCACAAGGGTAACCCATTCTGGCAAGACAATGAAGGATGAATTGATGATTGATGGAGTCAAAGGCTTTGGAGAGATCAATTTTGATGGCACATCTGGGGGAAATGTGACGTTGGTTATAGCCTTTAAAGAGCTCCTGGCTGAGGAGAATGTTGTGTTTGATGGATCGACCATTGATGAAAGCACCCTGGTAGTTGCCAATGATAGAGGGAAGGGATTGGTTTAGCCGAGATGCAAGGATTTTTGCAATGATCTTGTAAGTTGTATTGCAGCAGGAGATTGGTCTATAGTCAGAGGGAAGGCATGGGTTGTCTTTTTTGGCAATTAAGGTGATCGAGGTATGGTTGATGTGCTGTGGCATGATAGCAGTATCGAAGAAGTCGAGAATGGCTTTGGAGAGATCATTACCGGTGGAGTTCCATGTTTGCTTGAAGAAGAAAGCGTTGAAGCCGTCCGGTCCCGGGGCTTTATTGTCTCCAATGGCGAAGAGGGCTGATTTGATGTCACTGGAGAGGATTTTTTGGCGAAGATCGTGGATAGTTGTGGTGGGCAGCGTGGGAAGGGGGCAATCGGGAAAGAGTGAGTCCGGATTATGTGGGGTTTGTGGGGCAAGAATGTTGGAGAAATAGGCGGTTAGGATATTAGCAATCTCGTCTGGGTTATGAGTGGGCCTGCAGTTGGGGTCGTGAGGGTCGTGGATTGATTTGATGGCGTTGGAAGATCTTCTTGTTACGATGCTTTTGAAGAAGAAACGATTGCATTGATCACCATATTTAGCCCACGAAGATTTGGAGAGTTGGCCAAGGGTAGTGCGTAGGGCATCCATCTTGGAGTTGAGGTCAACGGTGGTGTGGCGTTCAAGTTCAAGCAGGTTTTGGCATAAAGGTTGGGATTGTAGGTTGGTTTGGGTATCGGCAAGGGTTTGCTTCAGCGTTTTGATGGAGGTATGGAGGTCTTCTAACTTGATGCTTGGGAATTTTTTGAGTGCGGGTTTCAGTCTAGTGAGTTTTTCCCGGAGGTTTGACATGTGATTTGTCGGATGTGCTTTGGTGGGGAGCGTCCAGGAAGCCAAAACCAGTTGATGAAAATGTTCATGCTTGGCCCAATTGTTGTTGAAACGAAATTGTTTGTGCGTGATGTTTGGTTTTGGGTTAAGGTAGAGGATGGCGGGGGAGTGGTCGGAAATCCGAGGATTGTCGAAAAGAGCGGTGTAGTTGGGGAAGGTATCGGTCCAGGCGGGATTGGTGATGATGCGATCGAGTTTACACCAGACTCTGGATGCAACCTGCTTGTTATTCCATGTGAGTTTGCATCCGGAGTAGGGGAGGTCAGAGAGTGAGTTGGCGTTGAAGCAGTCGATGAGTTCGGTGGAGGGATTGCTGGTAAGGGAAGGTTGGTCTGTGACTTTCTCATCAAGGTTCAGTACGATGTTGAAGTCGCCAAGGAGTAGCCAAGGAATATGGTGGTTGAGAAGATTGATAGTGGAGATTGAACTCCAGAGAGTTTGGCGATCATTCAGGCTGTTGTGTGCGTATACAAAGGTGCATTCAAAGTGTGGTGTAGGGTTTGAAGGTGTGGGGTTGGCTAGGTCAGAGGGGTGGTTGATTTTGCAGTGGATGAATTGGTTATCGATGATGATGGGAGTGATGAGGGTAGTTGAAGGGTTCCACCATATCCAAAGCCTGCATTTGTACTCGTCAGAGTAGTTGTGAGTGTGAGACCAGTGGGGGATGAGGGAGGATAGTCTACTAATTTTGGCTTCAGTGAGTTTTGTTTCGATGAGGCAGATGATGTCAAGGAGATGGTAACTAACCAGGTTCCGAACTGTGTGTTGTTTGTTGGGGTGATTCAGTCCCCGAACGTTCCAGGCTCCAATGTTAATCTTCATTAACAATGCTCAGGTTGGTACATACATCCTTGATGCATGCAATGGAAGGGTTGGAGGAGCTAGGGTTTGCATGGTTTGAGGAGTTGGGAAGCGTCCCAATCAGCAGTGAAGAGGGTGTCGAAGAGGAAGAGGTGACCAAAGTAGTTACGGTGGGATTGGTTGGGTTGGTGTGGAGATCAGAGTTGGTTGACGTTTGTGGGTTAAGGGTGTTCGTGTTTGTATCCCGGTGAGGCATGCCGGATGGGATGATTTGGGGGTGCGTATTTAGTGGATGGTACGGAGAGGGGTTGGGAGTGCAATCTTTGATACGTTGGGAGGGGTCTGGGGTTGGAAGTAAAGGGCGTGTGTTGACAGCGGGGGGTGGTGGCGGACGTTGGTGTCGGTGTCTAGGAGCGATGTTCTTGGGTGGATTGTCATTCTTGCATCTGTGACCGAACAGCCTGCATTTGGAGCAGTGCTCCGGCAGCCAGTCGAAGGTTATTTTCTGGGATATGGAGACGTTGTCCGGTCCAATGAGGGTGATCTCGCGAAGCAAAGGTTTGTTAGCTTGGATTTCCACGAGGATTTTTGCGAATCCGAGGCGATCCTGATATGCTGAGTGAGTATCGGTGAGGAGGGGAACACCGATAGCGGATCCGATCTTAGCGAGCATATTTGGGGACCAAAACCTGTAGTCGAGGTCGTTAAGGGTGTCCCAGACAGGGATGGAGGTGAGGCTCGAGTAGTCGAGGATCATCCCGTGGTGCCAACGTTTGAGAAGAAGGGATGAAGAGCCAGTCACGATCCAGGGGCTTCCTTTTAGGATAGTGAGGAGATCATCTTCAGAGGCAAACTGGAAGACAAAGATGCCTTTGTCGTTGCGAAGAACTTTGGGGCCTTTAGCTTGGTTCCATGCCACAGCGATGAAGGAGGTCATACGTTGGAAGGCTATTGGGCTGCCGAGGGGAAACCCGATAAGGGAAGTTTCCCATTTCGAGGTTGTGTCAGCGACATCCTCCCTAGTGAAATTAATGATGCCGTTTTCGTGTCCAGGGGAGTAGGTTAAAGGCACGTGCATCCAAGGGTCGGCATTTAATACGATATCCTTGAAGGAGGGGTTTGCGGGCCCACGCGGAGTAAGTTCTGACGAAGACGAGGGGTCAGGCCCGACAGGAGTAACTGCTTCCTTGGTTAGTGTGGTAGATGGGGGAGGTGGGGGTATGGTGGGGGGTAGTGGAATAGGCTGTTGAGGGCTTGGACTTGGTTGGGGGTTAGCAGTTTTGATGGGGTTGGTGTTGGTTGGCCTGGAGATTATAGCATCAATGTTAGCAGCTGGGGTTGTAGGGTTGGGGTTTGGTGTTGGTTGAACGGAAGCTGTCTGATCTTCCATGGCAGCAGTAGTTGATTTGGGCCTAGCAGTAGGTACAGGGGATGTGTGTTGAGAGAGCGGCGGGAAGAGTGTGTCCGAGTTGAGGGTGGGTGGCGGCGTGGTGTTTTTGGTAGCGAGCCGGTGGTTGTTGGAGATGATGAGGTCTTCAGGGATGGGTTCGAAGGGGCTGGTAGGGGAAGAGGGGGAAGATGGGGTGTTTGTTTTGCAAGGCTTGGTCGTTTTGGTTGAGGATTGATAGAGTTCCGAGAGCTTGATGGAGGGTTTTCTATTCCGTTTTGAGCCGGCCATGGTGGGTGGTGAGGTCAAGTGGGGTTGGAGGGTGGCGCGTTGGCGCGTTCTTCAGGGCATTTTGATATGGCTATTTCCTACTTGTTTCCACATCTTTTCGTAAAGTGGTTTCACTATCACATCCTTGAAAGTCTTTCTTGATGAAATGAGTTATAATGCAGTTGTACCAAGCTCGTGGGGCTTGTTTAAAGCCATATAAAGTTTTATGTAATTGGTACTTCCTTTTCAATTGATCTCTTGAAAGACTTACAGCATTCCAAAGCCTCTGATTTCTGAGCTAGGAAATAAACCAATGCTTTGCGGCTAAAATCATCAATGAAACTAAGGAAATACCTTTTTTCACTATTCAATGTTGGTGTGATATGCCGACATATATCATAATACACTAGATCTAGAGGTTTGCTTGATCTCCATATGACATGTTTTGGTTGTACTCGAGTTTTCCTTCCATTCAGACAATCTTGGCAAGTAGTAGTTGAGACCAGAAAACTTGGGAGGTCATGAACCATATCTTTGATCTGCAAGGTACGTAGTCTTTTGTAGCTAAAGTGACCATAGCGTTGGTGCCATAACTTTGACAATTATGTGGTGGTCGTGGTGTGCAAGTAGTTCTCCTCTTTATTCTTCTCTTTTTTGGCTTTAGAAGGTCCTGATTAAGATTGAATGATATACAACCTATTTGTACTCATGCAAGACTGTATCATCAAACCCTTTTAGGATGATATACTTTACATACTCCTATTTGAAACATGTCCACACCTTTCTCTTGAAGTTTCTCAACACTCAAGAGATTATTCTTCAATTCGGGTACAAAATATACATCTCCCACCGCATACATGTCTTCTCCTAGCACCAATTTCACGATCCATTTTCCAGCAAATTGAAGTTTATTGTCATTTTCAAGCTTGACCGAATGAGAGAACGATTTGTCCAAGCTTGTGAAGATTTATTTGTTGTTGCACATATGATTGGAGCATCAAGAATCAATGGACACCACATCACTTCTTTCAGCCTTGTATGAATCAACATAAGTCATCAACAACATCTCGCCTTCTTCATCTAATTCAGTATAATTGACATCCTTGGCTCCATTAGGACACTCATATTGATAGCGTCCTAAGTTATGACACTTATAACACTCAACTGTGGCTTTGTTGTAGTTGCTTTTTCCCCTTCCTTGTCCACAACCTCGTGGTGATCTTCTACCACGTCCTCTTGTCATATCTAATATTTTTTCCACCTTTAGGACTTGTTCATCCTCTTCTTTGTTGGTTCGTGTGAACTTTTGCTCGTGCATTACCAGTAGGGGTGTCAATGAGTCGGATTTTGGACGGGGAGTACCCAATTCATTCTCATCCCCATTTATTATAATGTCCCCTTGTTCCCATCCCCATCCCCGTTCGGGTATTGAAAATTGTCCCCATCCCCGTATTTGGATTCAGTGTTTGTTGGGGAGGAGATCTGTTTGGTTTCAAGTTATTTATCCAAAGGGTGTGGATGAGACTTGATTGTTAATCAAGTTAAGTAAGAGTGAGTTGATAAGAGGAAGACAAAGGGTGAGATTGTAGCGCATGTTAATATGCTATGGATGGTGTTAACAACTAAATGTGTTGGTGATGCCGTGAGTGTAACTTGATGAGGCATACTAATTTTCTATTTTGTAGTAACTTGTTGTGAGTTTCCTGGTATAAAATATAGTAACTTGTTGATGCATATCCTTGAAATAAATATTGTTATATTCAGAACTGTAAAACCAAATTTCTAATCAGAACATGCTTCATTGATCATGAGGCTTACCCTTGAAATGAATAAGTCAACAAAGAAAGTTATTCTAACGAAACAACTATAACAACTAACAACCACTACTAAGTATGACATCAACTCATAAATCATGAGGCATCCCGTCGTATTTCCAGTCGGAATCCCCATCGGATTCCCCGTCGGGGGTCCCCTACGAGTTCGGGTTTGGATCGGGGAGCGGGGCAAATACCCCTATCTTCATCCCCGTCCCCATTCCCAAGCAGAGATTTAATTTTTAACCTATCCCCGTCCCCGTTTAAAATCCGCATCCCCATCCCCATGACGGATAATACCCGCATATTTCTGGTAATCCTCAACCCATTTAGACCCCTAAAGTGTACTTTGCAAGTCATCAATCAACATTTCATCCCTGTCTCTTGATTCTTCAATTGACACCACCACACATGTGAACTTTTCAGTCAAAGTTCGCAGAATTTTCTCCACAATTTTAGAGTCAGGCATATCTTCTCCGTTGTTCCGCAGCTTGTTAAAAACCACCATTACTCTTGTAAAGTAATGAATGATTGTCTCTCTTTTTTTCATCTCTAGAATTTTGAATTCTCTTCTCAAGGTGTTGCGTAAGAATTTCTGCACCTTTAACTTCTTCTTCATTGAGTCCCACACGATCTTGGATGTGCATCGATCCAAGATTCGCTCAAGCACCGTCCTATCAGTTGCTTGATAGAGATAATGCTTCACCTGACGGTCTTTGATCTTGTCATTCGCCAATTTAGTTTTTTTGTGCATGCATGAGTCGGAGTTGTTTCATCCTTTGATTCTACGAATCATGCTCCACCAAATCCTATAGATTTTTTGCTTTCAAGAGATCCTTTGTCAACTCACTCCAGTGATCATAATGACCGTCAAAATGGGAAATCTGTATAATTCTCACGTGCTAGTCTCTCTTAGGCCGCCTCCTCTCTTCTCCCTAAACTAGAAATTTGCTTTGATACTAAATGAAAATTGAGACTCTAAATTTGTAAAACTGGACTTAGTTTATATTGTCATTAGAGATGAAATCATTTCCTAACAAACTAATCAACTAAACAAAATTAAACAAATCAACGCCTAAACACAAACACTAGCCTAACAAATAGAAGTTACTAAATAGAACTTACTAAGTGCATACGACCCAGACAACACTCATAAGTCCTAGACGCCAGCCTAACAAATTATTAACTCCATAAAACACAGACAACACTGATAACGCTAAACACCAACACTAGCCTAACAAATAGGACTTATTAACCGCATAAGACCCGGAGATAACTAGAATACTAATATTTCCTTTCACACCGGCAGCTTCCTCCGCAGTTTTAAACGCCCACAAGCCGCTCCGCCCTTCCTAGCGAGCCTCCGGTGTTCCTTATGTTGCTAGTGATTAAGAAAAAAGGTTTGGGTTTTACAGTAGTTTTTGTGGATTTTGTATGTTGTTTCGATTAGGGTTTTAATATGCCGGCTAACTTAAAATTCGTTGATATGTTGTCCTTATTGTGGTGTTTTTAGATAATTAGTAATCTGATTTCGATGAGTGATAGATTTGCTAGTTAAGAATGGTTGAGGCTTGAGATTATAGTTTATTGTGTAGGAAAAACAAACGCCCCTAAGGTGTTCGATTAAATGCCAAAATAGTAGGCCGTTTCCAAGTACATTATAATGTATAAGGGGATTGGTTGTTAGCATATCTTCTTGGTTATTGATTTGCTTTCAGATTCTGGTATGCTAGTATGGTATTTTGCTATACAATCTAATGCCTGTCAGAACGGCACTGCTTCAATTTAGCAGCTGAGTCGGTCCATTGGTAATTGATACAAGGAAAATAATGATCAAACATTCAGATTTTTTTGGCATGCTGAAAAGTGCATTTTTAAGCAACGCAGGAGTGGTTAATAGGTCCGTCATATGCTATTTGGACAGTAAGAAATTTCTCTATGTAACTTATGTTTTTGTTTGGTGTTTCCATTCTTCTGCTTGTTTATAAATCATGTTCAGAGTATGTTTCTTAATTGTTTGCATAAGTTGCAAGTTCACATAATGTTGAGTTCCTATACTTGTGCATTTTAACTTCTGTAATCATCAATCAGCATTCTATTTGGTAGGTTGTGGTCCTCGTGAACTAGACTAAAATTAAAATCATGCATAAAACTAAACATTTTGATCCGCCAGTATTTGACTTAGTGCTATCAAACATTTAAGTGTCATGTTGTGATTCAAAAAAGAAAAGAATCTGAAGTATACATAATTCACCATCTTGACCGAAATACCCTTATCGTACTTATTTATTTTATTTTATAATAATGAATTAATCATTTAATTTGAAATTTTTCCTACCCATCAATTACCTACTAGTGTCTTTTAAAAAAATTTCTGTAGGAACTTTTTTAAAAAATTTCTGTAGGAACTTTTTATTAAAACAAAAATGAAATAATTAGATACGATGAAGGCATTTCAGTCAAAATGATATAAAATATCACCGAAAAATTGATTAAAAAAACAATATATATGATTTAATTTGACGAAATAAATATTTTATAAGGTGGCATCATCTGAAAAGAATTTTCAAAGGTCTTTATTTAAAAATAAACACGTTGTATATAAGGTGTTTTTTCCCAAAAAACTATAAATTATGGACGAAAATATTCTTGTAAGCTGTGGAAAATGGGATTGATTGTTCTTTGTTTTTTTTTTCTACTGTTCTGATCTTTGCTAAGAGTTCTTGCTAGAGTTTTCCTCTAAACAAAAATATTGCTAGATGAGCATTCCATACTAGTTTGAGATTTGCTTATTTGATCTAAAAAATAGGGAAGAGACTGTTTTCGACAAGTGCCATGACCCAAATTATTTTTTATGTGGATGAAAGCAAAAAGAAGTTGAGGAATTCAAGTGATCAGCTTGTCTTTAATTTTATATGTTTTGATGAATAGGTCCTTAAGAATGTGTTCAGCTAATTGAGCCAAATTATACTCACCATCGAAGTACTTGCTATTGTTGATCAGCTTGTCTTTAATTTTATATGTTTTGACGGAGGAAACATGATCTTGATTCTGGAAGAAGTGTTCTTTCAAACTTCGCCTACTATATGGAATACTCTTCCCCTGGAATTCTTATGCATTTAAATATATGATTCAGCACAACCAGTGAATAAACATATAAGACAGCAGGTCCCAGTAGATATATACTTGTTACACCACTAAACCTGTACACCAGTTAAGAACCCATGGATATGAACCTTTATGTTTATTGTAAATCACCTGTTTTTTTGTAGTGTTCATCCCCCAAATTTAGATGGCCAATATCACTAACTAGGCCTTTTAGCAATTTTGTTCTATTAAATAGGCCTATAACATAATTTCATTTAGTAAATATACGCCCTAGTAGAGTAATAGTAGTAAGTCAATTGGAGTGATAAACATTAGAGGGGTATACAAAACAAAAGACCATAAAAAAAGCCTACTTCACCAAAATTTTCAATTTAGATTCAATATGACAGTCTTCGACACCCATAAAAACCTTGTTTCCTTTTGAGCTTAAGGGGTATATGTATATATATAACAGTTGATAAATTGACCTTAATAGAGTAGGAGCGCTGAAAGATCATCAGTATTTATCATTACTATCAAAATGATTATTGCTAATCCCTTGATAATTTGTTACTATTTCTTTGGCAACATATGCAACATGGGTTAGTTTTCAACCTCTTTCTAACCATATAGTGGGAACATGTAGGAATAGGCATGACTTCTTTTTTTTGGTGGGAAGGAGAGTCAGTGGTCTCCGGCGCATCTAGACGCGCTTCTTATAAATAAAAAAGAAGGCTAAGTAGTCATCACACGGGGATAGCCTGACCCCTTACATCTGCACGTAAAAGATCAACTATACCCCTTACATCTAGACACACTTCTTATAGTGGGAACATGTAGGAATAGGCATGACTTCTTTTTTTATTTTGTCGATAGAAGGAGAATGCATTACCTATTGGCTAATTCTAATGCACAGTTATTTAGCATGCCTTATCTACACACATAAATGAATATTGGACCATCCCCACTGCTCCTACAAATCTTGTATCTGTGCTTGGATGAAGATTTGGTACCATCTACAACTTGTTAGAGAGCGCACTGAAGGGGGATAGAAACAAGTTGTGGACCCAGCTGTAGCCTGTGTACTGCTTGGGGATTTAATGTTGGTGACCAATTATAATTGCACAGCTAGCATCAATTTTCTGTCAAAATCTCAATGACACTTCCAAGGTAGGTTTCTGTGATTCTAAATCTAGTTTTAGTTGGCTTGCTGAGTATTTTGATAATTTCTAGAATTTATGAATGTCAAATATGTCATCTCTAACTGTTTGATTCTATGTCAGGGTGAAAATTTGTTCCTAATTAGGCAGGCTGCCTAATATCTGATATGCACTTGCAAGTAGTATTTCCTTTGGCTGCCAATGCTTATCTTTTTCTCATTTATATTTAATGTTATCTGAATGTCTTATTATTCTCTACCATACTTTCTTGGAAAGCAGATTTTATCATCTGGATTTGATTCTTCCGTTTGCGGAATACTCTTCCCCTGGAATTCTTTGCCTTTTGTCCCTTACTTTCATATTATTAACTGTGTCAATGCAGAAAACCACCTAATAAGTATGCCAATCTGCACAAAAACACCAGTAAACTGAAAAATTCAGAAAACCCCAGGTTAAACTCTAAATTTAATAAAGGGAAACTCTGGATGGTGTAGCCTTTTCAGAATTATGCCCAAGGGTTTTTATGTTTCCGAATAGTGCCCTTGAGTTTTACAATTTTTTGGAATATACCCTTTAACCATCCATAAATTAACATTTGTTAACATCTTGAGGGAAAAAAAAGTTATCCATCCAAGAAATTTTCTAGACATTCAAAATGACTATTAATAATAGTAAATGATAATTATTATTTTTGCATCAAAATATTAACTTATGGATGTTGAAAAGTATATTCCGAAAAAGTATAAAGCTCGGAGGCAGCATCCAGAAACCGAAAAGTTCTTGGGCATAAACCGGAATAGACTAAAGTATAGGGATACCAACCGAAATTTCCCTTTTAATAAATCACCTATGGAAGGTATTCTGGTCTTTTTATAGGAAGAATCTCATTCAGGTGACATAGAAATTGATCATTTTCTTACTGACAGAACCTACATACTTAACTTTTATCGTTAAAAATGGCAGTTTATATTGAGATTTTTCCTTCCTGAAAGACCAAAATACCCTCCATGGGGATTTTTTGTTAAATTTAACGTTTAACAGGTAATTTTTCTGCAATTTTTGGTTTAGTGGGAGGTTCTGTGCAAATTATACAGCCGTTGTTTTCTGCATTTGGCAGTAATAACTCAGATGCATGGGAATGTAATTAGGACATCTTGACTTGCTGTTGCGGTTGAATATGGATCACATGATTTTGTTGCTTCATTACGTGGTACCTTTGTTCGAGTACATTATCATTTCTTTCAGAAATGTTGTTCTTTGACTCCACGCCGAGTAGTTTTTTTTGAGCCTTTTCTTTTCAATAACTAATACTTCTCAATTTCATGGGAATTTATTGCATATTTTAGAGGGACAATGTGGCTGACTTTTGATGTTATTGTCACTTTTGAATTGGCTTTTGGATATACTGCCCACTGAATCTGTTAAAAATCGACACGTATTCAATAAAAGCAAAATATAGACAGATATTCTGTGAATTTGATGAATGTTTGGTGGCTAAGGCATGTGCACCTGACGTGCATCACATCTACGTGGTATTAATTTGTTGCATATCAATGAAGAAAATTTGGAATATACATATCGTTCGTCAATGTGTCATTATGGATGTGATGATATGCATCTCATGTTTAGTTAAGAATCTCGCCTTATGTGCTACTACAAATTCTGCTGCACATAATTAGTCCCATGGAAATTGTGGTTTTGGATTGACACTTTGTTTGGATCATAATTTATAATCTTCTCAGGTTTCTTATTCCAGACCAATAGCATGCTAACTGATTGATTACATTAGAACATCATAGATTACAATTACTTAAATTGAATGAAAGCAATAACATGTCACAGTGCTTTGAATGGTAGCAAGCAAAATTACTGTTGGTCACAAGGCAGCAAGGGAAGAAGGGCAGATGGTTTTCACATGTAGGTCAAATTTAAGGTAGTTTAATCTACGTATCTGCTTTTCATTTGAACTTTTACTTGTATCTTTAATTTTAATTTTTCCAATTGTAGAGTTATAAATAAATAAAAAGAATCCATTTTTCTTGCTCCTTTGGAAGTCTTCTTCTTATAAATCCAACTATTGAATTATTCAGTTATATCGGTAAGTTACATAAAACTATTTGTCAAATACCTCACCTCACAAAATTACCTGTTATGACCTATTAATGCGTTCTGTCAGCAAAATGTCACCTCGCCGATTTCATCTAATCTATTGTGGTTGGAAGGAAAACTCCATTGAAAGACAACAAGTTGTTTGTTGAGAATTTGTTTCCAATGGTGGCCTTGTAGTATTAGGTTATTTAATGAATTGGTTTTTTAGTAATTTCCCTATCATATATTGATTTTGATTTTCAACTTCTCTAAAATCTTTATAAACCGCTAGGACTGTTTGCTGGGGGGCTTGAGAATCATGTGTTGTACTTTATGGTGATATCAGCCATCTGCATATTTTTGTTGAAAGAAACTTATCGTATCCGTATAGGGAACTGAGTATGAAATCCAAAATACAGATTCCTGTTAAACTGTTATCCTAATCCATCACGTATTCATGTATGTATATTTGTCATCTAAAAAGCATATTGGAAATTTGATATGCACATGTTGTAGTTTAAGAGCTTGAGCTGTTGGGGCTTAAGAAGGATTTACTTGTTAATCTGAAAACAGAAATTTAGGCATCATATATTCAAGTTATTCTACATCTTTTGCGACAATTCAATATTTGTACGAGTGTTAACATTGATACATCAGCTTTGTAGTTTAAGAAGTCAGAAGCATTTCTCTTAACAATCTTTCCTTTGCTGATGAAGTGAATAATGGTAGTTTACGCAACTTTACGTGCTTCCATTCAACTTCATTTCTCGGTCTTGGCTTTCCTATATGATATTGCCTACAATGCATAGTATCCATCAGCTTCTCCATAGTCTTGTTGGTTGATATAGCCTTTGGAAGATAGTGCACAATTTGGTAGAGCATAATGCAGGCTATGCAGCTACAGTTAAGCTTTCAACTTCCTTACAGGAAAGAAAAGTAATACAACTTTAGTACCACTTTGCTCATTTGTCCTTGAAATCAAAAGAATAGCTCTTGAACTCAATTATGTCAACTTTGCAGGTTGAGCTTTTTCCTCCACTTTGATCGGCTGGGTCTTCTAACCAAAGCATCTCTTGCCAGGTAGGGCCACTGCCTTCAATTTCATGGTGTCTTTTAGTTGTTTTTTTGTGCTGGGATTTTCGGGTTCGACATGTGTTGCAATTTAATGATGGTTTGAGCATTTTTTATTGTAACTTGTCAGCAAACGCACTTTTGAATCTTGATTACTTTTTCGTGGGGTTAAACTTAAGCAGATAGACTGGACAGGAGAACGAACAAAAGAAGTTAAAATAAAAAAGAAGTGTGAAATACTATTATAGCAACATCAGTTTATAGCAACGGAAAAAAAATCTATTGAAGTTAATAATTTACATAAAAGGAAATTATAGGAATAGTATTTTAATATATAATATATAATTATTAGACTAGTAAAAGGATAACATGTACTAGGATAACATGATAAGTTTGATATTATGTGTCCTTAACTGATTGGCTAACAAAATGTGTAGAATAGAATGTTGATATCCCGATCGATAATATGAACATATTTGTTTGTTTATTTAGGAAGAGAGATTACAAATATATAGAAGGTGATATGCAAATATGTCCTAGAGAATAATGTAATGTAAGCATAAAGGAATATATGCATTAATACAAAATATGACATAAAGGGAAATATAATCGTAAATCTACGGATATCCCAATATCCCTTTCAAGTTGGAGAGCCTTAGTGAAAACATCTGTTAGTTGCTTTACTGACTATACGTGGGAGGTGCAAATAGTAACGTTTTGAATTTGGTCTTGAATATTATACAAATCAACTTCAACATGTTTTATTTTTGTGTAACATGCGGTGTGTAGTGTGACTTGATTTTCACACCGAAGATCCATTGTTGTTAAGCTAGAAGGGATTAAATCCATTGAAGATCATAAGTGGTGCTGGCCATTGATCTATATAATGCTTGAGTGAATTATCTTGAAACAATAAGTTTCTTCTTTGTTTTCAAGTAAAATAAATAAACCAGTTAATGAGTGACAAGTGATAAGACATGAAGCATAACCTCAATCACAAAATGCAGTAATATGAAGGGAACTCAAACGGGGAAAAGTATACATTGTCCGAGACTTCATTTTATATATTGTAGGGCCCTCATCCCGACGTTCCAATATTTAGTTGTTGGAGCAAGATCTAGCTTGATTATAGTAAGATAAATAAGATGTTCCACAAGGCGCCAATACCATTATGGATTGGCGAATGGGGTAGGTTTGTCAAGGAAGAACCCATGCCCTAGTTTGATTGGAAAAGACGTCGGACGAGTGCCTAAATGACTAGATTCAATTAGAATGTCCAAGGTGTATTTACGGTTGGAAAGAAACCAACCCTGAGGTGTACGAGTAACCTCAATCCCGCGAAATATATTAACAGACCAAGGTCCCTTCATACAAAAGCATGCATTAAGACAGTGTATGAAATGAGTAGTAGAGGTAGAGTTGTTTCTTATGATGATTTAATCGTCCACACTTAAATGAGGAAGAAGACTCGATCGAGTAACATATATCATATGGATCTCCAATTAAGGTATCGATCTCATTCTCACTCCTTGCGGTCAGATGCAAAGTGAGTTATACCTAGTGATAAGCATCCAAGGACAAACACCAACTACCACCCGAGGGATGAGGAACCCATATGTAGATGGTTTGCACAAGCATACCTCCTGTGTTGAGGGAACGAGTTTCTTGAGCATGTGACACTTTTAACGCAAGAAACCTTTCACCCCTATGATCTTCAATCCTACAAGAATAATGACTAGAGAGGCACGGAGGCATAACATCAACCATCTCGAGGAAATTGCAATGAGACTAGAGGTGACTCTATGCAATGTTCGTAGATGGATCTAGACTGGAGTACACCATACTAGAGAGTTCCCTCCTACCAAAGGACTTGAAGATCATGTAATCATATCCATTGATTCTAGGGACCGAACTACACATTCTTGTGGCCCAAGATCCAAGGATGCAATGAAGAACATGTCTAGGAATTACATTGTTAGCTAACGCGGGATTTCAGGGTTACCCCTTTCAGACAACTTAACTTTTATTCACTTTCCTGTCTAATAATTGACAAGTGTTTATGCTTAGTTTTCTCAATAGGCTTTTGTTAGAGTTTTATTTAAAACACGTTTCAATAGTTGTTTATACATTTTATACGGAAATCAAGCAATATCATTAGCATGAAATCTTGGTTATTTCCTTGTTTGTTTTTATCCCCCTTTTCTATTAGGTTAGTTTTGATTCTTTGGGCAACGTTCCTTTTCATTCTTCTTTATACATATTTGGCTCCGATGAACAATACAACAACACAGTCATTTTGCTCTATTCAATTTCTCTATTCTATCATGGTATCAGACTAAATCAATCTTCTACTACACTTCCGCTCTACCTAAACTATTAATCGGCACTCTCTGTTGGCATCTATGGCTACCAATGGTGCCCTATCTCATACATCTCCTTTCTATCTCCATCCTTCGGATCATCCCAGTCTAACCATATGTCTTATTTCTCTCACAAGCGAAAATTATTCCGACTGGCAAATAGCCATGGAAAACGCCTTCTCCGCAAAACACAAGGATGGATTTCTTGATGGTTTGATCAAAGAACCTAACGCCGACTCCGTCGAATCCAAACACTGGAAAAGGGTCAACTCAATGCTTGTCGGATGGATTATTCAATCCATTGATCTGTCTCTTCGCTCATCTATCAAGTATTTTCCGACTGCTAAGGCTCTTTGGGACGATCTTGCGCAACGATTCTCCGTTGGCAATGGTCGTCGTATTCTTAAACTCCGATCGGATCTTTCTCGGTGCACTCAAGAAGGCCAATCTATTGCAGCATATTATGGCCGTTTGTCCCAACTATGAGACGCTCTTGGTGGCTGCCTCTCTTCCAAATTCAAACCATGCGGTATTTGCTCGACCGCTTTTACAACAGCAAGCGATGAAGAGCGAGTTCATCAATTTCTTATGGGATTGGACGAGATCTACACGACTCTCCGGCCCTCTATTATCTCACGTGAGCCTCTTCTGTCTCTAAATACAGTCTACAATTTAACGATCCGAGAAGAGTGTACTCATGCAACGGCGAAAGCGGTTGAACCACGTCCTGATGTTATGGCTTTAGCAGCTCGACACCAGGCTCGATCGCACGGAACCAAACCAGACAAGAACTCGCGTCATTGCACTCATTGTGGTAAGAACACACACGATATTTCTACTTGTTTTAAACTTGTTGGTTTTCCGGACTGGTGGAATAATGGCAAGGGTGTTGGAGACCAAGCCACCGGCGCCCCGCCTTCTGGACGTAGCCACCCAACTCCTATCCCACACGCTTGATCGCAGCCCGGTCGATCAAATGCTATGCAGTCCGCCTTGGCGAACTCGGCCGCCAACTCCACAACTCCATCTTTGGATCCAACAGATCGATTGGCTCTTGGTCCAGCAGTCACAGATGCTCAATGGGACATGCTTTTTGCTAAATTTAAAGATTTCCATTTGAAATCATCACATGACAATATGTTAGGTATTTCTCGAACACCTTGAATCCTTGATACAGGAGCCTCTTTTCATATGACTGGTGATGAAACTCTTCTGACCAATATCTTACCTGTTTCTCCTCACCATATTAAATTACCTAACGGATATATTTCTAAGACTTCTCGTGCAGGCACCCTTCAACTTTGTCCTCGTGTGCATTTGCATCATGTTTTACTTGTTCCTGGTCTTCAATGTCATCTGATTTCTTTTGCGTGTTTAACAAAGGACCTACATTGCATTGCCACTCTTACTGATAAAATATGTGTCATACAGGACCGCATTTCGAGGACGGTGATTACAGCGGTGAAACTCGGGATGGAGTGTATTGGCTAAGTTGGACAAATCCCATCTCCTCCATTTCTCACGCATATCATGTTCCGTCTATTGATCTGTCCATCTTATGTCACCTCCGACTCGGGCACCCTTCATATGATCTCATTTCGTCTTTCCCTGGTGTTCTTTCTACACAAATTGCTCAAAATAAATGCTTGCCTTGTGATAATGTCATAGGGCTAAGCAAACTCGTTCTTCTTTTCCTATTAGTAAATCGCATGCTTTGGATTTATTTGATTTAATTCATTGTGACATTTAGGAACCATATAGTGAAGTTTCTACTTGTGGTGCATCTTATTTTCTTACTATCGTCGATGATCACTCTGGAATCACTTGGGTTTATTTAATGAATTCAAAACGTGATGTATCACGTCTTTTACAAATTTTTTGTTCAATGTCTCGAACTCAATTTCACAAATCTATCAAATGTATTCACAACGACAATGGTTTAGAATTTACCTCTTTAAAACCTTTTTTCGATGAAAATGGTATTCGTTTTGAAACCTCTTGTGTCGGAACACCGCAACAAAACGGTCGTGTTGAACGAAAACATCGCCATTTGCTAAATGTAGCTCTGGCTCTCCTCTTTCAATCATCTTTGCCCACTCGTTTTTGGGGTGAAGATGTTCTTACCGCTTGCTACCTCATCAACCGCACTCCATCATCTATTCTTAAAGGTTTAACTCCTTTCGAAGTTCTTTTTCGTAAACCTCCTAACTTCTCTACTCTTCGTGTTTTTGGTTGTTTATGCTACTCTACTATCATACCTAAACTTAAAAATAAATTTCACCCTAAAAGTTGTCGTTGCATATTTCTTGGTTATCCATATGGTAAAAAAGTTGGCCGGTTTACGATCTCGAAACTCATAATTTTTACATCTCTTCCGATGTTGTCTTCTACGAACATATTTTTCCCTTTGCTACATCTATTCCAACGTCACCTACCTCATCTTCTACAAACATATCTCCAACTATCTTTGACCATAATCCTGAGACACATAATAGCCCCTCGATCTCTTCCAACTCGATCGAACAACCAACTCCTCCTCCCTCCATCGAGCACATACCATTGGTCGACCAACTACCATCTATCGAACCACACCAACCAACCGAGTCGTTAACTCCTATCAACTCGACCCTTCCTGTCTCCCGTTCTTCCATCGAGTCGGTTGTCCTCATCACCAGTACCCCTTCCCCCATACCACCTCCACCCCACCTCCTCCAACTCAACGTCGTAGTTCTCGCTCGACTCGTCCCTCCGTTCTTCTTTTTGATTACGCTTGTCCAACTTTGGGTCACTACAAGCCTATCCCGCAAACACCCGACTTCCCGTCCAATCAAGGTAGTCTATATCCTTTGTCTAACTATGTAAATTATGATACTTTACCTCCTGCATTTACCTCTTATTTAGCTGCAGTACATGGGTCTTCTGAACCTATATCATTCAAAGAAGCTATGAGCTCGAACGCTTAGCGTGAGGTCATGCGGGAAGAACTCAACGCGTTAAACCGCAATCGAACATGGGATTTGTTGATCTTCCTCCTAACAAAAACGCTATTGGTTGTCGTTGGGTATTCTACATCAAATATAATGCAAACAGTAGTATCGAACGTCACAAAGCTCGTCTTGTCGTTCTCGGAAATCGTCAAGTAGAAGGTATTGACTATTCCAAAACTTTTGCACCGGTTGCTAAATTGGTTTCGGTTAAGGTTTTTCTTGCAGTTGCCGTTATAAAAAATTGGGAACTTCATCAAATGGAGGTTCACAACGCCTTCTTACACGGGGATCTCGACCAAGAGGTTTACATGCGTATGCCTCCCGGTTTTTCACACACGAATTCTAATAAGGTTTGGCGGTTGTGAAAATCTTTATACGGACTCCGACAAGCACCTCGCAATTGGTTCTCAAAATTATCACATGCTCTAACTCGCTACGGATTCACCCAATCATACGTTGATTACTCCCTCTTCACATATACACGCCCAGGGATCACGATTCACAACTTATCTTAACCAATGTTTTCATATGAAGGATCTCGGAATCCTGCGTTATTTCCTTTGCATAGAATTACTACGAGGTATTTCGGGAATGTATCTTTCACAACGTAAATATGCTCTCGACATAATTTCTGAAGTGGGACTTCTCGGCTCCAAACCGACATCCTTTCCTATGGAACAACATCAACAACTTGCACTCGACACCAACCCACTTCTTCTTCAACCTGATAGGTATAGACGTTTAGTCTGGCGGTTGGTATATCTAACCATCACCCGTCCCGACATTTGTTATTCTGTGCATGTTTTAGCTTAGTTTTTGCAGGCACCGCGTGATGGACATTGCCAAGCCGCATTACGAGTCGTCCATCACCTTAATGGTTGTCCAGCTCAAGGCATCTATCTCTCTCGTTCGAGCAATTTGCGTCTTTAGGTGTACTGCGATTAGGACTATGCTCAGTGCCCGTTGACGCGCCGATCTCTCACCAGATACTTCATTATGCTAGGCGAGTCTCCGGTCTCGTGGAAAACAAAGAAACAAGCTACCGTGATACGGGGATTAGCCGCGAAGAACGGATCTAGACGAACAACCTGTTGCGAAATAGAAAGCACGAAAGGAAAAGATAGGAGGCGAACAAACTATGCTGCCTTGAACCAACCCATTGATACAACCAGCCAAGAACCAATACCACAAACGGGTACAACCCATGGACTAGATCGATCAAGAACCGAATCCAAGAACGACACAACCCTCTCGTCTATAAGGCGATGGACAGATTATGAGGAACCCAACCCAAACAATGCAAAGCACCATGGCTAAAGAACCAAAACACAATTGCAAATGATGTGAAAAACCCGCTCATCGAGTAATCTAGACCCATCTCACAAGAACCATACAACTCGGGCTCCAATCTTTATTGGAGGGCGAGAGGGAAAGACGTTCAAACAAGGACACCACAAGGGCTGCTTATCCATTGCATCAAACGTGTCTTACAATAAGGGAGAAGTTCCCTTAAATAGGCAAATGCTAAAACTAAAATAAAACTAAACCAATAATTAATAAAACTAAAATAACTAAGGAAATAAAACATTGAACCGGCTCTTAAAATGCAAGTGAACCGGCCCCAAATAAACACACTTAATCCTAATTAAAACAAATACAATTAGGCAACTAATGATATCTAAAATCAGCATCAATCAGCTTCTTCGTCTTCGGTTCCGCATCATTCTCTCCTTGTTGGAAAAGCTTCGTCCCGAAGCTTGTGGTAATTCTGATGGAGGCAATATGGGGTAGATACTCCGACGCAATGACACGACCAACATCACCCATATCATCCGGCCAGTTAAGAATGTGCACATAACCCAAACCACGGGCAAGGACCCGAAAAGGCTCTAGACCGTTTGGGTTCGCGTCAAGTCGAGGGCGGCCTCGCTGCGGTATCTTGACCCAAACCCATGTTCCGGCCGCATGACTGGACCTCTTCCGAGCTTGGCGATCGGTCTCAACGTCGAGGCGTGATGGTGGTGGCTTGCGGTTCGCCTTAGAGCGTGGGCGTCCCCTGCGGGCTGGAACACGATCGGTTGATGAAGTCTCCATGGGAGGCCGATGTCTTCGTCTTGCAAGGGTTGTGGTTAAAGGCTGTAGAAAAGGTGAGGTGCCGAGTGCTAGGGCACTTGAAGAGAATAGGCAACTAATAAACACAACCAGCTAATTCGAAACTTATTTTTGGAATTAAAGAAAATTAAAACAAAATGCTAAGAAAATCCTAATTAGTTGCAAGAAGATAGAGTTTGACCAAGTAAATAGCTAACTAAGAGAGATGAATTCAAAAAGGCTGATTTTGTGGATGAAAGAAGGTAGGGGAAACGTGGGGATGTTGTGATGAATAGGCTGGACGAAATTCAGCCCCTCTTTTTTTTGTTTTTTTTTAATGTTTAGGGCTTGTTTGGATGTTTGGACGTGTAGGCACAAAGGCTGGTGGTGTAGGCGTGGTGTCGGAGTGGTGGTTTGAGGGTGTTCCGGCATCCAAAACTTGCAAAAAAAAGCACAAACTCGCAAGACTCAAACAAAACTTAGAATAGAAATGGAAACGGAAATAGACTCGAACAATGCAAGACTCAAACAAGAAAACAAGACACTTTTGGTTTTTGAATGATTTACCGACTCTTTTTGTAGGTTGAACGTCAATTAGCTCTGATACCAATTGATACGGGGATTAGCCGCGAAGAACGGATCTAGACGAACAACCTGTTGCGGAATAGAAAGCACGAAAGTGAATGATAGGAGGCGAGCAAACTATGTTGCCTTGAACCAACCCATTGATACAACCAGCCAAGAACCAATACCACAAACGGGTACAACCCATGGACTAGATCGATCAAGAACCGAATCCAAGAACGACACAACCCTCTCGTCTATAAGGCGATGGACAGATTATGAGGAACCCAACCCAAACAATGCAAAGCACCATGACTAAAGAACCAAAACACAATTGCAAATGATGTGAAAAACCCGCTCATCGAGTAATCTAGACCCATCTCACAAGAATCATACAACTCGGGCTCCAATCTCCATTGGAGGGCGAGTGGGAAAGACGTTCAATCAAGGACAGCACAAGGACTGCTTATCCATTGCATCAAACGTGTCTTACAATGAGGGAGAAATTCCCTTAAATAGGCATTAAAACTAAAATAAAACTAAACCAATAATTAATAAAACTAAAATAACTAAGGAAATAAAACATTGAACCGGCTCTTAAAATGCAAGTGAACCGGCACCAAATAAACACACTTAACCCTAATTAAAACAAATACAATTAGGCAACTAATGATATCTAAAATCAGCATCAATCAGCTTCTTCGTCTTCGGTTCCGCATCATACCGTCTCCCGCTCTTCCGCTGAAGCCGAGTACCGTTCCATGGCAACCACAACTTGTGAGCTTATTTGGCTCCAGTCCCTGCTTCAATCACTCGGCGTCACCCACAAGGCTCCAATGAAGTTATTTTGTGACAACCAAGCGGCTTATCATATCGCCTCCATTCCAGTTTTTCACGAGCGAACGAAACACATAGAAATTGACTGCCACATTGTTCACGATCAAGTTCAAAAAGGCCGCATTATTACGTCTCATGTCCGCACCACTCAACAATTGGCTGATATATTCACCAAGCCCCTTGGCTCTCGCACGTTTCACTCTATCTTGTCCAAGTTGGGTGTCTTCACTCCTCGACCTCCAACTTGAGGGGGCGTATACGGAAATCAAGCAATATCATCAGCATGAAATCTTGTAAATATAGGATATTTCCTTGTTTAGGTTATTTCCTTGTTTGTTTTTATCCCCCTTTTCTATTAGATTAGTTTTGATTCTCTGGGCAACGTTTCTTTTCATTCTTCTTTGTATATATTTGGCTCCGATGAACAATACAGCAACACAGTCATTTTGCTCTATTCAATTGCTCTATTATATCACATTTCTACTATCATTATCATAAATTAGAAGTTAATTATGATATTGATCTATCATTGTGTAGAAATTTAATATTCTCAAGACATGCAACAAGAAATGAGTTACACTTAAGAGAGTGTGTATAAATCTATCATTATGTAGGCTTTTAAATATTTCCTGTCTATATTCGATAAGTGATAGATTTCTTATCACATTGGTTTGTTATTATCATGTTTTAAATTGTTTTTTATTGTGCCCTGTGCCAAAGTAGGAATAACCGC
The DNA here is from genome assembly GCA_033239045.1 of Fagopyrum esculentum. Taxonomy (NCBI): domain Eukaryota; kingdom Viridiplantae; phylum Streptophyta; class Magnoliopsida; order Caryophyllales; family Polygonaceae; genus Fagopyrum; species Fagopyrum esculentum. The sequence goes on from BSUD01000007.1 coordinate 23,763,719, forward strand.
CCCCACACCTTGCTTTGCCGCACCAGTGGCACCCCTTTGTCGTACCACAGTCATTCACCGCCACACCCGTGGGATCATGGGTTCCTTCCTGACATAAGATGAAGATTGTTCCAGTTGAAGACAAGTCTTGGCCGTTTGACTCACAACACCTACGGCAGAGTCCCACCACACACCGCGGTGAACAACTTTTGAATATATAAATACAAACGTTAAGTCGACTTAACGTTTATTGCTTTCAATTTCCCGAAAACGGTTACGACCTTTGATTTCCCTACTTTTAATTCATGGAATACTATAAAGAGGTGTTCGGATTTGTCAAAAACACACCTTAATTTGCATTCTACTTTTCCATATTCACAAATTCTTTCTATAACGAATTGAGTTCTCATTGTTGTGCTCAATAGTTGAATTTTAGTAAGATTGATTGTGAGTTTTCTAAATTGTTCATTTCCTTTAGTTTGGTGTATTTGTTCTCTTGTTTTGAAAAGCCGATTCGATTTTGTCTTTGTTTGTAGCTTGATCTTCTAAATACTGCTGACTTTATCTTCATTGCTAGGTTTTGTGATTCTGTGATCGGGTTACTTCTTTGAATAAATGCCGTGATTCACAATAGAAGATTGTGGTTGTATTTCGTAAAAGAGAATTAATTGCATGTTTATAATGACCAGTCGTTCTTATTTCATGTATTTTGTTAAAACCCTTTTTGAATTTCTTTCATTAATCAAATTGCAAAGGCTTTTAAGATCTATTTTAGAAACGTTGATTATCGGGGCTAGTAGAACTGATAATTACATAAGAACGGGCATAGGGACATTGTAAGGGAAAACTCAAGATAGAAAACAAGGATCAACCATCTCTTATTGTAATGAATCTATTATTGCAAGAATAATTGTTGACTGCAACATTTTCCAAAACCTTCACACACACCTTTATTGAGTAATATGTTTCCTTTACTTATTATTTTTCACAAACTATTTAAAACCCCCCCAAATTTCTCATTGGGTACTAAAAGACCATATCAATTGGACTTTTGAATTCCTATAGATTCGACCTTAACTTACTATACTTTACTATTAATAGATATATATGGATAAAATATTTGAATTACACACCCGATGACATGCTTGTCAATATCCTATTTTCTTTTTGTGTGCAATGAATATTGGTTTTCAAAAATGAATGTTGCTCCTTTTCTTTTCCTTTAGGGTAAGTTTTTCTATCTGAAGAGAGAAAATGAGAGTTGACCCACTTGTTGATATTTTTAACCCGTTGGCAATAGGAATGGAAATGAGTCGGTGATGGAAGTTCCACTTCCATCAACCGCCCACCTTGCTTAAACTCTCACCCCCCATCACCCGCCTAACACTTCACCCGTCACTGACCCATCACCCACCGGGTGTTCGGGTGGTTCGGGTGAAATAGCCGAGTGTGTGTTGTTATTCATATTTTCGAGCTTTAAACATTTACATGTATAATGTAAATTTATATCTTATGGTAACAAAAATTATCAAACATTGCAAACCAACGTAGAAAATGAATATGCAAATAAACGCAACATTTTTGCATACAACAAACATAAATCAACATATACTACAATCAAACTCTTTTAGAGCTCGATCTAGCGATCCTGCAATCTTCCTCAAACAACATGGTCAAATGTCAGCTAGTATTGACCATCAGCCTATCTACTCTCATATTCTAAAAGGTTCGAAAATTTCGGACTGATATCATACAGGGAGACAATATGCATAAACTCCCACAAACCATGATAAACTAATGGGACAACTTGCAAAGAAGTTGCCTCAATCCAAAGTTATCAAACTAAAATAGTAATCCAAACATATGGTAAGAACTAAGAAGATTTATTAATCGTATAACTAACTGAATACTTAATTTGAGTGATGTGTTAAAGGGAGTGTGTGGCTCCAAAATCGAATATAGATCTAAGGAGAGGATGGAGAGAACACACTAGTGAAGATTAATTACATGTTGAGAGAATCAAGTGAGTGATGAGCAGAAGTGAGTGGCTGAACGGGGAAGGGAGCGTGTGGCCCGGCGGCGGTAAACTGAGGTAGTCGTGTATGACGATTTGGCGAAGGACCGAAGGTTTTAGCGAGTCTAGCGAATCAGCGTTCGATATTAATATTCATATTGGCGAAGGGGTAAGGTGAATGGTGATGCGGTTGCACTCTTGCCTCTTGATAATTTAGGGTTTTATGTTTTTATATTTTTAATAATTTATATGAGTACAATTTAGGGTTTTATTTTTATTTTTATTTTATTAAATACTTTGTACGGGTGATTCGGGGCGGGTGGCACAAGTGTTGGATGGTTCGGGTGGTGGGTGGTTGTACCTATACCCATACCCACCCGCCACCCGTCAATTTCACCCGTCAACCGCTCACCACCCGGAATTCTTCGGGTTTTCACCCACGAATTCGGGTCAGTTGACCGGTTGGATCGGGTGGTTGTGCACCCATTTTCATCCCTAGTTGGCACAAACCAGTTGTTGATGTTAAAAGCCTAATCAAATGCTCTATTTTTAATCTGCTTCTTATCCAACTCATCCAACCAAAATACGCAACCAAGTCCAAATAAATAAAGGGACCAATTTCAAGTAAGCTTACAAAAAAAACCCAAAACTTTACAAAGTTTTACAAAATGACACAAACCTCGAATTTTAGGATCTCGACACTTTCCCTCTTAATTTTAGTTTGTAAACCGGCACAAAACAAAAATAAAAGACCACCTAAATGCACACACGGGCAATCCGTCATCGACTTCCCCAAAGAACTCTTCCAGTGCTTCGGATGTCTATCCACAATGCCACGACTGAGAGTATACCTACAACTTAAGACACGATTAATATCGTTCACAAACTCATCAGACATATCACAAACATTTACCACTTTAGACATCTCACAAGTATTGATACACTTCTTAAAGTGCCCTCTTGATGCTAAACTCTTTAGCAAACCACATAAAGACATTCTCTTCTTTCTTTTGGGCTCAACATACTCAACAAATTACCAGACGCATAAACTTTTTGATCCAAGTCATGCTTTACAATGATATATTTCACATTCTTATCACATATATGACAATTAATACCGATACACATATCAATAGTAACATTCAGTTACGTACATGTTTTAGTTGAATGTACATAATCAATACCATGTGTCATGTTATAACATCTGAGCGCATCACTTTGTAACACCCCAAGTTTTTAGAACTCGGGGAGTTATTGGTTAGGACCTCACAGTGGGTCCCGACCTTAGTTTAGCAACAACTTAACAAGATCTTACAACAAGGCACAAATAAGGAAAAACCAAAAATCATAAATTAAGTCTTAACAACATTATGAATGTGACTAGAAGTACTAACAGCCGGAAAACACAAGGTATCAATTACAGATAAAAAGAGACCAAGGTCCTAACTGGAAAACCAACAAAAAGGAAACTGTAACACGTCCTAAAGAGTACGACACTTCGGCTGACCACTACCATCCGGATCACTCGGCATCTGCTCTAACTTGTGGTATGTCTACACAACATACCAACTGTTAGCTAACTATCCAAATATAGGCAGAAATAATAACAGCACAAACACACTCAAGATAATATAAACAAACATCATGCTAGCACACAACCGATTATTATCTATTACTTAAGTGATTCATCTTATTCAATTTTACAATTGTGGCACGAGAACTCTTAATAGTTCTCGCCTCCGTTCCTTATCCAACTGGGTGTAGGTCTAGCTTACCTCCGCCGGTAGCATCACTACAAACCGAGTGTGGACTAGTCCCTAAAGAAACCCTCAACACCCTCAGGCTAACTGAGCAGAATGCCACCGCCCGTTACTCTTAGGCCAAGTATAGGTCGGTAAATATTTATTATAAACTATAATTCCACACACCTCAATCACACATCACTATCATTATTCAAATAAGAAATTCAAATAAACTTATAAAAATTCCGAAATAATTCCCTAGATCATCTATGATATCTCATCTACTCCTAAGAGCAAGAATATCTTAAAATTGTTCAACCATCATTTCTAGAAAAATTCCCAAAGTTGGTTACAACACTTATATTTCCTATACTTAGCCAAAATTTCATTAGTGGAAAATCAGCTTAACTAACCCACTTTGTGAGCTTGTAACTTCTAATCCGACCGTTCATTTCTTCTCAAATTTTAACATGGTAAACTACATATATCTATCTATTATCTATTAAAATTTCAACGGCGGATCTTCATTGTAACTTCTTAACATTGGTCCACAAGATGGGCAGTTCCTAACTTCAAAACTGAAGGAAAAAGATGTGTACTTACAGCAGTCCTTGTTTCTACCATTATTGTCATCCTATATCATCAGTTTGACACTCTAGGGAAACATCAACAAAGCTCAGCCCTTACCCCAACTTCCCAAGTCGGAACTCCTCTCACAGCAACTAAACATATACAACTATACTACATAATTTAGGAGATGTAAAAAATAGGACTGCAGACAGGAGAAAGCTCACCTCTTCCTGCAGCTACTGGCTATAGGTGTTCTCGACTGATCTCAGAAGGGGATGGCTCAAAAAACTGCATAGAGGAGACGCCTTACTCAATTCAAACATGGTTCGGTAGATGGGACAATAAAATGAAACAATAGGGAAATAAGCCGCTTTCTGGTGGCCATCGAGTAGGAGGGTGGAAGGGACTTACCAACACCAACTGTCTCTCTAGGCTGTCGACACAGAGTGTGTGTAGGGATAGTCTCCTGCCTAAGGTTCGTCTGCTCGGTGTGTTCTGTGCATTCGTTCAGTCGATAAGCACGTAGAAAGCAAGGGAGCGGGAGAGAGGGAAACGAGGCTTACCTACGCCAGACTATGCTGAGTACAGAAGTCCAAACTCCGGGCAACTTGTAGGAGCTGCAAATACTACAGCAGACCCGATCTGGATGAAGAGGCGCTGGCTTGGGAGAGGGTAGACGTTGCCGATCTGTTGTCAACGAAGGAAGGGAGGAGATGGTGTTTGCTTGTGAATCTGGACGGAAATAAGGGCTCGAATTACACAAGGAAAAGAGATCAGGAGAAGCTTGATCGTCTACGTGAAATCCGGGCAGTTACCATCCTTGTAACGTTCATTAGAGGCGTGGGATCTGCAGGCGATTGAGAGCGGTCTTGGGCTGGCGGAAGTGCTGGCTGGTGCTTATCTTCAGTTTACTGGGCTGGACAGCTACTGGGCCAGAACACCCACAGAACAAGCGGCTGAAAAATAGGCCAGGGTGGGCTGAACCGAAAACAAGTTAAGAGCTGGCTGAAAAACATGTAAAAGAAGTGGGTTGAGATTGTTATAGGCTTGTCAAGGCCTTGTCCAAACTCGTCATGGTCTCGTCAAACTTGTCATGGTCTCGTCTTGGCTTCGTCTAGATCTCGTCACTAAGACGTCATGACCTTGTCAAAGACAAGTCATGTTATAAATTAAGGTTTGATGGTTTAGGGTTTGCTATAAAAAGCTTATCATTTTATGTGAAGAGGTGTTATATAAAATGATAAAACATTCGAGATATTGTTCTCGCCTAAGTAGACAGATAGGAATTAACAGATCGAATTCCGGTTTGCTACGAAGGTATACGGAATAAAAATTTCGGATATTACATCAGTACCCCCTAAAAATAAGTTTCGTCCCGAAACTTTGAATAAGGTATCTACCCAAACACTTCGTTTTCTAACACGCAAAACTACTCGATCATCTTATTCAGACATCACATAAAAGATAAGCACTCATTCTAATATATAATCACAGAAGTCGTACAAATAACGTCTAAGTACTAACCCGTCGGTACTGAGGTAGCGGCTAACTCCGCAAAGAATTCGGGGTAGCTACGTCTAAAGCTCTCCTCTGTCTCCCAGGTAGCCTCATCGGCTCCCCGTCTAGACCATTGGATCGTCAACATCGGTATCTCCTTAGAACGCAGACGTCTGGTACTGCGCTCTAGAACGGCTACTAGGTACTCCATAAAAGTGTGGTCTGGCTCAACTATAAGATCCTCATGGCTGATGACGTGTCTAGGATCCGGTATGTACTCTCTCAGCTGAGATACATGAAAAACCGGATGGACCCCCTCCAATCTCGGTGGCAGTGCTAATCGGTAGGCAACCTCCCCGACTCTCTCCAAGATCTCAAAACTTTCCCTTAATGCCGAAATGCCGGACGCCTCTCGTCGGTGACACTCTCAACCACACCTGTGCACCTACTCTAAACTCTAGAGGTCGACGCCGTTTGTAGGCGTAGGATTTCTCATGACTCTGAGCGGCTAACATCCGCTCTCGGACCAAGGCAATCCGGGCGATGTCATTCTGTATCTGATCTAGAGCTACTCCATCAGCTCTGCTAGGCTCGTCACAGCACAATGGTGTGCGACATCTCCGTCCGTACAAAGCCTCATAAGGTGTCATCCTAATAGACGCGTGCCAACTGTTATTGTATGAAAACTCTACCAAAGGGAGGTGATCAGGCCATACTTGTCCCCAATCCAGTACACAAGCTCGCAACATGTCCTCTAACGTCTAGATGGTCCTCTCAGACTGACCGTCGGTCTGTGGATGATAAGCAGTGGTAAAGTGGAGACTCGTCCCCAAAGCAATGTGTACCTGCTGCTAGAATCTCGAGGTGAAACATCCATCCCTGTTAGAGACAATAGTCTTCGGTACTCCATGGAGTCTCACAATGTGTCTAGTAAACTCCTCAGCTAGACGGCTTACCGGCCACGTTTCCTTAATCGAAATAAAACGTGCGGTCTTTGTCAGACGGTCTACTACCACCCAAATAGCATCAAAACCTCTGCTGAGTCTCAACCCCGTGACAAAGTCCATCGATATATCCTCCCACTTCCACTGTGGTACTGGTAGTGGGTGAAGCTCTCCTCCGGACCTACGATGCTTGTAACACCCCGAATTCTCAAAATTCGGAGCATTACTGGTTAGGACCTCACAATGGGTCCCGACCTCAGTTGACAACAATATTACTAGGATCTTGCAACAAGACACAAATAAGAAAAACCGAATTCATAAAAATGTATTTGTAAAAAGATGAATGCAACAAGGTCTAACAACCTATCGTACTTAAACAACGGAAAAGACTAATTGTCTTAACAAAGGGAAAGACAACAAAGCAACAACCCAAACCCCCACCCTAAGGAGTACGGAGACCCGGCTGACCACTACTTCCGGATCACTCAGCTGCTGTTCTAACCTGCGGTAAAAACTAAAAACACAACAGAACAACCATTAGCTAGTTATCTAAACATTAGGAGAATAATAATAGCACACACACATAAAATAATAAACACTCATCATGCTTTCAAACAACCCATTTATTATCTTCATTAAGTCATTCACTCTAATGATACTTATTTTGTGACACGAGGGATTCCCAAACCTCGCCTCCGCCCCCGTGTACCCATCAGGAGTGGATCCGATGCATCTCACCGTGTACCTGGATGGTTTGGGTATAGAGAACCTCCCAGTCTCCTGGCAGACCTGGGCAGCGATGTCACGGCCCGTTATACATACACTTGGGCCTTAACACATAATAACAACGGTCGTCCTAACAAGTTGTTATTATCACACACATGGTACACACACCACCATTATCATCCAACTAATATCCAGAAACCAGCTAAGTAAGTCGCAAGAACTTACCTGAATCAAACCACAACTCTCAAAATCTCAACTCGGTCTGCAACCGTATAAACTCAAACGCCTGTCATACAAGGCACGTGGATCAAAATACATCCCAAAATCTTAGAAGTCTATAACTTCTAAGATGCATAAACTCATCAAGAGAAATTACTAAAATGCCCTCTTAAGGTAACACGACTATTTTACCCCCGGTCCCGAAACTCCAAAAAAAAAAGTCTATCATCTAGTTCTTATATTCTCTTCTAGGACTTATGTCCTAACCTAGTTCTCATAGAAATGTTTAGTAAGGTTTTATAAAAGTTACCCCACATTCTTAGTTTACACAAAAGTCGTCAAGGCTCGACTTTGAGTTCATAAACACGGCTTGGATAAGGATATAAAAATCCCGAGGTAAAATCCTAGATCCTCTATGATATACATACTAAACATAAGAGTAAAGATCTCTCAAAAATAACTAATCATAACTCTCCCATAAAAATCCAAAGTTGGTATAAAAGCTGAATATTCTCATACTTAGTTTATTTTCCCCTGCTGTAAAAACAGCTCAAGTGCTCTACTTCAAGACCTTATAAAACATAATCCGACCGTTAACTTTCTCTCAAATTTTAACACATTAAACTATATGTATTCGTATACGACATATCAAAAATTCAACGGTGGATTCTCGATTTAAGCTATAGAAATTAGGTCCTAAAGTTAGTAGGTCAAGGCTGGAAAACAAGGTGTGCAGGGGGTCTCAAGTTCGATTCTCTTTGTCAACCTAAACTTCCTTTAATTCTACCCGGAGGTCTCTAGTTCGAATCCCACAGAACACCAATCATGCATGCACCTTGTTCAACCCTCTTATGTTCGATTATCTCCTCTTACTGAACTTCTTTAGCCTCTTCTATGTCCAGCCTACACAATCTTCTTTACTGCTCTCATTTATTCTTCAACAAACCAAAGTACATTCACTACACAACATAATGGTACTAAGATTAGAGGTTGCATCTACTCACCCGCAGCAGTGGAGGCACGGTTTGCGGTTGATCAACACACGAGGAACCCAACGTTGAATCTCGGTAGCTGCGAGTTGTTACAAAGGCTGCAATAGGTCAAGGAAGGGGAGGTTTACTGTTTTATTCATGAGGAGAGGAGGGTGGACAGCAGGAGCAGCTACTTACCAGTTATCCATCTGCAGCAGGTTGAAGTGAATCGGTCTGCTCCTGTCTCGTTTGCGATGGAGGCGTGCAGCGGCTGGGACTGCAGAGACGAAGATGGGAGTGCAGAAGATCTGCTCCGGCTTCTGTATCTTCAGCGGCTGGGAGCGTCGAGTGCAGAAAGTCGGCTCCTGCTCCTCCATCTTTTAGCGGCTTGGAGCATCGAGTGCAGAAATTTAATGCAGATTCCGGGATGATCGCTCTTTGTAGATGGCTGGGAGGCTGAGTGTCCCTCTTCGGTTCCCGCAAACACGAGATGGCGTCCAGTACGTGTCCGATCCGGTGGTCGCTGGTGGCTGAGCAAACACACGAAGGGAGACGGTATCGGTTTATTTGCAGAGGCGTGATATTGTTGCGCAAGAGAGGGAGAAGTTGACGACGTAAGAGGTAGCAGCAATTGGTTAGGTTAAACGTGATTAAGGGTTGATTAAGGTTTAGGATTAAAACTGGGCTAGCTTGGTAATTGGGCCAGAAATGGGCCTGCTCCTCAAATATTACAATGAGCCGAACGGATACTCGTTAATCGCCCGGAACCATTATTAGTACGGAAATAATTCTACGGAATTATTTAGGGAATTATTTAAGTTATCATTTTATGTGATTCAAGGTCACATAAAATGATAAAATTCAATATCGTGTTCTTTTATTTAAAGAGTTAAGGCGGTGGATCGGACTCCGGTTTTAAACGGAGTTAAAAAAAAATTTCGGTTATTACAATGCTCAATCTTGACCTGTTGACAGGTCGCACACTGAGCTACAAACCGAGCCACATCGGGTTTCAAACCACCCCACCAGAAGGAACGTCTCAAGTCCTTGTACATCTTACTCGCTCCAGGATGTACTGAGTATGGGGTAGCATGAGCCTCACCTAGTATCCTCTGTCTTAACTCACTGTCTGATGGCACACAGATGCGGTTCTCACGTCTCATCACTCCATCAGCACCAATAGTGAACTGAGGTGCCTCATCTCGAGACATCCGGTCTCGGATCCGGGTCAAATTCGGACACGTCTCTTGCTTCTGTCGGATCTCACCCAACAGATCAGGGAGTAACTCTAAGGTAGCCAACTGATGAGCTGTATCTGGGAACTGGATCTCTACCTCCAACCAAGCTAAATCTCTCTACAACTGTGGCTGTACTATCAACCGGGCTATCGCCTTCTCCCGAGGCGTCTTCCGACTCAAAGCGTCAGCAACTATATTCGCCTTCCCGGGGTGGTATAGAATCTCAAGGTCGAAATCCTTGATCAACTCTAACCACCGCCTCTGGTGGTTATTCAACTCCCGCTGAGTGAATATATACTTCAGACTCTTATGATCTGTGAAGATCTGACATGTCACCCCATAGAGATAGTGACGCCAGATCTTAAGGGTATGGACTACTGCAGCCAACTCTAGATCGTGTGTGGGGTAGTTCTCCTCATACGTCTTCAATTGTTGAGACGCATAGGCTATGACCTTACCCCTCTGCATCAAAACACACCCCAATCCTAGCTTGGATGCGTCACTATATACCACAAAGTCCTCTGTACCCTCAGGTTGTGCTAAAATCGGAGCAGACGTCAATCTCCTCTTCAGCTCCTCAAAACTCTGCTGGCACGGCTCAGACCAAACGAATCGAGTAGTCTACCTCAGAAGACATGTTAGTGGTCGGACAATAAGGGAAAACCCTTCCACAAACCGGCGGTAATAACCTGCCAATCCTAGAAAGCTACGAACCTCCTTGACATTTTTCGGAGGTTGCCAAGAAGACACTGATTCAATCTTCGCCGGATCAACCTTAATCCCCTCAGCAGTCACTACATGGCCTAGGAAAGCCACCTCTAACATCCAAAACCCGCACTTGGATAGCTTAGCACAAAGCTGACTATCCTGTAGAATCTGTAATTCTGTCCTCAAGTGTCCGGCATGCTCCTCTCGACTCCTAGAGTAAACTAGGATGTCGTCAATGAAGACCACTACAAACTGGTCTAAGAAGTCGATGAAAATCCCGTTCATCAACTCCATAAATACAGCTGGCGCATTAGTGAGCCCGAATGGCATCACCACAAACTCATAGTGGCCATACCTAGTCCGGAATGCCGTCTTAGGTATGTCCTGGTCTCTCACCCTCAACTGGTGATAACCCGATCTCAAGTCTATCCTCGAGAACACTGACGCTCCATGCAGCTGGTCCAACAGATCATCTATGCGAGGCAGTGGATACTTATTCTTGATGATGACCTTGTTCAACTCCTTGTAATCAATGCACAACCTCATCGATCCATCCTTCTTCCTCACAAACAACACTGGTGCTCCCTAGGGAGAAACACTAGGGCGTATGAAGCCCTTCTCTGCTAACTCCTCTAACTACTTCTTCAGCTCAAGCAGCTCTATCGGTGTCATACGGTACGGGGCCTTCGAAACCGGTCTCGTGCCCGGCTCTAACTCAATGTTGAAATCAACAGTCCTCTATGGGGGTAGCCCTGGCAGGTCGTCACTGAATACCTCTGCAAACTCGCATGCCACTAGTATCTCCTATACTGTCAGGATCTTACGTTCCTTCATGGCATAACATCAGAAGGCCTCGCAACCCTGTACTATCAGTCTCGCTACTCTCACTGCATTGATAACGGTGCCGGACTTTCCGAGGTCCTAACCTCGAAATATCACTCAGTGACCCTCCTCCGTGGCGACAATCACCGTCCTCCTACCAATGTCTAAGACTGCTTCGTGTCTCGTCATCCAATCTATCCCCAAAATCACATCCTCATGTGCTAAGGGCATGACTAGAAAATTTACTAGCCAATCCCGACCCCCCAGATGAATAGGGCAGTCATAAATCTCTCGGGATCCTCTAATTTTACCCCCATCCGGTAAACCAACCACAAAAGGTACACCCTCTACTGTAGCTAAGGACAACCTATCTACGCATGCATCTGATATAAAGGAGTGCGTAGCACCCGTATCAAACAAAACTCGCACAGGTAAGTCATGGATCCAAATAGTACCTGTGGTCGCAGGTGCTGTTACGCTAAGATTGTGATGCGCAAATGGGTTTTAAATTTATAACTCGAACTAAATCCTAACTACCTAGCGAAACCCGCAGTGTACGGGACGTTTGTAGAAGGGTTAGTATTCCGAGGTCGAACACAAAGACTAAGGTGAAATTGATTCGATTTATGATTGAGTTTAATAAGGATCTAGGTTGAAAGAAAAGAAGAAATAAAGAAATGAAAATCTCAAATGTTTTTAGTTGGTTTTTTGGTGATCAATCAAAGATCACAACTCATGCAAAGTAAACAATCAAACTAAACTAAGAATCAACGCAAATAAACAAGCTAAACAAGATAATGATCAAGGAAAGAAAAGACGGATTCTAGGGGTTGGAAGTTCCGGTTATGGCATAGGACTCAAGTTATCTATTCATTTCTTGGATTAACTATGATATGTTGGGATTAAGCATTTCTAGATTGGGATCAATTACCGGGTAGGTTTCATGGTCCAACTAGTCCACTCCTAAGGTCTCATCACCGGTTAAGTCTCTAAGATCCTAGGAATATGAATTCTAAACAAACCGGATTGTTAGCTAGGGATCTAACCTATCCTTACCGGGTAAGTCTTGGAAAGGGAAGTCCTAAACAACTATCCTAGCACACTTAATCCAATGACGGCTTATTAGGCTCACCACTACCTAAGGGTTGTTATCTTTGGAATCTAAGAGTAAGGATTACCGATTAAGTCTCTCCTAACACTTAGTTACTAACACTAGGTGACCCTAGGGTAGATTAAACTCAACAAACACTTAGGATTTCAACATCCTATAGATCTAAGACAAGATCCATCGATCCAGGGAAAATCACGGTTTGTTCTACCTAAACCACGGCCGTGGTCAGACAAGAACTACCCGTGATTTCTAACAGCAGCTATGTTCATACACACAAGTCATCCAAAGGTAAATCTAAGTCCGTCCTATCATAGCCCTAGCCATAACCATCCTTTCCTTACCCTAGAACCACATCAATTTAGCCTACAACGTTCATAATAGAAATCGAAACAAACAAACATAAAATCATAACATCCATCGCAAGATAATGAAGGAAAAGAGATGAACAAGTTAACTTAAAACAAACCAAGCTGAAAATAGAATTAGAATAACTCACAATCCTTCCAAGGGAAGGTTCAATTGATTCATACAACTCTAGAAATAGAATCCGGAACTCTTCACTACAAAAATCTATCAAAGTGTAGAAATGGTGTGTGTGTTCTTCACTACAAAAATCTATCAAAGTGTAGATAATTCCCGCATCTAGCAACTTAATGATTTCCTTTTTGACTACCTCTTTCATTATAGGATTCAATCTCCTTTGATGTTCAATAGAGGGTTTGTGGTTATCTTCCATCATTATCTTATGCATGCACAAAGAAGGCTTAATGTCAACCAAATCATCAATAGTATAGCCAATGGCTTTCCTATGCAACCTTAGTTCATGCAACAACTTAGCAAGTTTATCATCACTCAAACATGCATTAACAATCACAGGATATGTAGAGCTTTCACCAAGAAATGCATACTTCAAATGAGAGGGGAGGGGTTTAAGTTCAAGTTGAGGAGGACCTTTATCGGTTGAAGATGATCCAAATAATGTTGGATGAGATGAATCCAAAGCAAATGAAGACTCCTCATGGCTCCTAAAAGCTTGATTATCATCAAGGACTGGTCCAGGGAAAACCATGGCTGGAATCACGATTTGCTCAACTTCCACGGCCGTGGTTCTTGCTAAGCTTGCTTCCCGGAGTTGTCCAGAAAGTTTGACGACCGTGGAACTTGCAGCTGTTCAACACATCTTCGTGGCTTTCAAATCCAACCCTTGGCTCCTCTTCCAATGCTTCCAAGGCCTCGATCTCTTCATTGCAAGCCTCCTCAACACCTTTCTCCATCATACTTAAGGTAAGAACCTTCTCCAAGGGATCCTTGATCAAGATCGAGCTCACAACTTCCCTAGATTCCTCTTGCTCGACTATGTTGAAGAGATCCTCATCAAGGGCTGGTCCTTTGGTCATTGTGGATAACTTGAACTTGACGTTCTCTTCTCCAATGTTGAAGGAGAGAGTTCCATTCTTGCAATCCACTAGGCATCCGGAGGTGGCTAAGAAGGGTCTCCCTAAGATGATGGGAACCGGATAATACGCCGGAATGTCCAAGACCACAAAATCAATTGGCACATAGAATCCTCCTAGTTGCACCGGGATGTCTTCTAAGATCCCAACCGGATGAGTGATAGAACAATCTGCCATATAAAGGGTCATCTTGACCGGTTTCGGTTCTCCTAGCCCAACCTTGTTGCAAAGTGCAAGCGGTATGATGCTTACACTCGCTCCAAGATCTCAAAGGGCCTCGTACTTCACATCCCCCACTCCTATTGGGACACAAAAAGAGCCCGGATCTCTTAGCTTGGGAGACATCTCCTCCTTCATTGTTTGGATCAATTCCGAGGATCTCTTGGTCATTCTTATCTCCCCATACTCCTCCAACTTCCTTTTGTTGGAGAGTATTTCCTTCAAAAACTTGCCATATGCCG